>OY986437.1:254894649-255307149 GCA_963920525.1 Dichetophora obliterata
CATTTACAATACTAATCATAAAAGCAAAAGATATATATTTTAAGTATTTTATTTAGTGTGGTCCAATAAAACTGTTAAAAATATCATAAAATTAAGATCAAAGCTTAATAAAAGGTCAAGGAAGCCATTAAAAATATATCGTTATACTTTACGAGCTTTTGAAAAGAATCTTACAATCCTCTCATTACTTTTTAAGTAATTAAAAATAATAAAATATTTTTTAACGATGTTATTTTGTTACACGACAATTGTTATATTAAAGGATATTATCTTATTAAATTAATGTTATCTGTTTTTTTAATAATAAAATAACGATAAATTTTTTAAAACTGTCTTTCAATTATTATATGGGGCATTTCACTTCAAGCTGAAAGAAAAAACTTTCATCCTTTCAGTTTCTATTTGGTTTCTAATTGACATTTTCCAGTTGCATTTTCTAAAAATAGAAAAAAAAATTAACTTTAAGCTAAAATAAATTTTTTCAAAATTATTTTTTAAATTTAATTTAAATTTTTCCGTTTATTTACAAAATAACTTTTTATACATTAAAAATGCTTGCAAAGTTGTAAAATGTGATCTTTTGTGACCTTGGAGATACAGTACTTTTTTTATCGGTACTTGACATTTTAAGTAAATACTTGAAATAATGTATCTTCTAAGCCACGACAGATCCTCCTCTAAGAATTTTAATATATAAAGCATAAAAATAAAGCATTATACACTGCATTGTAATTTTTTAAAAATAAAAAATTTATAAATGCAAAAGTTTTAATATATTAAAATATTAAATTTTAGTTTTTATATTAAGTTTTAGAAAAAACTAAATCGACTTAAAAAACCACAAAATTTTCAACAATACCAATCAGTGAGGAGAAAATAAGAAATGAAAAATTACTAAATCTTCGTTTAAGAATACCAGAACAGGATGAAGTAGTGTAAGGTCCCAACCAGACACACAGTTCTGCTAAAATCTAAAATCAAACATATAAGAAAAAAGGTTGCGCAAGCATCTACTTGTGATTGCATGCAGCAAAATCCGTTGTAATTTTTTTGTTTCAAGGCTAATGTTTGAAAAAAATTTTATTGAAATTTTATGACCTACAATAAAGCGTTTATATTTTGTAAAATTTTACACAAATATGTATGTGCAGAAACCATTGAAAAAAATTAATTTTTAAAAATTAATGGTTCCAATCAGAAAAATAGTTTTGTTAAATGTTTGCTTAAATATATAAAAAAAAATTTTTGCCCATACATTTTTTTTCATTTTTATTTTTTTTTTAATTTAATTTAATTTTTAAACATGAATTATTTCATATTTAATATAAGGTATTTTAAGTATTTCATTTATTTGTAATGAAATTTTTAAACAAACAAAATTTTAATTAATATACATAAAGAACTTACGTTTTTTTCACGATGTCTGCAGGCACCTGTTGACATTTTTAGTGTATCATTAGGTTTTTATGCCATTATTATTATTTTACCATTAGTATTTTGCCAAAGAAATATTTTTAATTCAATTTAACTGCCAATTAAATATTAGTACATTAAGCTAAGAAAAGTTAATTAATTGATTGAGCAACATAGTTAGTTAAATAAAGAATATTAGATTAATAAAAAGTAAGTTAAATTAGTATTTTAAATGAATTTTAACCCTTTAATTAGTTAAAGTTAAACACATAAGTTTAATAAAAAGTAGGTTATGTCCAAATTTCTTAAAAAAGTTTAACTGTCCTTTTTATTAAGTAAAAAAAATTTGTTTATGGATATGTATTTATTAGAATTCTAGGTTAGTATAATTTATTTTTATTGGCATCTTTGTAAATCCTTTGAAATAATTTTGTAATTACGTCCTTCGAGAAAAAGAAAACTTTGCTACTATCCCAACTCGCAGCTTCAAGCTGGTAACTATAATATTCCTTGGTCAAAAAAGGTGAAGTAGCTTGGCGTAATCCTTGATAAAAAGTTGATTTTTCGCGATCATGCTAGCAATATTATTAATAAGCTCAATATTGCAAAAAATTTACTCTATCCTTTACTAAATAGAAACTCTAAACTTGGTTATGACAATAAAGTAATACTAGTGAAAGTTATATTCCAACCAATAATTTTATATACATGTCCTGTTTGGAGCACTTGTGCGGAAATGCACACTAAAAAATTACAAATTTGCCAAAATAAATTACTTAAAATGGCTCTTAAGCTACCGTGGCATTATTCCACTAAAAGACTTCATAAAAAAAATAATGTTGATCTCATATCTGATAGAATCGCTAAATCAATGGATAGGTTCAAACTTTATTGCAGCATGTCCGATAATATACTTATCTCAAATTTGTATAAAACAACCTAGTTCAGAATCTCTGATGTTCATTCATTTCGTTGTTTATTTATATTGATATATTATAGGGCAGTTCACGATCTTGTTGCATCGTTGCAAATGCAAAATAAACAGCTTTTACAAAAACAAAAAGCATTGAAAAGCTTTTGCAATAATGCTTTTTGTTTTTGTAAAAGCTGTTTATTTTGCATTTGCAACGATGCAACAAGATCGTGAACTGCCTTAATATGTTATATATTAAATGCAATTTATTATATATTGTATATTATGAATTAAATATTATTTATTATACGTAACATATTATATGTTAAATAATTTATAAGACCGCAATTGTATCTGGGTTCTTTTTAGGCATGTAGCTACATATAAATGTCTATGCATGTATGAATGCATTAACTTTATAATCCATCTTTGGTATTGAAGACCCATTTTGTTGCTTTTTTTTTATAGTAGGCTTTTTTTGTAGTTTTCCTTCTGTTTATCTCCTTTAATCATTAAAAGTTTATTTATTCTGTTTGTAACATAAGTGTTGTTTTTTAGTTGTAAAGTATGCATTCTACTAAATGTCTGTAAATTGTGCAATGACGATAAGTTTATATAATGGTTTTTACTACAAATAAAGATAAATTCATTCATAATTCCGGCCTTTTCTTTTTGTACATCCAGAAGACTTTCTGTTTCATAAAAGATGCATTTTTAACTTAAAAAAATAAAAAAAACCTTCATCAGGGCTTTTATAATTCCTTTTTTTGTAAATTTCTTTTTATTTAGGATTATTGTCCTTTTTATAACTATATACACAATTTATAATTTTTCTATTTTTTCTTTATATTAAATTTAAACAAAACAAACAATTTCACTTTTAGGCTTCAAAACATGTTCTCCAACTGAACATTTATTTGAAAATTTTGAAAAGTTAATACTTTAAAAACAAATTTAAAAACATTTTTTTTTAAACCAAAGTGATATAAGCTAATTTTCTATAGACTGACTACTAGTTGGTTTAAGAAGGACCATATATAAACTAGTCAATATGTCATATCATAGGTAGTGCTTACTGGTGATTTTGCGGCCATTTCATAGAGAATATTGCTAATTATTTTCGAAGAAAGTAGTTGACTATTCAACCACTTGTGGTTTGTTTTGAAAGTAGTTTGTAATCACCTTAAAGTTGGGTGAAAGTCCTGCAGGGCACTGTTTCAGTTGTCCAGAAGCTAAACATGGCACATAAGACGTTTGAAATCGTTTGAATAAAGCCGAATACAGAAAGAAGCTTGATGTATGGGTGCCACACAAAGTAACGCAAAAAACCTCATAGACGTAATTTCTATCTTGGAATCGCAACAAAATAGACTCATTTTTGAAGCAGATGACTGCTAATGGTGACAGGTGACTGCTAATGGTGATGAAAAATGGGTCACTTACCATAAAGTCCAGCGGAAATGGTGGTCAGGGTTGACGGTCGGAATCGAATACCTTGCAGGTCAGAAAGGTTTTTCTGTGTGTTTGGTGGGATTACCACGGAGTCATCCATTTAAGCTTCTCCTCCACGGCCAAACTCTTTATTTTGACCTGCACTGTTAACAATTGGATCAGAATTGTCAGGACAACTAAAGGCTACACATATCGATAGTGATTCACCAGAAGCTCCGGGAGCTTGGCTGAGAGGTCCTTATAGATCCACCTTATAGTCTGGACCTGGCACCAAGTGATTACCACCTGTTCCTATCTATGGATAAAGATTTTGCTGATAATACATTCGCCTCAAAAGAAGCTAGTAAAAATCGACTGTCCCATATTTTTGTCAATAGGGATGAAAGTTTATTTGAGACAGGCGGAATGAAGTAAACTAAAAAATAAATATTTTAAAGCATATTTAAACTAAATCAAATCATTCTAACTATGCTTTCATGCAAAAATGACGCATTTAATTTTACTACACCTAATATACACCTGCGGTCACGCACATCTTACCACTTCATTTCTCGCAGTATTTTTAAAATTTTTCAGCTTATGTTTGGAATATGTGCAAAATTTTTTAAACATGAATTCATAAAATAGAGATAGGAGTTTCAACAAAATTTTATTAATATCAGAAGTGTATTTTTATTTTTTTCCATATAAAATAAATAAATGGATATTTCCTATTTGCATATATTCAAATATAAAAGTTTTCAAAACATTTAAAATTTTAAATAGCTTTAAGAAAATTTTTTTATTTATTTGAACAGTGAACAAAATAGTATTATAATCTTTAGTCTAATAAGATGTCGACCCCGCTTTTGAGGCTTAAACAGCTTGGATTCGGGCAGGCATTGACTCAACAAGTTTTTGAAATTCCATATTTGAAATCTCATTTTCCCAGACTTCTTCCAAAATACTTTTTAGCTCCAGTTTACTCTGTGGCTTATGCTGAGGCACTTTGCGTTTCATCACGTGCCATAAATGCTCGATTGGATTTAAATCCAGGGAGTTTCCAGGCCAATCCATGTGTTTAATACCAAGGCCCTTGCATAATTTCGGCACCTGTAAAAAAGATTAATACGGTGATTTTATTATTTTTACATTAAAACATGCGGATAAAATGATAGTGTATTTCTACAAAAAACTTACCGATTTTGCGAGGTGACATGGTGCGGAGTCATCCTGAAAGATAGTCTCACTGCAATGACCATAATGCTCTTCCACAATAGGCACGACAAAACCCGTTATGACTTCACAATATTTTTCTCCGTTCATAATGCCATCAACAAAAAATAAAGGACCCCGTACATAATAAGAAAAACATCCCCAGATCATTTGACTCTGAGAATGCTTGACCGTTCTAATTACACAAGTATCCTTAAGTCTTTCTCCTGGAGAACGTCGCACGTACGGAAGATTGTCGGCACAGTGCAAGTTAAACTTGCTCTCATCGGACCAAATAATATTTCGCCATTGGTTGAGAGTCCAATTGCTGTGCATTCTGGCCCACTCCAACCGTTTAGCTCGCATTTTCTGTGTCAGGAGGAGGTTTTTTGCTGGTCTCATACCACAAAGTCCAAATTCTCGCAGTCGTCTGCGGACTGTTTCTACACTAATGTTAACTTGGTGATCTTGTTCGAGATCTCTTCTTATTTCGACGGCGCTTTTAAAACGACTCTTCAGGCTCATTCGGTGTATAACGTTATCCGTTCGGTCCGATGTCTTTCTCCCAACCCTTTTCTTACAGATGCTCTCCAAACGGTCGTCTTGGTTCTTTTTCTTTTCAGCAAATTTATCACTGTTGGATGATTGCAGCCTATCCGCCTTGCAATTTCACGGCAGGGTATTACTTCTTTCTCCAATGTAAAAATATTGACCATTTGGTCCCGAGTCAACCGGTTGTATTTCGAACTAATTTTTAAGGTCTATATGTTTAATGTACCACTGCTGATTTATTAATAATTTTTCTTTCGCAAAATTACGTATTTATTTTTAATTTGCAGCTACTTACACAGATTAATGCATATAATTGGAATACTGCAAAAACTACCGTTAAAAAATGTGTTCAAACATGTGTTTGTCTAATGAAATTTAGTGGTAAGATATGTGTGACCGTAGGTGTAACTCTGTTTTTGAGCTATTGTTAAGTCCTGAAAACTACTCATACCAATTTGATGATACATATTACTCAGCATATTTGCTATATATTTTTATATCATTTTTTCACCTAACTCAGTCTGTCATAAAGCTAATATATGTATGCATGTATATAGATTTAATTAAAAATTGATTAATTGTATTCAACAAACTTGGTCCTTCCAGCCAGATAGTGTCAATAGTGATCAATGTTTTAGATGCTTCCCCTAACCCTTAGTCTAAGCAAGCAATCTTTACACACATTGTTTTTTATTTTAATTACTATAAAAGCTTTCTAGTTACCTGCATGTTTTGCTCTAAAGATTTGTCTAACCTCACCATAACTTCACTGCATAACAAATTGTTGCAATGTTTCTAAAGTTAGTTAAATTCTAATGCTGCAAATCCTTAGTGGCAACGTAAAGTCGTTCTAGGCTATCCATTGTTTTACACACTTGATGTGTTAGTGTAAGTTGGGAATATACACTAGTTTTCGATTTATTTTAGCAAGAAATAATATAGGAAATAAATTCAGCATATAGGAAAAATTGTAGAGTTTCTATGCGTAGGGGTGTGTGTGTGTCATAAGCAAGTGCATGAATTATAGCAAACAATTAAGCAAATGGTTTCTTTCATACAGAACGTAAGATAAATGATGGCAAAAAGCTGAAAAGTAAATTAATAAATAGAGCTAAAACTTATACTGCTAAAGTTCTTTGAAAAATAACTATATTTTTTAAAATACTCGGAAAATTGTAAGGATACCATGAAATGCAATTGCACAGCACAACACAACTAATATGAGAAAATATAATCACACCTACTCTTAATTCCGGCTGCTCAAAAGATTTATGTTATTCATACATTTAGCAAATACATATGCATAAACATTTTTTGCAATAAATTGTAATATTGAAACTTTATTAGAAATATAAGAACATAGTAGGGATGCCGGGATTAGGAGCGGAATTAGTCCTGTAAAAATAATCCCGAGATCTACGTTAAATATTTCGGGATTAAAAAAAAAAGTGTAACTAGATAATTCAGTCTTCGTGTGCGTAATTTGTCAATAAGTACTTTTACATATACAGCCCAATTCTGAGTGATTTTTCCCGGGGAATCGGAAAAGGGAGTTATTCATTTTTAAGATAGCAGTTAAAGAAATCACTTTTCTTTTTGTTAACACTCATGAATATTGACGGTTAATGATCAAATTGGCATTAAAAATTTCCAGAATTTTTTTGAACTTTATCTTGAAAATGAAAACTGCCTTTTCTGATTCCCCGGAAAAAATCATTCAAAATTGGGCTGATAATTTTGTTTTAAGTAATAATTCCCTCCAGGAAAAATCGGAAGGCTTCCATCAAAAAGTGATAAAGAAACATTTCCCACCGTATTTTTTGGAAGCTTAAAGGTAGTTTTGTATTTATGTTGTGTCCAAACCGTTTCCCTCTTGTATAAATTGAAAGACTTACATATGAAAGTGATGAATAAACATTCCCCATCATATCTTTTGGAATTATGTTGTTAGTTTTGAATTTATGTTGTTACCAAACCGCTTCTTTAAGAATTCTCGTGAAAACTTTGACTTATTGTCAAATAATGACAACAGAAAATATTAATATCATTGTTTCCTATCCGCTTATCATAGAATTCATGTTTACTGTTTTAAAAATTATACTTTACTGGGCGGCCTCGATAGTCTAGTGGTAGCGCTCTAGACTGTCACTCAGGGGTCCCGGGTTCGAATCCTGGCAGGACATTTTCATAGCAAGGGAGAGGAATGTTTACACATTAATGCCAGAACAAGGGAGAGGTCTGCTTCCAATCCACTTTTTAAGACAGCGGAGAGGAATATTTTCACTTGATTTTTTAACACAGCGGAGAGGAATGTTTCTCTCTAATGACATGCTATGTAAAAAAAGCAGTGGAGTGTGCAACGAAGGGGAATGCTTCTAATATTCCATGGAATGTTTCCTGGTTACATCCGGAAATGCTAACATTTTCTGGGGGGTTGTTAACCAGTTTTTTATATTTCTATGTGCGTGTGTTGTAATTTTTGTTTTCAAAACAAAATTTGAAGCTAAAAACAAAATTTTTGAACGAAATTGTCAAACTGAAAAGCAGTAATTTTAAACAGAGCAGAAACACGTGAACTTGATGTTAACTATTTTTTCCTCAAAAATTTTATAGTTTTTCATTGTGTAAAAAAACGACAACATCAAAAATTGTGCTGTGACTGCGCAGCCACAATAATAGTTAAAGCGTTAAGCCCGTATGATACTTCATTGTTTTGTTCAACTTTTATTCATTGACAATGAAACTAGAGCAGTTGATATAGTGCTAACGCTTAAATGCAAGATCCCAGTTGGCTGTTTCCTCAAGAATTCATGGAGGATTCATGTACGAAATTTCAGCATCGCCGACGAAACTTGCGTAGTCGCCCATACAAATCGTGCAGGAAAATTTCATATCAGGGTCCAAATTTTCATCGACGAAACTTTGAAAGAAAAATGCAAGGAATTTTGTCAACGAAAGCAAAAGTGAATTATGTTGTAAATATCGCCAAGGAAATAAAAGGGAAATTCAAAGGAAATTTTGGCAATGAAATAAGATTAGAAATATGAGAGAAATTTCTGCAACGAAAAGATGAAGACAATTTCGTCAACGAAAGCAAGATGAATTTCTTGGGAAATTTCGTATTTGAATTCTTAATAGAATGATGAAAGAATTTTCGTTGATATTAATTAAATGCAGTTAGCTTCCATATTTTTTAAAATAACATTAGAACATATACAAGAAACTTAAAATATAAATAACATATGCATTAATGTAAAGGTAAAACTTCTTCTTGTTCTTCTATTGTTTGCTTAATGTCCATTTCCAGTTCCAGTTTACCGAGCTTTTTGTTCTTTTTTTCTTCACAAACTTTCCTAACTCACTTAGCACTAACACTTGCCATTTTTAATTGCAAGTACCCACTTTTTTATTTTAAGTTTTATTTAATCATACTTTTGGACAACTTTTCAACGTTTTGGGATCAGCGTTGTCGGATTGGTGCGTTGCAAACCATGAGGCCACATGCAGGTAGGAGAAAATTGTAAGAAAGTTCGTTAGTTAATCATTAAAAGGTGTGAAAATTCTTTATGGATTCATATACGATTATTCGTCAAGGGATTTATGGCCTAGGGGGATGCATGAGTGTATACACTAGGGCGGGTTGATTTGTATGGATGAAAAAAAAAAATGAAAAATCGTATAGCAAAAACGTAATCTACATAAAATTCTAAGAAAATTCTCCGAAGAAACCATAGGTCTTAAATCAAACCCTAATCCGCGCCTCTCGACTTGAAATTGTTTACCTCTTCTTTCGCTAAAAATTTTTTTTTTAAATATAGCTATTATGTTTTATTATATTATAGTTTATGCAATACAGGTTTTGTTTTGAGACTAATCAAAATATTCAATTATCAAAAAAGCAGTTGAACCCCAATTTGCTTCTCCTCTCATTTGCCTAAACTGCCTAAAAATAATTATTTTCTGCAAAATGCCACGCGGAACTAATTTAACAGGTGAAGAAAAAGGAAAAATTTTGGCATATAAGGACAGTGGGCTTAACATAAGCGAGATATCCAGAAATATTGGCAGAAGTCGACGAGTTGTGAAAAACTTTTTGGATGATCCGGCAAACTATGGTGCTAAGAAGCGATCCGGAAGGAAACATTCCCTTAGTGACCGCGAAAGAAGGCTAATTTTTCAAAAAGCCAGCAATTCTACTGCGTCCTGCTCCAAATTGGCCTCGTATGTGGGGAACAAAGTCAGAACTCACACATTCGCAGCGCAAAAATGGCAAACAAACCTAAACTGCTACAACGTCACAAGACTGCGCGCCTAGAGTTCGCTGAGAAACACATGGACACCAATTGGCAATACGTAAGAAGATAATAATTGACACTTTTATATATTATTTAACGGTATATCATCAAAATAGCTAATTTTTTCGGACGAGAAAAAATGGAATTTAGATGGCCCTGATGGATTCCGTCACTATTGGCATGACCTACGTAAGGAACCACCAAAAAAAAAAAACCAAAAGAAATTTCGGTGGCGGATCAGTAATGGTGTGGGGTGCATTTACTAGCCGCGGCACTCTGCAATTGATGTTTACATCTTCCAAAATGAAAAGCTCGGACTATGTTGCTGTGCTGGAGAGAAGCCTAATCCCTTTTTTAGAAGAAAATAGAGAGATACCTTTCCTGTTCCAGCAAGATAACGCCCGTATTCACACCAGCGCTGAAACAATGTCCTTCTTAGCAAGGTGTTCTGTTGAAACTATGGATTGGCCGGCCTGCTCCCCAGATCTCAATCCAATTGAGAATATTTGGGGAATTCTTGTCAGAAGGGTTTATGCCGAAAATCGTCACTTTGAAAGTGTTGAGGAGCTACGACGAGCCATTGAGGAAAATTGGGAAAGCCTTGAAATCAGTTTATTGGAGAATTTAATTCGATCAATGAGGAAAAGAATTTTCAAAGTAATTCAGGCCCATGGTAGCCATATATCTAAGTAATTGCTTACATTCTAGCTTTAAGAATCACTTTAATACTTAATTTTAAAACAAAAAACTTTATATGGGTTATAAATATGTCACGCAAATGCAGCAAAAATTGTAGCAGCAAGCAAAAAGTTAACGGTGCCTTAAAATCAGTTGGTATTCTAATAAAGTACAACAAAAACTAAGATTGCTTTGTCTCATACTTCTTTCATCTGGTATGCTCTTTTTTACAGTGGTGTCGAGAAATTATTTTTTTTGTTAAAACATGCAATGCTGGCAAGTGGGTTATAATTATGTTACGAACCTTACAAACTTTTTTACTTGGGTGAATATTTTTTTTTGTAAAAAATTTTGAGTGTAGAAAAGGGGGCATATAAATTTTCAAATCGAGAGGCGCGGATTAGGATTTTATTTTAGATACATGGTTTCTTCGGAGAATTTTCTTAGAATTTTATGTAGTTTATGTTTTTGTTATACGATTTACAAATAAAAAAATCAACCCGCCCTAGTATACACATATAGAACGAATTGGAGAAAAAAATGTACGACAGACAGTATTTTCAATGTATTGTTCTTGACGTTTCCTTCAATTCGTCACTCGTTAAGTTTCGATCAAATATTTAGTGTCAAAAACAAGATTCAGCCAATTATATAATAGAAGTATTCACGATTCAGTGCACTTGCCTGTGCAGTTGAGAACTTGTGCAGTTAAATTTTCGTAAACACACCACTATCACTTTTCACAGCTGTCAAAATTTATCAATGCACACAAGTGCACAACTGCTCAAGTCCTCAAGTTTTAGGCTACAGTAGAAAAGCACTTGTGCAGATTTTTTATTTTGTTTTTGTAAAGTGCACAAGTCCTCAACTGCACTGGCAAGTGCACTGAATCGTGAATACCCCTAATATTATATGATCTTTGCTTCAGCTCTTTGTTCCGCAGCCAATAAGAATAGAGAGATAAGATAGTAACGATGCGGAGATGTAAAAAATTGGCACGATGCATGTTTGTCATCCTTTTCCTACAATATATATCTGTCTTGTCCACGCGCCATTTGTTTTCAGATTTTGAAATTGGACAACAACACAGAAGTGTCACACAGGCTTTAAGCAAGCTAAAGCATATACTCAGCTGTCGCAAACAATAGTAGCTGTACTGCCTGAACAGATAGAACGGCGTCAGCGGCTAGCGTCAACAAAATGTATGAATTCAAGGTGAAACGCTCGCCGTCGGCCGCCGAAATAGAATCTAGTTCTATTTTCAGTTTGCCGCTGTCATTGAGCTCTCTTCAGAGCGAGAACAGTGGTAGCGAACTCGTTTCATTTCGAGCTGACGCTGCGGCAGAGAGCGCCGCTAGTCGCTGACGCCGTTCTATCTGTTCAGGCAGGTATGCGGCGTTACATTCAATAGTCGCAGCAACAGTTCATGAAGATCTGTGGCAGTTGACAAAGAGCTATTGCTATCGCAGACGTAGTCAATTTAGTAACATTTCTTTCTCGGAGCAGTTTGCCACAAACTGGACCTTTCGGGGAAAACGTAGGATTTTTTTTCTGTAAAAGTGGCATTGTTTGTTTCGTATGTTTAGTAAATGGATTTTAACAGGAAATTGCATTTAATGCAGCGATGCCCACGAAAATTATTTGAAGAGTGCAAAAACAACAAAAAGCAACAACATCAAAAAATTTTTAAATCTGGATGCAATGAGAAATTACCAATAACACGAGTGCTGGCAGAGTCCGCGACAGCGAACTTATATGTACACTGTAAAAATAATGAATCAAGAAATTCCAAATGCTTCGTTTGGTAGTCAGAATACATTCTGATTTTCCTAGCTTTAACCGCATGGAGGTTTTTAGATATCCTTTTTTTATTTTTTGTTTCGTTTTAATTTTTTTTTTAGTTATTTTTGTTACTCTTTTTTTATAAATTTTTAATATTGGTGCTCCACATGGTCACGAACAGACAAATTCAACTATTTTTTTGAGTTTATTGTACAGCCAGTTCTAAATTTACACATTAAAAGTGAAGTCCTTTTGTCAAATTAAATAGATTGCATTCTGTTTCTTCATAGTTCGTTCAAACTTTTTTTAAGCAAGAGAAAAAACCAACGTTGCAAATCGTTGTGTTCGATCATAAGTTTTAGCGAAAGTAACTAACATGGGCTGCATTCTATCCGAAAAAGCGCTCAGGAAGCGAAGTAACATAATGCGGAACTTTCGGGCTGAATGGTATACGCTCACAGAACATTTTCCTTGAGTTGTCACAATTTATATAGCGAAAATATTTTATGCTACTTCGCTACCTGAGCGCTTTTTCGGATAGAATGTGGCCATGGGGAAGAGGTATTTGAATTTATTTTTTTTAATACTATATTTACATATCGTCACATGGAGACAAATCACGTCGGACTGAAAATGTTTTAGTTTAATTGAGTAATTAAGTAATTAGGTAGTTTAGTAATTATTTAATTTAGTAACTAAAAAAAAAATTTAATATAGTTTTTTTTCCTTGTATCAACTGTTTTTTCATTATCTTTAGACAATGACTTCCATTTTTACTAAAACGAAAAAGTTTACGAAACAATTACTAAACAATTACGAAAAAGAAAAACTTCATTTGTGAAACAGTGCAGACGATTCGATCATCATGGTAAATGAGTTTATATTTATCTTGCTTAAAATAATAAAATTAAAATGTTTCTCTTAGGTAATATCATAAAATAGTAAGTTTTTAATAAGTTTTCATTTTTTGGTCACGGTTGACTTTTCTGTGGAATGGCCTTTATACATTTTTTTCATATTTTAATCTTATAATAATTTCTATTTGTTTTTAACTTCATTTGTTATATTTTTTATTATCTTACTGTTTTGTTATTAAATAATCTGTTATATTGTTAAAATTAAAATCTTTTGTAATCTTTAATTATTTATGAAAAAATAGGCAAACTCCTAGTTTTCCGCAAATTCTTTTCTTGCCATTTTTCAAGGGCATAAAAACCCCTATAAAAATAATTTATTCTGATGCAATATAATAAAGTACCCACCTGCAAATATTCAATAACTTTTTCTCAATGTGTATTCGTACAACGAAAAATATTAAAAATACTACGCATGCTGTGTATGTCTACAATGCGAATGCCAAAAACTGCGGCGATCGATGGTGCCAAAGAACACAAACAACAACATGCAAACGCAGAACAGCTATCGATGGTTCGAAAGAACAAAAACAATAACATTAAGAAGCGAGACTGAAATTGCAAACAGAATTCAACGAATTACAACAATCATGAAAATATTGAAATTGTTGTCAAAGAGTGGAAAAAGTAAGGCGCTGGGCATCGCTGATTTAATGAATATTTTAACCCTTTGTTGCATTACTTTTACTCCTTGCGTATAAAAATTTACTGTGTTATTATTTGTGATTAAAGAATGTATAAACGAAATTTGGATGCTCTGCCAAGCATAGGAACATAGTTTTTTGAGCTTTTTTTCAATCTTGTAGTGTCCCATAAATGAATCTAACATGTCGGCCCCATCAATTTTTTTGTATTGTGAAACAATATTCAGACACTCAATGGATATGTTTTTACATAATTTCTTGTCAAATCGTTCAGCTATGTTCTCAGGACTTTTACCACAGTGGTTTCACATCAAATTAACAACTTATTATCTCTCCATTCAATAAAAGATACTTCAAAACCATTCTTGAAGGCTACATATTCCACAGACTTTCCTCGAGATTTCTTCATTAATATTGGAAGATTTTTTAGTTTTGAGCTCGGACATCTATTCAGATGGATTGTACCCAATATATGCATTCCCCTTTTGGCTCGTTCAGTCATTAGTGGTACTGTTGTATAATAATTATTTTAGTGTTGTTAGAAATGCAAGTAAAAAGATCTTCACTCTGCCTATGAATAATGCTTTTAAGAAGTGCTTTGCTCTTGCTACGAATGGTGCTTAAAAAAAGCAGTTTGCTTTCGAGGTTTTTCGTTCTTTTTCGTTATCTACTCTGCTGACTATTCGTACTCATTCTAATCACTAACATCACTTGTACTTTTCTCAATATTACTCATCACTAGTATACGCCAAAAGATTGATTCGTGAAAAATTGTTGCAGCCAAATAGTGAAAAATATAAGGTTAAATCCTTTATAAAGTGTTAGAATCTAATTTTCACATAAGCAAGGTAATAAAATTACTGGAAAAAGGTTTGGATATTAAAAACGTAAATGTAAAAGATAAGTTCGTGCAAAAATATACTTCATCAAAAATTAAGTAGCGCATGATGGTGCGAACGAAGAATGCACCCTTTCCGAAGGGATAGCAAAGCTCTTGTATAACTTTTTGGAACGAGAGCAAAGCGCTTTTTTAATCACTTTTCATAGCGAGATTAAAGGTTTTCTTTACAATGGCATGACAATGTTAAAAAAGCGCTATTTGAAGCAAGAACAAAGCACTACTTAAATCGAGAACAAAGCTCTATTTAAAGCGAGAACAAAGCGCTATTGTGGTTTTGTAAAGTGCTTTGAAAGTGGTTTTAAAGCTCTTTATTTCCTAAAGGGAACATATATTTTTTGAAGCGCAACTGTTCGTCAACGGAGAGACAAACTTCATATGAAATCGACTTGAATTGTTTTTGCAAATGGTTAACTAACGATCGAATTTTAAAAGTCGGAAAAAATTTTGATCATCCTTTGGTTTCACCTGAGCATTGTCATTAAAATGCAAAAATAATTTAATTTTTTTTAATTCATTGAATAACATCGTCTCCTGTATTAAAGGTTTTCCTGCAACAGGTGAATTATAACGCCAATTATTGGGTATTTGAATGGCAGCCATTAGAATGCATATGTCAAGAAATGTTTTTTTATCTGACTTGTCAGTGTTAGACGGACAGTCTGGTTTATTTATATGTGGAATAAATTGTTGTTCTTTCCTAACAGGGAGTGCGTACTTCGTTTCTAATGTTAGGATATTTGAAATGTCTTCTTCAGCTTCAAAATGTTCTTCCCCTGAATTTCCTGACGTTTACGTTATCATCTTCATGATCATTATCATCATCAGCCCTACAAAAGTTTTAAACTTTAATTAAATTTAATGTATGGAATTGCACATCTGCAATATAGCCTCATATCTATAGGGCTGTTCACAATCCTGTGCAAATGGTTTTGCATCATTGCATTTGCAAAATGGTAGAGTATATTTTTACTCTACACTAACAAAATATACAGGGATGCATTTACTACGCTATTGCAAATAAGCAACACTAGCACAACAAATACCCAGCTAGCATTTGGGAGATTGTATGACGATCGCAATCATTTCACGATTTTTCTTGTTACTCTACAATCGTCGTTTAATCGTTCTGACGACCATTGAAAGATTGTTTTCCACCAAAATCGTATGTTACGCTTGTAAACTATTTATTTGCAAATCTTTTTGACTGTTGTTTCGCGAGTGAATGAAGTCAGTGTATTTTGTGCTACTCTAAAATCGTCGCTTACGCATTCTCGCGATCGTTTCGCGATTTTAACCGTTATGTTTAGAAAATTTTACAAAGAACAATTGACTTTTGTTCTTTTGTCAACAACTAAGATTTGTTTAATTTCAACGCAGTTGTTAGCTAGTGAACACGTGTCCAGACTGGTAGATGGAGTTGGTAAAGTGGGAGGCGACTGCACCAACTCGTTTTGTAAGGAATGCATTAAAAAAACTCCTGAGCGATGATGTGGCTGCAAAATTGAGCTGGCGTGGAACAAATAAGAAGCCCAGTATCCAGGAATTTAGTATTCCGAGAATTTTAGCAAGTACTTTTTATTTCATGCTCTTACAGTTTCCTATTTTGTTTTTCTTTTTTAAGATGTCTGTCATTTAAAATTCAAAGCTGACGATGCAAGAATTAATAAAGTGCTGCAACAACATTTTGTTCATGCTAGTAGCCGACTCAGGAAGGGTGATCGGACCAAAAAGGATGACGGAACGAAAAAGGGGGATTTGACTCCCAAATAAATTATATTTTTCAAATTTTTTTTTTACATCAAACTGAACTATTTTTTTCTATATAATTGAATTAATTTTTTTTTTATATTCATAAACTTATTACTTATACTATTACAATAAAAAAAATGAACAAAACAGAATTGTCCTTTTTGTTTTGCAGCATTTAGGATTAAAGATCGTTTTGGCAATAGTTTCAAGAGTCTTTAGCGATTCTTTTTGGCGCATCGTAGACGACTCATTTAGGCGATTGTTTCAAGGCTTGTTTGAAGTAGGATGAAAGGCGTCTTACACGATTCTTTTCTGCGCATCGTAGACGTCTCAAATGGAGGAGTCGCCGGCTTGACACAGTTTCTCCCGTTGTATTGAACTTGCGCGATCGGAATAGGACATCGTCGACGATTTATTTAATCACCCGGTCCGATCGTGGAAGAGTCGTCTACGATTGAAAATGCTAGCTGGGTACTTATGCAATACTGAAATGCACACTGACAGCTGAAAATTGAAAAAATAAAATCTGAAAAAAAAGAACTGATATGGAAAATAAAGAAAGCCTTCAAGCTTTTTTTCGACATTTAATTTGTTTCATCAATTAGCTGTGAATTTTATGTTTTGTAGCAAGTGTTGCAAAGTAAACCGAAACAGAGCGTTCACAATTGGTGGTCAATTTTTTCAATTGCACAATTTTGCAATCTCACAATATTGTAAATTTCCCTTATGAAATAAAATATCTCAAATGCATTTTATTGCATATTTACAATTAAGCCATTTATTTTATAAAATTCAAGTTTTATTGCACAAAGTACTTATTAAGCTTGACTTATTATTTAAATAAATGCTTATTATTTTTTGTATAATTATTAAAAATATTCACTTGTTTCGTCTACGTATAAGAAAGACCCTGTTAGACTCAATGGGCGGAATGCATAAGAAGTGAGCATTTGCTCCGACTCGATTTTTCAAGTAAAATGAAGAGTTTATGAATTTGTTTACTTGAAAAATCGAGTCGGAGCAAATGCTCACTTTTTATGCATTCCACCCAATATTTCGGACAAGCTCAATCACCAATTTGACAAAACATTTGATTAGCTTACCACATATTTTTTCATTGCCATATTTTCTTTTTAATACTTACGCCATAAGCTCCAGGAACCATTAGAATTTATTTCAGTTCTTTCAAAATACAAATAATGAGCTCTTAACCCCCACACACCTTTTTTTATGTACATCATTGAGATTTTACTGCACCTAATTATGTATGACCTTCAATTATGACAAGAATTTGAAATTACATATTATCGAATGCGATTTGCAGCTGTTAACTGCTACTTTGTGCAAACTAAAAATTTTTTTATATGAAACAAAGAAAATTTTATGCAAAGCTCATGAAGGAAAATGTAGGTGTGTGTCGTCTTTTTTTATATAAAAATAAAAAGATAACACTGAAAGCTGATTTAATTAAAAGAAAAAGTTTAACACTAAATTTCGTATGTCAATAGAAAAGTCAAAAGCAAACAATTGAAAATAAAACGGTGCATCCATCTAGCATGAGTAATTAATTTCAAAGTTTTATTGTAATATTTTAAAAATATCCTTTAATATTTGTTTTTTATTTAAATTAAAATTCGCCAATAAGTTGCGGATGCCAGCCAATCCTTGAAGTGCGTTTGTGTGTAATCAATTAAGTTGCTGTAGTTCTTGTTGTGATAATTATGATTATGATGGTGGTGGTGATCGTGGAGGTTTGATGATGGTCATGAGCGAAAAGCGAATGATGACAGCTATGTGCTTTGAATGTTATTTGGCACAAAAAGCTTTGGTTTCAGTAGAGACTGGCGGCTTGTTTTTGGGGAAAAATATTTATTTGCTGAATTTTGTGGTGCCTTTGGCCAACATGTCTTTCACGGTACCCTTCTGTAATGGTGCTGTTGTAGGTGTTTGAGAAAAAAAAAGAGAAAAATATTAGAATTTTTTTTGTTTTCAATAACGAGTCATTTATTATTTAGAGATTTTAATGAAGCTGGAGTTGTATTCATTTAATTAACAAGCTAGTATAACTTTCAATTTAACTTAACAACTACAACTTAGCTAGTTAAAGTTTATTTCGATGTTAAGCTATAACAACAACAACAATTAAAAACGTAGCTTTAATTTATTCACAAAGTTCTCGCCATGAAGCAAAACTTACAAGAACAAAATATATAAATAAATTTAACTGCGGTAACTATTCGAAGAAGAACTTTAATCAAAGCTTGCCGAAACTTTCAAGTCAGCAAAAAAGTTTATTACAATTTTTTTTATTTTTTTTATGTTTTTTGCTGTTTTTTGTCTTAATTTTATGCGTAAACTTTGCAAAATTTATTTGCCGCACAGCTTTAATAAACGCTTGAGTATTTTTACTTTTGTTTTTTATTCCTTGTCGAAACTTTGCGTTAGTGACTTGAACCAGGACTTACCGGTTGGACGCGGACGTTCGCTTTTGGATTTGTAGGATTTCTTGCGAGCCTCCTGACTGGTCGAAGTCTCGCGTGAATCAATCTGCATAGCCTCGTCATTGTCGGCTAGTTGCGTTTTTAGCACCTTTTTTAAATTAATTATCTGCAAGACAGAGATGGAGAGGGCGTGAGCGACAGTTTAGATAAAGAAAGAAAACAAGAGAGAGTAAGTTGAATGACTAGTGACTAAGTTTTAGTGAAATTACAAGATAATTAATAAAATCTTGGCAACTTTTTGCATAAACTAAAGAAAACGCTGGCGGCTGCTTTAGTTTAGTTTACATTGGCGGTGAACAAACCCTTAGATGTTTTTAACAAGGGTTTAAAGTTTACTTAAAATATACCAAATTACTAACATAAAATGCAAGAAAACATAGTTGGTGTGCGCTTACAAAAGAAAATTTAAAAAAAAACTGAAACGTGGTCGTACAGTGTTACGAATATTCTTTTAAAAATGTCACTATAAAACTCTTTGAACAAATTTTTTAAAGCATATAACTATGGTCAAAAATATATTAAACTTAATTTTAAAACTCGCTAAAATAATGCAATGAAAATTCCTTACGAGAAAGAACATTTCAAAAATTATATCAGCGCATCAATATTGACTAAGCGATTATTGGATATTTTTTGACTAGAAAATAAGGAAAAACAAATATGTCTTCTATCGCGGGACACCCCGTCTATTTAAAAGAGAATTTAACTGCATTATTCTGTATCACGAAGCAGCAACCCAACGACAAGCAAGACAGAGAAGCAATACTTTTTTCTATACGAAATTCTATTGCTTCTCGTGTCTTTAGTAAAAACTACGCTAAAGTTTTTATCAAAAATGTCAACTCTAAAACTTACCTCTTGCTCAACGCGTTCCTTGTTTCTCAGATACTTTCCCTTCTCATTGTTGGCTCGATTAATTTGCTCATCGATGCAATTGGAAATGGTTTCGCAAGAATCGACCCACTCCTGGAGGGTCTGAGCAATTTTGCTGGTATAGCCAGGCGGTATGTCACGACCCTGAGCATAATCGATTTCAAGAAAGCGATTATTTTGAAACAATTTGCCATGAATGATGTCTGAAATAAGAGCGAGAGGGAGAAAAATAAATGGATTTGTTGAAATAATATCTACTTTGCATGTTACTCAATTTTGCAATTTAAAAATAGGCTTTTGAAAATTTTCAAGTATGAATTTTTTTTTTCAATTGGATCTCATTTAAATGTATTTGTAAGGAATGCAAGGAGATGCGTGGAGTTGCATGGAGCTGTATGGTGAAACATGGATATGCATGGGAAAATTCTTGTAAGTACAAATTTCTAACATTGCGAGCCTGAAACTATTCACGCACTTGCGAAAGCACACATTCAGGAGCAATCATGCAAATAGTGGGCGTAAAGCTTTCAGAAGTTCAGCTGCATCGGTGCATTCTTTCATCATCATCATCATTGGTTAGCATTCTTTTGCTAAAGAAATTGTTACAGTCGGGTTAAAGCAAAACACAAAACATGATTGGATATGGCTGTTTTACAAAGCCGTTTAGCTTTTGCACAAACTCTGATCTCAACACACACACATACACACATACGCAAGCGCCATTTACCCCACAATACCAAAACCGATGGCCAGTGTGAATAAATTGAATCAACACAGAAATCGTTTTTAAACGCAGCTGCTACAGAATTGACAAGCAGTTGCTAAATAAAAAAAAACAGTTGCTAAATCAATGCTGGCAACACTGTTCTTTTTCTCTGCGATACACAGTACTTCGTTCAGTGCCATACATGGATACTAGAGTGGTCCTTATTTTTTAACTCTAGAATTTTTAGCGTGACTCCTCAAAAAAAAATAAGACTTGTTCAAATAATATGTTGTGGAAAAAATTAACCTTTTTGCTTAAGTAGAAGGCGTGGCTAATCCACTCAAAAATTTAAATATGTCTGTATACCCAACCAGCAAAATTAGTCCCAATCTTCTCAATAATTCCCTTTAAAGCTGCTTACAGGAGAAAACCAAGGTCCATGGCACATAAAAGCTGCTTTATGATTAGCTGTGGAATTTGTGGCACTTAAAGCATTTTAATGGTACGTTGTGGTACTTGTGGAACTATAGGTTCTATTTCCTGAAATTGATGCCATAAAGCAGCTTCAGTGCGACAAGGACCACAACGTACCAAAAACAGCTTTAAGTGCGACAAGTTCCACAGCTTACCATAAAGCAGCTTTGAAGTGGTATGGACCTTAGTTTTCTCCTGTAAGCAGATTTTTTCCCCCTGTATTTTTAGTAAATTTTGAAAAAGAGTTCCTACATTATTGCAAATAAAAAAATGTTTTTGTGAATTGATTTAAGTGAATAGTATATTTAATTAAAGGTATTTGAAGTACCTTGCATTTATTACTCAAATATATTCCAATTGGATAAACATCTTAGGCTCCATTAGTTAAAACATTTCAACTTTTTTATTTTTTTTTTCTAAAAATGTTTAAGAAATGCAAAATGAGTTTGCTTACGAAGTTACAAAAATACAAGAAATTACATGGTTTTATAATTTTATTTTAAAGCATGTTCTATTTTAAGGAAAATGATTGATGATGAATGATGAAGAAATTCAATTCTAAAAATCTTTTACGAAATTCAAAAGTAATAGCTTCCGAAGTGAAAATGGAATTTTTGTTTTCAAATTTTATTTTTCAGCAACTTAAACACAATCTCAAATATTAACTGCTTCTTTATGTATAACGAAACGAAGGATGAACGTTGTGAGAGAAACGACCAACAATATTTTTTGGTATGGAAAAATGTATTACTTACTATGTCTCACGCCACGTCCAGCCTTCGTTTCGTTGTTATATATTTAAAAATGCAGTAAGTCTTAAGGATATAGTCTAGTGCTCGAGTTTAAAAAAATTTTTTATAGGTTTCAAATGCACAATATATTGAAAATATAATGACAAAATTTCAAACAAAAATTCAAAATATTAACGAAGTTATAGCACATAGTCTAGAGCGCCTCATATTGCGCGCTGTGTGTTGTTAAAACTTTTAAAACTTTTTTTCTTGAAGCAGTTTTTTTTATCGGTCCGGGTGTTTTCAAAAATTATATCGATCTGATTGAACTGAAATATAAATAAGTTATTTTACATGCCATTGGCTTTTGTACATGTTGAATAAATATTTATTTTTTTCTCCCGATGTTCCACAAAAAAAGACTCGATTTTTATAAATTTCTGTTTAGAACTCAGCCATTTTGTTTTTTTTTTTAATGAAAATATTTAAATCTGCTAACTGCCAAAATGACAAGCCTACAAAATAATAAAATAATTAATTTTTTTGTTTCAGGTGACTTCAAGTGCCGTTATCACCCGGGCCAGCAACACAACTTTTTTTTGGTCCACTTTGGAAGGAAATAAATTTTTAAAAAATATTTAAACTAAAAAAACTTTTTTCTACATCTTAAGAGGTTTATAAACCAGGCACCGTAACTGTAATAAGAGATATCGAAAAAGTTAATTTGAAAAAATTTATTTTGCGACTTTAATTGTTTTAATTGTTATTTTTCGACAGAAAAAAATAAAATTTAACTCTTAGAAAGTGATTTATATTGCAGGGAAAAAAATAACAATTATTTCGGACTTTTATTTTTTTCGGCTAATTTAACTATTATTTTTCAACCTTTATTTTCAGTCAAAAAATAGAAATTAGTTTCGGACTTTTAGTTTTTCTGTCTTTTAAAAAAATCATTTACGGACTTTTATTTTTTCTGTTTGAAATAAAAATCGTTTGAAATAAAAGTCCGAAACTGATTTTTATTTTTTGACTGAAAAATAAAAGTTGAAAAATAACAGTTAAATAGCCGATAAAAATAAAAGCCCGAAATAATTGTTATTTTCTTCCCTGCAATAAAAATCACTTTTTAAGAGTACAATTTTTTGTTTTTGTTTCTGTTGAAAAATATATATAGGTACAACGAAGAGATCACTTATGACAAGACTAGCCGAACACAAAGCTGACATAAAAAATAAAAAACATCAACAGCACTAGCAGAACATATGTTTGAAAATGGACACACAGCTGATTTCGAAAAAGCACAAATATTAGACATCGAGAGAAAAGGGAAAACGCGATATATGCTAGAAAGCTTACGTATACAACAAAACTTGACGACAACAATGAACTACAAAGAAGATAAAGACAACATAAACTTAAGCTATGCAGTTGCTTTAAACAAAATATAAAAACGGAAGTCAAAGACAGCTGGTATTTTTGAATAAATAAATAATTAAATTAGTTACATTATCAGGCTTAGAATTTCTTTAAATGTAGAGTGTTCAACAATTTTTGTAAGTACACACTTGTCTTATTATTGTTTAACTTAAAAATTATCTATCGTAATTAAGATTATACTTTTTATTAAGTTTGTTAAATATCGTGTCTTGTAAGTTTTTTATAATTTGTGAACTTGTAAACTTTAATAGATTCAATTAAACATGGTACCTAAAAGATGTTGACAAAAAATCAACGAAACGTCGGTACGAAAAAATTAATTAAAGTTGTTTTTATTGCATTTAAAAAATTTGATCAAAAAGCCTATTTTTACAAACAGAAAATACAATTTAGGGCTTTTTTGAATATCATACCGATTTCAAATAAATATTTCAATGTGATCATTTTAATAAAGACCTCATATATCTGCAATATCTGCAAGACCATGATTTTTTTTAACATTTTTTTTTTATAACAGTTATTTACAGTCCCTGTTATAAACAAATTTAAAAAATTAAAACGATTGTATTTTTTTTATTTTATAAAAAAAAAATTCTGAAATAAACTTTAAAAATTAGGCCGGAGCACCAGACGACATCCTTAAATAAGGTCAAAATATAAAATAACAGATGGATGACATTAAAATAAATTATTGGATCTACTTTGTCTCTTCTTTTCACTTTGATCTGTTTTTCTTATGAGAAACCATGCGTAGTCTCGTTCCAGGAGAGTATATCGGCGCTCCATATTTTTCATTTGCTGGTAAAATCTTTCTCCATGCATATCGCTTTCATCACCAAGAGTCGAAGGGAAAAATATTTAAAACAAATATTTTATAGATATTTACCTTGTAGAGCCCAAAGCGTTTCCAGAAAGTCAAGATTAAAGTGGTTCAAGTCAGGAATAACGTCAAGATTAATCGGTTTTATTATCGATTTTTTTTTTCTATTTTCACACAGGTAGTTTTGACACTTGTGTTTAGTGACAGATTTTTTAGAGTTGTATGATATTTTCTTTGTAATAGAACATACTTTAAGATAAAATAATGAAACTATATAATTTCTTTAATTTTTATAACTTTGTAAGCTAACTTATTTTCCATTTTTGAAAATTTTTAGAAAAAAAATTTTTTTAAATTGAAATGTTTTAATGAATAGACCATAATATGTTTATCCCATTAGAATGTAATAAAGTAATAAATCAAAGGCATTTCAATTACTTTTAATTAATTATAATCAATTCATAAAAACGTGGTTTATCTGCAATAACGTGGGATCACCTTTTCGAAATTCACTTAAAATAACAAACTATCGATAATTTTAAAACGGTGCTACAGAATTATTTTTCAACCTAATATTTGGAATCAGCATCAGGCTTTAAACAAGGATTGCCTAATGTTTAACCCAGATCAAAATGGCTGTCGCATAGCGATATTAAAGGCAGTAGATATACTCTTATACGAAAGCTTTAACAAAAACAAACAAATTTGTGAAAAATTTGTGAAGGTAACGTAGCGGGACGTTGCCAACTGTCAAGTTAAAGTCTGTTTAATGATAATTGTGTACAAGTCATTACCGAAATCGTAACGTTGCGAGACGCAGCGCAGAAGTCTGTAGAAAATAGAGTTCTACGCCACGTTACGATTTTTGACAGTTCGTCAGCTGTGAGACAAGCGAAAAATTTTGTTTAACTTCACAAAATTGTAAATTTTAATGCTATATTAGAAATAATCCAGTCTTTTATTGAAGAGGAGAATTTGATAAGACTACTAGAAAATAAAAAGAGTACCTTTATAACAAACTTTTTGCGGGCTACAAATCAGCGCCTGCACTACGTTGGACTACGATTTCGGTAATCGTTTATCCTCGAGGCAACGTCGCACTACGCTACATCCCGCTGCGCCACCTCACGTTACGCTTGGGTAGTCAGCTTTAAGACGTAATTATACGACAAAGATAAATCGCTTTTTGTAGCTATGTCAAATAATAAAATCCCTTTTAAAGAACAATCAACTTAACATGCAGAATGTGCAACACTGTTTTTTCATAACATCTTGCTCTCTTGCTCTCACAGTTTCTGTACATCTACGCAGTGTTCGGAATTTACTGCAATTGCAGTAGATCTACTGAGCTTTTTAGCAAAATGTAATGTTCTACTACGTCACTGCGATTTTTTCAAATCTACTGCGATTTATTCGCAACAAACATTTTTATAGATATTTTTGTGATATTTTTGGAATATGAGCATTTCCGCCAAAAGGTCTACGCGACTGAAAATTTAAATTACTGTTAAACTTAACATTTTTTTAAACTTCCATAAAGAAAAAAATGTTTAAATTTATATTTTGAGAGTACTGAGAGCTGATTTCATTTGTAATTTAAAAAAATGGCAGCAAACATGATAAATGGCAACAAAACTTGAAAAATGGTGCCCAAAGTTAAAAAATTTTAACGAAAGTTGGAATTTTACAAGTATAACGATACTCGTATGATACAAAATTTAAGCAAATTTTTTTTTAGTTTTTGATTGTTACGGTCCTGAATTACCCTTTATATATTATTTTAGTTCCATTAAATAAATAAAATAAATAAAAACTAAGTAGATTACTATAAGGAAGATTTAATAAATCCAAAATGTTCGTAATTACTTTAGACACACAACTGCATTCTTAGAGAGAAATGGGGACGTTCAAACTATATAGAGAATTTTAACACAAAACTAAGTTTTATTAATAGTCTGGTATGAAAAAATAGATTTTTAGCAATAACTTGGAAAGATTGGAAAGAGATATTGGGGTAATTTTTTCACATAAATTATTTTTGAAACTTGACTTTTTTGTAAAAAATATAAAAACAACATTTAGGAAAAAAAAATTTCGCAAAAAAAATCAAAGGGCAAAAAAAAAAAAAATCTGTTGTTTTGATGACAAAAACAGTTAAATAATTTTTGCGCTTAGCTGAAAGAATTTTTGCAAATAAATTCTATGTCATATGAAAGGTAGCCAGATGTGCAATTTTTAATTGATTTCATTTTTACAACAACAACAATTTTCGAGTCATTTTTTGAGTAAAAAGTCAATATTTTTGACCTTTTTTGACATAATCATAAAACAAATATACACTGACTTAACGGTACAGTACAACCTATTTGTGTAAAGTGATTTTATTGAACTTTTGAACAAAAAAAATTTGAATAAAATATATTAATGAACAGCGGAGATATTTGCATCGAAAGACCAAACTTTGATTTTCATATCGTTTTTTTCTCATTCTTAGGCAACGATGTTTTATGAAAAAGTCGTTGTACTGAAAATTTCTCCAATTTTCAAGATATGTCAGTGTTTTTGATGTCAAAATAACAAACAATTTTTAAAATTAAATACAAAAAAATCTCCGATACTAAAACGTTTTAAAATAACAAAATTACCGTTAATTAAAAAATTTCAGAGGGGGCGTGGCAAAAACTAAGTATGTAACATTTTAAGTTGGAATGCACTTAATATGTATACCTAGTTTGAGTAAAATCCGTTGAGCCGTTTAGATTTTTATAAAGGCCAAACAAACAAACAAACAAACAAACAGAAAATGAGTTTTATTACTATAGATCGTCAATTGTATGAAAAAATTGTATGAAAGATTTTTAGCCTTAACTTTTGATTGGAAAGAGATATTGGGGTAATTTTTTCATATAAATTATTTTTGAGACTTGACTTTTTAGTAAAAAATATAAAAGCAACATTTTGGAAAAAAAACTATAAGTTTAATTTTTCTTTGTTTTTCCACCCATTAAAGACTTACGACTGTCACGTGCGTAGCCACGGAAATGCCCATATGTAAGCATTGATGTTGATTATAAAAATTTAGTTTCAGGGACCCATTGCATCTGTAAACTGTGGTCTTAGCGTGGAAACAGAAGAAAGTAATCTGTCAGATGAAGCTGTCATTGCAATAAAAAAATTAATTTAAAGTTTTACATAAGTTTTTCCGACCAAATTAAGAATTGATTTGCTTTTAAAGACCGTGGTTGATTTTGTCTGCTGGAAATGTATTTTGAATCAGTAAGAAATATGTTTCAGCAACATGCAAATATATAGCACGTAGTTATGTATATATTTGTGTGTATATTATGTTATTAGTATAAAATGTATATAAGTTAGGAGTAAATGTACGTACATGAATGCGAATAAAAAAAAAACAAAAAATACTGCGAAAAAATCATTTTACTGCGTTTTTTTAAAATTTTAATCCGAACCCTGCATCTACGCCTTTCATCCTCTCAAAATTTTCCGTTCCTTTTACCGCTTTATACCTTGAACACATTGACGACGACAGCAACAGTGCGTCAAATGTCAAATTATTTTTACATGCTTTTCTTATGGAGGTGAAAGTGGTGAAAATGTTGCAACGACAATGAGTGATTGCAACAAAGTCGCTGTCGTCGGCTTAGGATTTTTTCTAATTTGACGTGCGACAACAGAGCAATATAAGTGTTTGTGGATACGTGAATAAAACAATCTAATGATATTTCCAGATTGTCGTTTCTTTTTTCATGTTGTTTCGCACTGTTGCAGTCGTCGTCAATGTGTTCAGTACTTTACACCCACATTCATCAAGCAGACGACAAAACGCACTGCCTGCTCTCTGTTGACGCACGGGCAAGAGTTCTGCTCTGCCCTAATCTGCGCTCTCAAGAAGGCCCGCAATATTTTATCATGGGGGTTATAGAGCAAATACTTTGACCACTTACTGAGAGATGTTTAAACTTCTAAGACTTTTTAATATCAAAGCGCATTGAACTGAACAACAAAAAACAATTTTGAGTCATTTTTTGAATAAAAAGACAATATTTTTGAACTTTTTTGAAAAAAAGTTATACACTGACATAACGTTAATGTTCAAACTATTTTTATGAAGTGCTTTTATTGAACTTTTAAACAAAAAAATTGAAATGAAATTTATATATGAACAGCGGAGTTATTTGCATCGAAAGTAAAAACTTTGATTTTGATGTCGTTTTTTTCTCATTGCTAGGTAACGATGTTCAGATCATTTCACTCAAAGTTCACTTTATAAAACAAGATAACTTTTGTTGCTCCATTCTTTACATTGGTAACTTGTTAAGTGTTATAAAATAAAAAATTTACTCTTAAAATTAGCTTATCTTAAACATGAGATTAAAGTGTTGAATTAAACACACAAACTCTGTACAAATATTGCAATACTTAAATCTTCTCGACTTTCAAGATAAGGCCTCCTCTAGCGTTTAACGGAGCTGATTTGACATCATATGCGAGCGGCATTTGGGTTTCTTTGGATACGCTGAATTTGAAATTTTTCAGTAAATAAGCCAAACCAATGAAAAGCTGCATCTTGCCAAAACGTGAACCTATGCAATTTCGGGGACCATCACCGAAAGGCAACCACTCAATAGACTCACGTTTCTGCACCATTTCAGGCGAGAAACGTTCTGGTTTGAATGCATGTGGATCCGGGTAGAATTCAGGATCTAGATGGAAATTAGCTGAGGGTATCATCACAGTAGTGCTTTTTTCAATGACAAACTTAGGGTGACCAGGAACTACATAATCATTCATAGCCAGGCGTTGCAGAAACGGTACAATAGTATGTAGCCGCAGAGTTTCTGGTACAGTTTAAGAAATAAAACATTTAATACAATCAAGTTGGAAATGGTAATAGTTGTGAACACTCACCAAATATGACCTGCTCCATAAGATGCAGCTCCTTCATGCACTCATAGCTTAATACTTGGTTATGTTTCGCAAATACTTCATCGACCTCTGCACGTAGCTTATTCTGCCACTCTGGGTGACGCGCCAACTCGTACAAAGCAAAGCTCATCGTTGACGATGATGTCTCAAAACCAGCCAAAAAGAAGACAAATGCTTGCGATGTAACCTGCTCCAGATTTAAGCCACCGAGACCATCATCACCCTTCTTATTTTTCAACTCTATCAATAGATCCATAAAGTCATTGCGCTTAATGTTATTATGCTCCCGAAAAGTAACTGTATCGCGCACAATGCGCTAGAAAAAGTGATGGACATCAGTGTGAGTCAGACGCATACGCAGTCGACGTGCAAATCTAGGATAGCTCTGAATCAATCCCATGATAAAACCGTCATGATTTTTTTTTGCTATAGCCAAGCGGCCCATGTTGCAAAACTCGGCATTTGGATCTCTTAAACTGTTGCACTCTATGCCAAAGGCACAGGTGCCTATAACATCGATAGTAAAGCGGGCCATCATCTCTTTTATTTCGACATTAGCACTTTTCTGAAGCATTTCACCGAGGACCTCAGTGAACTCTTCGGCCACACGCAGTATTGTGGGAAACATAAACTTCATCTTTCCCGAAGTAAAAGTGGGTGACAGCTTTTGACGTAAAATCTTCCATTTTGCACCATCCAAATTAAAAAGATGTCCTGATAGTGGATCATCACGCTCATTAAAGAAGGCGCCACGATCATCAAAATTGGAAAAATCCTTGATAAGTACACTTTTGGCTAGAGCCGTATCTAAAACTAGCACCGATGGTCGCGGGAAAAAATAGAACCCACAAAAGGGACCCGAGCCCTTGTGTTTGTTGTAAACTTCGCCAACAACTTCTTGGAGACACTTTGTCTTGTTCCAATCAATCATGTTTCCAAAAAAAGGATGCGGTTTTGTGTACGGTATGCCACGGCGTTTCCAATACGTTAGATTGCGATGCATTATGTAAAGCACAATTCCAAGTAGGGGAACTATAACGTATACTAACAATGTGGTCAAGTCCATATTTGTTTCTGTTTTCAGTTAACGAGTCGAACATAAGCGACACTAAACTAAAGACAAATGAAAACAACTCGCTGTATTTTATAGGCTGGTAAAAAGCTTATCTAAAAATTGGCTACTTTTATTTTCATGACTATGAAAATTTGGTATGTTCTCATACAAGGGCGTTTGCAGGGTTTGTTCTAGGGGGGCCAAAGGCATAAAGGAGTCTAGAATGTACATAAAGAATATGTAACCTATATAATTCTATTTCCTGAGATTTTTAGCGATTTATACAAGCAAGATTTATACAAGAGTAGAACAGTTGTTGTTGACAGCTGAACTTCAAGTTACTTGAACTGTGTACGGAAAAAGACCTATTATTTCTTTTTTTGAGAAAAAGTTTCCTTGTGATTTATTTATTGTTGAAGTATTGTTACATTTTTATATGCACCAAAGGAGATAAGAAAAAAATCATCAGCTCTTCACTCAATAAAGTTAAGAACTTTGCTGGAAAATCTTACGTATAAAACATGGTTTGTACAAGCGAAGCAGAAATATAGCAAAATTGTGGATCCATCTATTTGCAGTCTTGTGCCTAAAATTGTACTGTCGATTCTGAATTTTTTGTTTTGTCAAATAGTTACTAACAAAGGCCCGTGAGAGAAAATAAAAATAAATAAAATCTTGGTTAACTAACTAACCAAGTCTGGCAGAAAATAACAGCGGTTCAGTTGAAATATCTGGTCATCCCATTTGAGTCGGTTGATAGTTTTACATACCTGGGAAGTGAAGTTTCCGCCGGAGGTGGAACCGATGAGGACATTGCGTGCCGAATCAGAAAAGTCACAGCGGCGAAGAAAAACCTGAGACCCAGTCTAAAAATTCGACTGTTTAAATTGAACGTTTTATATGTATATTCTGTCTGCTGTCTTAGAATTGTTCTCAGAATTTTTTGGCATAACACAATAACTAATGAAGAATTGCTCCGCAGAACAAGCATGGAGCCCTTAGACATCTTGCTTAGAAGACAAAAGTGGAAGTGGATAGGCCACACTCTCCGCAAAGACAACAACAGCATGCGAATATTCATGCAAAATTTCATAAAAAGCACACCTTCTAATTAATGTGCCACTTTTGTACGAGCTCAAAGTACTGTGCGGCAGTGGCTTGGCTTCTTCAATAAGCGTTAGCTATGTGCGTAATTTGGCTGGAATTCAGCCAAAGAAGCTTTTTGAATCATTTTGCTGTTGCTACCGCTGCAACCAATTTAATGGTCAGTTTAACTGATTTATTGAAAAGCGAAAACTTAAGAAATTGTTCTTGTATATGATAGAAAAAATAGATTTCGATGTTGTGAAAACTTTTAAAAAATTTTTATTTGACTTATATACATACTATACTAACAGCCCTATTCTGGCAGCTTAACTAAGCTCACCACATTAACAAAATAGTTAATATTAACAATTTGTTAAGGTTTCGTATTCTGCTGCAAATTTAAAAGCTCTTTTCCTTACAATTTTGTTAATAACAGAAAGAGTCTTAACAACGAATGAAATGTATGTGCTTAGATAGAAAATTGTTGTGAAAATAATAAAAAAAAAACAAATTAAAATATAATATTGAGTTTAAATACATTAAACTGAAAAATGGAGGAATTTTTTACTTATTTTAAGTGTTGATAATGAAATCTTTCAGTAGCCGTGGCAAATTTTTCAAGCGCTTGCAAAGTCACAAGCTGCACTCGAAGCATCTGTTTATATAGCGCATCTCTTCTTTCAATAGGCATATCGATTTTCACCATGCATGGTGAACTTTAAAAGCTTTTTAAGCTTTTATGTTGTTAATGATTTTTAAGAATACCAACATTTACATAACATAACAAGCAGCTTAACAAGAGCTCCTTAACTATTTCTTGTTAAGTTAACAACCAGAATAGGGCTGTAAGGATATTGAAGACAATATTTTAATCATTTTTAGGGCTTCACTTTGCGAAGGTTCTTTACAACTTTAAAAAATAGTTTCGAATTTATGAAGCTATTAATATTGCAGTAAAACTTTTATGAGCTTTCGAACAATTTTGAAGCTGTTAAGGTATTTTTATAAAAAAGCTTGTAAAAAATGTATTCATCTTTTAAATAAGAATTCTTGATTGATATTCATTTGCCAGTGAAGAAAGCTTGAATTACTCGCTAGCATAATGAAGAAAATTTAAAAGCTCGTCGAAAACCCAAAGGATTAAATAATCATTTGCAATTATTCGTTGCGCAAGTGATGTTTACGAATAAAAAAGCAACACGTAAATCAATTAGCTTTCGTTGCAACCGCCAGCAGCTGCAATCAGCAATGATGAAACATTGTCATGTCAATTGCATGCCAATGCAAGAAGGAAAGCTAAAGATAAAATTGAAAACATTATCGAAAAACATGAAAAAATCTTGCCAAGTGAGTATCTATAGGAAGAACAGCATGGCATTAAATCAGATTTTAATTTGCAATTGAGAAAAACTTCAAGAAAACGACTTTATCAGAGCTGGACACGATTTAAGTGACACAGACCCACACTTTCACATACACATATACGTACAAATACACAGACAGAAAAAGCATTTCTATGCAACTATTGCTATTTTGGGACAGATAATTTTATTCAGTTTGAAAGACTCTATTGGCACATTGGCTTGAAATTAAATCATTTTATGGCAGTTTTTTCCCATAACTCAAAAGAATTATACTAACAGTATATCTGGTCCCAGGCATCACACCAACTAAAATTCTAAAAAATCACAAAATTTAGTTAGAAATCCATGTTAATTTTTTCAAAAACATCTTAAATAAAGTTTTTTCTTCCTATTAAGAAAGACTTTTTTTAATTTTGAATAATTCAATTAAATCGAATTTAATTTTGGATTGAATTATTGTAGAAATATACTCTTTTGTTTTTTTGTTTTGGTCCCACAAACCAGGAGTAACAGTTTAGGGTTAAGGCAATTTCAATAAAAAAGCAAGGAACAAAAAGTGAAATAGTTAACTTCTATAAAATATTTGTAATTTTTAGAGCTTTATTTTTAGAGAAAGCTCCACCAAAACTGAAAGCTCTGATATCACATTATTGCAGTTAATAAAAACTTTTTGACATATAAAGCTTTTCGCAGAGTTGTTAATATTTGAATTCATGCAATAAAATACTGGCACTGACTGAATCCCAAAGAAATTATTTAAGTCATTCAGTTATTTTTTGATTTCATGAATTCAAGTTTTGAAACTAGCAATCATTTTTAAGTCATGACTTTGCAAGCAATTGGTTAAAATTTATGTTGAAGTCTTTTGATTCATTCGCTATGATTGAAGTCGTGCTCCTTGGAGTTATTGATTGCATGCAATTGCAATTAATTTGAAGTCAATGAACTTATTATCCGTCAAAAGCATATTTTAAATCACTGAAATTGCGAAATAACTTTAAATCTGCTGAAGTCTTTGGATTTCATTAAAAAATTTTAAAGTGATTTGTATGCAGAATAAATGTTTGCTCAATTAAGCAAAATAAAGCCTTGAAAATTAAGCTCGAAAAAATATTTTTGTTTTTTTTTTTTGGTTGAACACTAAGCCAGAGCCAGAGGCTAGGAAAAAAGTTACATAAGTATTAGTGTTTGAATTTGTTTTGCTAGAGATTAAAATAGTGAAAAAACTTAATTTAGGCCATGTACGGCCGTTGTTCGATCCAACTTTCGACCGCAAGGTTTTTTACAATATTTTAAGGTCATGTTTGACCCTTGTACGTGCATGCGGCCCATATTTGGCCGCTGTTCGCCTACTAATATTTTTACTCGTGCAATTTTTTATGCATTCAATAACTCACCAATTATTTGTTACACATACGTTTGCTGTTAAATAAGAGCTTAAAAAAATTTGGTGGCATACAACGGACATACAGGCCTCGTACGGCCGTCGTTCGACAGAATTTTCAGCTATACATTATTTTGCATTATTTTTAGGCCATATTTGACTCTTGCACGGCCATTTGGCCCATATCCGGCCGCTGTTCGCGTACTAATATTTTTACTCGGGCAATTTTTGCAGGCATTCAGTAACTTAAAAATGATTTCAGTACTTTTTGTGTTAAAGTTATTACAATCTAAAATGATTTAAGGATTGCAATCATAACCTGAAGTCGTTGGTCAATCATAACAGAGAAAATCTCTTGTTTTTTCTGTTAGTTTTTGCAATTTTTATGCAGCAAATCGAGGTGCCAGAAGCCTTGCTTCAAAAATCGGAAAGTGCATTTAATTATTTGTCTCTGTTCAATTCTGACGACGATTGCTTTTTCTTTTGATTGCTTTTGAATAGCTTGCTTACAACTTTTATTTCGAAACGTCATCTTGCCCAAATTGCTTGCTTTTATTCATTAAAAACTTTTTCGCCAGCACATTCTGTTGAATGCGAAAGTTTTACTGCTCTTAACTGCGTTTTATTCATTTGGTGCATTTTAAAATGAAAAGAGAGCAAATACTGATTTTTTATTTCAATTTTTTTTTTAATCCGGCGGCTTCACTCTATTTGTCCAAGACCATAAAATAAGAGATGCTTTTTTTTTTTTGTATTTGTACTTTAGAAAATTTAGTACGTTTTTATGTTTTAATTATTTCTGATGTGGTAACAAACTTTTGTTAGCCTTTTTTTTAAATTCGTCTGGATGAGTGTTTTTCATTGCGGATTTAAATACTATATTTTAATTGAAAGCTTTTGAGGTTTGGCATAAAAACATGAGTAATTACTTTAAAATAATATTTTGGATTTGTTTATCTTAAAAACAGCTTTGAGTAACATAATTTTTATTGCTTTTTGATAGCAATAACACGCAATTATATATATTTTTTAATAGACTTTACGAAATGGCTTGTTTTAAACATTGGCTTGATATTCATGTATCATTTATAAAAAACAAAATAATTAAAGTGTTTGCCTTAAAGAAAGCTCACCAAATTTTATTACATCCCCAAGTCATATGCTCTTTAAAATCATTTCTTTTTGGCGCAAAAATCTTTAAGTAAAAGCTATTTTAAGGCTCGTTTTTGCTTAATGAAAGCCTTTCCGGCACGCTAAATGTGCAAACTGTGCAGTCACACAAAAGCACTACTGAATTTTTCAATTCTCGTGAGGGTGTTGAACGGCCACAAAGCACGAAAGGCGCTTAAAATGTGGCTCCAAGACACTTTTGCGGTGTTGAATTTCCTTTTTTTCATTATATTTATGAGCTTCTACAAGCGACACAAAAGCTTTTCCACTTCAAGCATCAGAAGCAGTGAAATATATTGACTAATTATGAAGTTTTAATTTTTACTCTGTGCAGTTTAAATTTTGTCTTTTTAGCCAAATTGAAGTAAATTTTTTTAAACAAATGCATTGAGAAAATAATTGTAGTAATAATGACAATATTGAAAAACTTTGATATTAAATTGGCTATTTTTGAGGCATTCTGTACTTTTATTGCGATGTTTGAGTCTTTTATAGTGGCTTGGAAGCAAACGTGGACATTTTCACTATCAACAATTTAAACTCTTATTTCATCGACTTTAATATATATTATTTGTTCAGTTTGCTTATTTAAAACAAAAAATAAAAACGTTTTAACTTATATTTAAAAAAATTTTCTAGCATTTTTTAACGTTTTTTTATAGATAATGAAATTTTTATCATATGATTAATTATATTTTTTGGACTCAGAGGCACATGTTTTTAGACGGTTTTATTGTTTTATTACATTGATGACGTCACTTTTATGAGGTGTGGTTTTTATTCAGTTTTACAAAGTTAAAACTCTGAGTACATTCTGAAAAACGTACGCTTAAGTGTATAATATCAAATAAATACATTAATTTTTGTGGAATTTATAGTTTTTGATATTATGATGACGTCACTTTGTATGGAAGGAAGACGTACTTTCCTTTAGATTTCGGCTTATTTTATACTCAAAGTGCATATTGAAAAGTAAAGCTTGTGTGCAAAAGTGCAAGAGTCATTAAATTAGTTTTTGTATAATTTAAAAAAATATTACCGTTCTTATGGCGACACTTTGTATGGAAGGTAGACGGAGTTTAATTTAATTTTACTTAATTACAAAACAAATAATGCATAGATAAGATCAAAACTTAATTGCAAAATTTTAAGTAATTGTATTCACTTTTGTGAGATTTTAAAAATTTGACTGTTTTTAGAAAGTAATTTGGTATTTGAGGTGAGCGTTTTTGAAGAGAGATTTTGTCAAATTTTGTTATCAGAGTGCATATTTGTGTTAAAAAAGCTTTATTTAATTCAATAATCAAATGTTAATAAATGTAGTTATTCAAATAATTTTTTTTAATTTGGAAGTAATTTTACCGTTTTTGAAAGTCATTTGGCATAGGAGGTAGACATAGTTTTCATTCGATATATCCTATTTCGTTATCAGAGTGCATATTTGAGGTTAAAGCTTATGTGCAATTTTTGACGTCATTAGATTTTTTTTTTGTTTGGGAGATAGGCGTAGTTTCATTTTGTTCTAATGATTTTATTATGAAAATTTTATCATTACATTAGGGGTATTCACGATGTGGTGTATTTGCCCTAAATTTTGTAAAATTACAACAAAATGCGCAGTTTTAAAAAAACAACCCTATGGCAAAAATACAACGACGAAACCCTGTTGCATTCTTTGTAAAATTTGTTGTGTATTTGTTCAGCTTATCGCAAAAGCATTTCTTCTCAGCACGGAAGAAGCTATGAGATACGCTGTTTCGTTTCAATTTCTTTTATGATTTTCTTTAGTTAAATGATGATTTCAATTAATATTTCCAAACAAAACTACACATAAATCATCTTATTTTAAATATACAAGACTTTATTGAAGGTTTTTTCAAAATAAGATGTAAGTATTGTAAATTTTGTAAATACACTACATCGTGAATAGCTCTACTATGTGAAACTTACAAAGGTTTCGCTTTTTTGATGACATTAGTTTGTATAGTAGACAGGCGAAGTTTAAATTTTATTTACCAAATTCCACACTCAGAGTGCATAATAAACATTAAAAAATTTTTGCAAAATTTAAAGGCATTGTTTTTATTTTAAAGAGTCACTTTGTATAGGAGATGGAGGTGAAGGAGGTTTTTTTAAGTTTTGATAAATTTCCTACGCAGAATAAGAGAGTGTTTCTAGTTATGGGACACGTTAGGTTTTCATCAAGTTAAGATAACTTTTGATCAAGTTTATAATATGTGAACGAATGCATAGCTATGGAAAGCTTATCAAAAAAGCTAAATGTTTATAAATAGCTGAAGTAACTATATTGATTTATTGAACAAGAAAAATTTTACCGGCTGTGGGACACCTTGAAAAATTCACTTTAAATAAGAAATTATGAAGAAAAACCACAAAAAATACGAAAAATAAGAAAATTTATTCATTTTAAAAGCCTTCGATGGCACAAAAACAACAAAAAATGGTAATTCTTTCATCATCTTCTAAATTTGTAGAAACGCAATAAAACACAATTTAAATATGATATGTTGACAAAAACTATGATATTTGACAGTTTGTCAGTTAAACGCATACTTTATATGCAGAAAACAAGCTGTCCCACAACCAGTTACATGAGGTGTCCCACAACTGGGAATGGTAGCAATTTTGAAAGTGATTGGCAAAATTGTATTGTGAACATATTTCGCTAAGGATTTATTTTTCATCGCAAAATACAGTGAAAATACTGCATTAATTATGCATTACACTTCTTTTTAAATTAATTCACTTCAATTTATCATAGCACTCTCAAAAAATGCAAAAGTCGATTTTTTCGGTTTTTTTTTTTCAATGCTCACAGCGAGCAAACAAATGCGTGTAATTAAGTACTGTCAAACTACAAGCCAAAAAACACGAAAGGTGTCCCACAACCGGAGACACTACCTTCCATATTTGAGGAATTTGTATGAATACATATGATATTTATGCTCAACATTTCATTGTCATAAGATTAATTTTTGTGGAATTTAAAAGGATTTTATTTATTTTTATAAAGTCACTTTGTATGGGAGTTAGACTTTTTTCAAGCGTTTTGACTTACTTTCAAACTTGATCACTATTTTAAAAAAATAAGCTTACGTATGGTATTTTTCAATACTACTTCTAAGCTTACGGCTTCTTTCATCCCAACACACTGATGGAGATGACGGAGATGACGGATATGACTCAATTTAATTTTTTTTTTTATAAATAAAAGATCAAAGAACCAAGGCATGCGCCTTATACAAACAAGGTTTGGTATTTGACCTGAAAGGAAAGTGATAGATTTTTTAGATGAATTGATTGGAACCATACATGAATTATTGATTAGGCGAAACAAATGTGAAAGACAATTTGAATTGCTTTTAACCGAGGCTAGTGTTATGCCTTAACCTCGGCAAGCATTTCCAGCCCTTAGTTTCTCTCCTGATCTTTAATTCCACATTTTCCACAATTTTAGTTGTGGATTTTAAGTTTTCCATAATTCTTAAATGTAGGAACGAACAAAGAAAGTGAAAGGAACCATGCCCAAGCCCGGATTAGAGCCAGGGACCTCTGGGTTGATAGTCTAGCGCACTCTCCACTAGACTACAAAGGTCGACAATTAGGAGATGATGCCGATTAAAAATATAGAGTTGCATTGTGGGCCGAATAACCGACACAAATTATTTGCGCAAATCGAAGAAGGGGAAAGTTTGTTAAAATATCAAAATATTTTTGATTTTTACGCAACCAGTTGCACAAACCGGCCACAGACGGCACAACTGAGCTGCACATACTTTGATTTGTGCAAATAACTTGTGTCGTTTAAACAAATAAATGTGCAACAAAAATAAAAGTAGCCCAAAGTGACGAATCGAGCCTTTTAATTTTCTTTTTTTTTTTGCATTTTTTATCTCTTCATAACTCACAATGCTTAATTACTTTTTTTTAAAACAAGCCTTGGCTTATCTATAAACATTTGTGGACACAATTGCTGTTATCTTAAAGAAAAAGCTGCAAAGTATTAACAATTAAGTACTAGTTTCAGATAAAAAATATTTATATTTTCATTGCAAGATTTTCTTATAAATAAAAAAAAAATATTACAAGCTCGCTTTCAAGAAAAAGTTTTTACCCGACGAGTTTTTTCAGGAAAAAATGCAGAAAGTTGCAACTTTCAATGAATATCGAAAATATTTTGCCTTACAAAAGAAATATTTTTCATAACAGTAACAAAGATATATACTTCACGTTTCAAAAATATTTCCGAAAAGCTTAACCTTTTGAAACCGAGGAGTACTATATGACCCCATGTCTTTTTTAGGTATCGTGGCTTTAATTGCAATTAGTCCAGCAATTTCTAACTTGCTTTATAGAAGAAACTTTATAGAATCTGGCAACACCGGCAGGCTAACAGCTGATCAGCTGGAAGTATTATTTTTTGTCGTGGAAAGTATGTTGTGTACACATCTAATTATTTTGCTAATACCTCCATTAAATTAAACATAAATGTAAGTTCTGAATTAAAATGTGTTTTATTGAAAAATTATCGAGTTCAGCAAATATTTCCAGTTGTTTTTGCACAATTCACAAACAAAAATGGGGTCTTACATGACCCCATCGGTATCAAGAAAAACTTTTTGCGATATTTTTTCATACAATCGCAATTTTGAACCTTGCTATCTTTCTTGCAAAAAAAAAACTAAAATTTCAGTATCAATCTGTAATATTCATATATTCATTTTCCAAATATGAAATTAAATTGCATTGAATACATTAAACTGATTTTAATATTTTATCAAAAATGTGTCTATACCCATCACATACTACAGCTAAAAAAAACCCGTAAAAGTTTTACTTGAGACCGATGGAGCCATAAATGGGACTATATAGGGCCCCCAGAATTTTTTCAAACTTAATTTGTTTTCCTTAATTTGACCACGGAGAACCCGTACCTAGTCATTCTTCCTATATCTCTAACTGTCTAGGCTTCGTTCTCAAGGGCTTAAGATGTAAAAAGCACTTTTTCTTTTTGCATTAATATTTTTTTTTAAATAATATTTACAATTGAACAAATATTCAAATTCTTGTTGTCTCAAAAAAAAAACAGCTTTACTCATTCTAGAAAAGCATGGAAAAATAACTCAAGGCCATGCATTTTATGATTTTGTCAAAAATCGACTTGGTAATTTTATGTCAACAGCAGTGTTGATACACATGAAAACTTACACTTGGTTTTTTTTTAAATATTTCTAAATATTTCTCACAATATTTCTAAACCATCTTAATATTTTCATATACGTTCACCGTTAACTTGGCTTGTCTTGACGTTTCTTTTCCCCCGTCAACAGATTATGAAAATATTCATAACCTTATGCAAAATTTAATTTTTAAATATTTTCTTATTATACTACATAAAAGCTATTTCTCCGCCCAAAGCATGGAAACACGTTAGGCCTGTCACTTTGACATTTGACAGTATGTTAAAACGTCATACAAGTTAACAGAAAGCAAATAAGCTGGTGGTGCTGATACTTTTTGCTATTCCCTAGGTGTTTTTTTTTCGTCTAAACCCAATCCGCTCCCTTTTTTAACTTTCTCTTCCGTGTTGATTGATTTTCTTATTTACGCGCATTTCGTATGTTAGCGGCGCACAGTGCTTTGCGCTCATACAAATTTGACAATAAATAGAAGTAGTGCTCCTATGATAATGAAATTTTGTGTGCTTAATAAGTTTAAGCTATCTGAGAAAAATACCAAAAATGGTTGAAATTAATCAGTCCTTAGGGCACATGGCCACTTTTGTGGGAAAAATCCCATCTGCGGTTATTTTTAATTGCCGCGGGAAATGGGAATTCCCATGAGATCTTTTTAATTGAATGTGTTTTTTTTTTTAATTCACGTGGGATTTTTTTTTTTTTGTTTTGAAGGATTTATTTAAAATATACATAAAAGTGTATATTTTTTCATATTTTGTTCATTGTCAAAATCTTCTAAACCTATCTATATGATTTTCGCAAAGAATTCTTTAAGATTTCGGTTACTTTAGTTTGCTGGCAAGTTCTTTCACTTTTGACATAATTACGTGCATTGGGAAAATATGTTTCGGTGATTCTTTTTTTACTTTTTTATCAATATTCAAAATAAGTATATCATAAAATTGATTTGTGATTGACCCTTATCACGTGTCGTTTTCGACGTAATCTTCGCTGGTTATCGAACAACGAATATTGAACGTCAAATTGTTATTATAAGCACCGCAACCACGTCGAATTGTTCGTTGTTTATCGAATTTTCGGTCAAATAGACTTTTGCTTTCGATGCGGTGCGTGCTGAGCAATCATTTTTACAAAGAGAAGAATTTTGTAATTGTGTTTTGCTTTTTATAGACAAAAAACTAATTTAGAACTCTTTTTGTAAACTTTATACAGGTCTCAGGTGGATTAAACAAATATTTTTTATTGAATATTATTACTAAAACACTAATTAAAACAGAGAAGACGAAATATACTAGTTGTTCTTTTTAATTTTTTCAATTTTTAGTTTCATTTTTGACAATTTGTTATGTCCGTGGTATTTACTGTGGTAATTAATAGAAGAGAGATTTTTTGTGGGTTTTTTTTTTAATACAAATGGGATTTTTCGTGGTTTTTTATATACAGATAGGATTTTACGTGGTTTTTTTTATTTGCGTGGAGTTTTCGTGGTTATTTTAAACGTCCGTGGGATTTTTGATGTTTTTTTTAATTGCGATGGGATTTTTTTGTAAATTTTATACCATGAGAATTTTCGTGTTTATTAATTTTTGTCATTGTGTTAAAAAGGTTTTTTCGAGGGATTTGAGGTGGCAACCAGAGAACTGCATGAACGCATTCATTTGCAGTTATTTGTCATTCACATAAAAACGTGTGATGAGATAACAGTACGCACCAAACAGACGAAACGAAAGAATGCACATTTCGCTCAGTTAATGTTGATGCTTGTCGTGTGTAAATAACAGTAAGTGTCATCAAAAAAGCAACGAAACATTGGTAGTGAAGTTTATTTATTTATTTTATTTTTTTATTTATTTTTATTTATTTATTTATTTAATTAATTAATATTTGTACAATAAGACTTGGTCTTTAGTAGTACATCAATAGAGGTGAATCACATTTTTATAATTTTTACTTATTGAATAATTAATATTTGTCTAATAACTATGTGAATTTAGAATATAAAAAGGAATTAAGATTTTGCGTTTAGGTTAAGTTTAATTAAATTGAACATTAAAATTTTTTTAAAAAAAAAGAATTAAGAATAAGATAACTTAATAATTACTTGATTGAAGATTATTTTAAAGAAATAAGTAAAGTGGAAAAAAAAATTATAAACAAAATATAATAAGAAGAAAACGTTTGAAAGATATGACAATAAGGAAAATAGAGAAAGAATAAATTTAAAGATTGAATTGAATTATCCATCAATAGAACAGAAGTAATTATAAACTGCATGTTCAAAGCTGCTTCTAAAAGTTAATTGTTTCAAATAGTTGGGTAATGAATTCCAAAGTCTAATGGTGCTTATGAAGAAAAATCTACTGCTATTGAGGTAGTTGTGTCTAGGAACAATGATGTTGGTAGACCGAACTGATTGAAAAAATTGTAATTTCTCATAAAGATACCCTGGGCATTGTGTATTAATAAGTCTGTGCAAAAAAATAATATTACGCATATTCAAGTATTGAACCAAACCACACCCAAGAATTTCTTTACTTCTCAACGAAATATGGTCAAAACGTTGGATTTTAAAAACATACCTTGCCGCATTGTTAAACGCCACAAGGAGCTTATGTTGCGATTGGGAATCAAGCTGACTATAGACAACATCTGAAAAAGTAATATGTGGCATTATTAGTTGTACTACAAGCCTACGACGAGTTTCAAGAGGGATAAAGTCTGAGGAAGCTCGTAAATAACGCAAAGTACCGTAGATTTTACTTATAATGTAATTAATATGGTCAATACAGGTTAATCTAGAGTTAATTATGAAACCAAGGTTTTTCACTTTATTCACAACGTTCAATTTATCAGTTCCTATTGACAAAAGTGGAATATCCACAAAGCATGAATCATTCCTTGCAATTGGTAGCACTTTAGATTTTAAAGGATTGATATAAAGTAAGTTGGTGACTGCCCACTTGTTAAGCAATGCCAGATCATAGTTTAATCTATATGCTAAGTCTTCTAAAAGACCAGTAGGTCGAGAGAGGTATAGCTGAATGTCATCAGCATAAGCATGAACGGTTGCATATTTACAAACAGAGAATACGTCATTTAAAAAAATAGAGAAAAGTAAGGGACCCAAAATAGACCCTTGAGGCACACCGGCAGAAACAGAACAAAGAGACGAACAATTATTACCAACTTTAACCTGTTGCATTCTATTATCTAGGTAATTGGATACTAGTTTAAATGCACTGTCACTGAAATAAAAAAAATGCTTAAGCTTATAGCAAAGCAGATTGTGATCGACAGAGTCAAAAGCTTTGGAGAAATCTATAAGGCAAAGAAGAGTTATAAGATTCTTGTCATAGGCTATTCTAATGTCATCCATTATTTTCATTACTGCTGTCGAACAACTGTGACCAGAGCGAAAGCCAGACTGCAATGGGGATAAAAGATTGTTGACATGTAGGTACTCAGAAGTTGATGCAATGATAAAAATCATAACCACAACGTAAATACGTGAGCAAGCTAAGTTGTCGTACACTTTTAATTGCTTTACCGGCAACACATTTACATAAAAATTATATCGATGGAAAGGTATTCTGGAGTAGACTTGTCTGAATATAATTTTTATTTGTATATGTTAACTGCAAAAAATTCCATATAAAATAATAATAGATGGATTTTGATGTGGTTTTCACTGTACGATAAAGGAGTTATTTTAAGTTATATTTTAAGCTATAAATATTTCGTTTTCGTTTTTTAGGCAATTGGCGTGGGCTTGAGTTGAGTCATAAAATCTTAATTTTGAGCTGCTTGTCAGCAGCGTTGTCAATCATTCAGTGATTGATATTTGCGGCAGATAAGTAAACAATAAACATATAGGATCAACAAACGGGAAACCCCAAACCACTCTTCAGGCTAAAAGTGTGACGCAAATTATATTTTTCGAACACAATCCTTCAAAATATATTAAAGGAAGCAAAGCAAACAAACCATGAAAAAAATCTAACTACAGAGACTGCCTGCGCAGCTATAAAAAAGGATCGTGTTTTTCTTATTTTTTGTAGGCCGAGATTTTTTTTTATTACTGCAATGCAATAAAAGAAACGAACGAAGAATGTAAAGACAAATAGATTTTTAATTTAAATTTTAAATTAATGTTTGTATTTCAGATATATTTATTTATTTTTAGGGCAAAGTAGGGTGACGTGTAACACGTTTTTATTTTCTCCAATAAAAGTGTTAAACATTTAGTTTGGATTGGTTTAAATTACTATTCCTTGCCGATTTGAAGTTGGTGTTTTTACGGCTGTTGAATACTTTAAGAAATGGATGAAGTAGAACAAGAATGTCAAACATCACTTTTTTAACTTTTTCAATTCGGTGGGGAGATATGTAACACCAAAAAAATGTAGGTTTAAGGACCAGTTTAATTAATTTTTTATGTTTATTTTAACTTTTTATGTTTAGTAAATGTATTATTTTGAAAACTTAATTAAATTACAATTTTCCATTTTTTATTAGTTTAATGGCATTCATCAATTTTGTTTACTCGACTGTTATGATAAGTCTTTTCTTCACGTATTTTTGTGGCATAGTTTTTTCTAAAAAACATTAAAAATATTACAATTAAAAAAAAATAGAGTAAAATAAAAGTAAAAAATACAAGAACATTAATATAACACACAAAATTATAGTAGCTGTTTTTTTCCAATTTGCTCTACTCCGAAACAAAGCTTTATATACAAAACAAATGTCCCAAATATATATAAACGGAATTTTCCGCTGTTGTTTTTCTAAAATTTCACAGTTATTCATAAGGTGTGTCAGTGCGTTTCTAATTTGAAATCTGCATACGTACTGAATTGATGAGGAACTCACCCTCGTTGATAAAGGAAAAGCAGCGCAAACAGCGTGTGCTCAAATTTCCAATGAACTCAACGAAATAAACCTGAAACAATTATGTCATTAAAATGGCAATATTGCCTTTTCAATAACAATGCATATCAATGCAGCTAGCAAGAGCGCACACTGCACAACATGACACACATTTCTTGCTGACGAACGAAAGCATTGCAGGAACAGTGAATTTTCGAACCTAAAGCAAAGGCGAAGCATTCAATGCAGATCTCTGGTGGCAACCGTGCTTTTGGGGTACCTTCCTTGGATCTTTATTAAATTATTACATAATTTTGTATGGGAGGTAGACACAAAAGTTCGCCGATCATAATAAATCTTGGTCAGAAGGTTTAAAATATAAAATAATGGATGTATCTTTAAAATAATTCAAATCGATTAGTTTTTAAGGGTACCTCCTTGAACATATATTAATTTTTTATATGATTAAAATTTCAAGCAATTTATTGAAGGCGAAGCAAAGCGGCATTTAACTTTTCATAGCTTTTAAAATCAAGGTCCAAGGTTATCATTTTAAAAAAACCGTTAATAATTTTTCATGGTATAAGCAAATGTCTATACGAAATTGAAAAATTTGTCGTTTATGGTAGTTTTTTTTTCTTTTTTCAAAATTCATTAAAATTCTATTAATTTCTTTTTTTTTCAATTCTAAAAACCAAAAATTAAACAGAGTCTTTTCTTGTGCTGCTTTTTTTTTTATTTTTATTTTCGATTAAAAATTTATTTTTAGAAGAATTTTTCCTATAAGCATCAAGAACACATCGGACACTACCTTGCAAATTCCTGAAAAATTAGACAAGTTTTTCATGATGCCGTGCCTACATTTCTTATTTTTAAGCAAAAATATTTTGGTTATACCTTATTGGGAGTATTATCTGGAGAGGCCAAAATTTTTTTTATTTATTTCCACCGCGCAAAGCACTGTGCGGCGTCATGATTGATTGCTTATTTGTAGTCATACACAGCACGCCATTTTTTGTTGTTGCTCTTGTTTACTTTTCATTCTTGAAAATCCTGTTATTTCTACTCCTTCTCAAGGTTTGACAATTTGTCAACGCCATTTTTAAAAAAATGTTCTTTTTTATACACACAAGCGAGAAACCCAAACTGACAAGTCAAAAGCTTCGAAAACCGCCTAAAGTTCGTGGTTATATATTTGTTGATTGAATTTTTTTTCTACGCCGTCTTATTTGAAGTTTATTTTATACTATTTTTTTTCTTCTTTATATGTATGAATTCAGCTGTTGCTTTTATTTAAAGGGAAATGATTTAGCTTGTTATATATATTATTTGTTGTTATTCAACTCCGACAACAGAGCTTCGTTAAAACTTACCTACAGTCCGCAAAAGCAATTTTTTTATATATATGAATTACTACGATACCACTACGAAAGCAAAACATATAAAGTCAAGTTAGGACTTTAATGTCAAGAACAAGGAATAAAATTGTTTTTGAAAAAAACTTTGCGTGATTATGCCAATAAAACTACTTTAAAATTTTTGTTCTTTGCTTTAGTTCTTTTGTTTAATATTAGTAAATATTACTTTATTGCTAGTTAATTGTAAGCTATTCTTTTAATTTTTACATGATTTTAATTGTGAGCTATTTAGATCAAGTAAATTTTGAAGAATTTATATAAACATTTTAACATACACTTCTCGATTAAATGTTTTTTAAAATCGGGAATAATGAAAAACATGATGAATTTTATTTGAATTTTATTTAATTTAGTTTTATTTATCCACGTTTGCTGGGTAATTGAACGAACATTGATCCAAAAAAGTTTAGGAAAATTTTTGTTGTTGGTGGTTGCATCTCTTGCGGTGAGCTAATTGAATTCAAAGAAGCGGTACGAAAAACAGATTTTAAAAATTAAAAAGAATTTTTATATTTACTCTATCTTAAAGCAAGCACAATTACCTTTTCAACAAAATAAAAATTATTGTGGGACTCAATGCGTCCTTGAGATATGGAAATTTTAACGTCTAAACAAAGATTTATATTAAAAAACATATTGAACTTTTTAACAAAAAAAAAATGTTAATGAAATATGTTAAAAACAGCAGAGTTATTGGCATTAAAAGTAGAAACTTTGATTTTCATATAATTTTTTCTCATTATTAGCTATCAATGTTTTATGAAAATTCGTTGTGCTAAAAATGATTGTACCTACTAAAATTTCTAAAAAAAACTGGCAGTACTGCACTATTTTACTTTCTAAAAGTTTGGTAGCAACAGCATTTTCGCAAAATATTTCGCAAAACTTATCTGCTAGCTGCATAAGAACATCAGATATTCTTCTGTAAGCAGAAAATAGCGCCACCTGTCTGTAATCCCAATCGTGTGGGGTTAAATTTGAAGAAACTTTTGAAAAAACATAATTCAGCTATTCAACGCAAGGTGTACGTATAGTTTGTACCCACACATCTTACACATGTGGCGCCATCTATCTGTGAATTTAACGCACATATCAAAACTAATGAAATAATTGTGCTGACCAGATGCGCATATAATTTTTTATATCGCCATATAGCTGAAACTGATTACATGAAAATATTAACTTTTACAGCATTCTTATTCACAGTCATCTTTTCGATAAAATTGTGATATATATACAACATTTAAAGAACCATTGATAAAGTACTAATTGACAACGGTGACACAATAGTGACAACAAATAGAGCCATCACAACAAAACAAATAACAGGAAGGGGAAGGGGGAAGGGGGAAGGGGGCAGGGGGCGGGGGTGGTGAGGCAAAATATAAGTAGATGATCACTATAAAGAAAATTTTATATAATCCAAAATGTTCGTAATTACTTTAGACACACAACTGCATTCTTAGAGATATATGGGGACGTTCAAACTATATAGAGAATTTTAACACAAAACTAAGTTTTATTAAATAGTCTGGTATGAAAAAATAGATTTTTAGCAATAACTTGGAAAGATTGGAAAGATATTGGGGTAATTTTTTCACATAAATTATTTTTGAGACTTGACTTTTTTGTAAAAAATATAAAAACAACATTTAGGGAAAAAAATTTCGCAAAAAAAATCAAAGGGGGTACTCTGTTGTTTTGATGACAAAAACAGTAAAATAATTTTTGCGCTAAGCTGAAAGAATTTTTGCAAATAAATGCTATGTCATATGAAAGGTAGCCAGACGTGCAATTTTTAATTGATTTCGTTTTTACAACAACAACAATTTTTGAGTAATTTTTTGAGTAAAAAGTCAATATTTTGGACCTTTTTTGACATAATCATAAAACATATATACACTGACTTAACGGTACAGTTCAACCTATTTTTGTGAAGTGATTTTATTGAACTTTTGAACAAAAATAATTTGAATGAAATATATTAATGGACAGCGGAGATATTTGCATCGAAAGACCAAACTTTGATTTTCATGTCGTTTTTTTCTCTTTCTTAGGCAACGATGTTTTATGAAAAAGTCGTTATACTGAAAATTTCTCCAATTTTGAAGATATGTGAATGTTTTTGATGTCAAAATAACAGAAATTTTTTAAAATTAAATACAAAAAATCTCCGATGGAAAAAAGTTTTATAATAAAAAATTACCGTTAGTTGAAAAATTTCAGAGGGGGCGTGGCAAAAACTAAGTATGTAACATTTTAAGTTGGGATGCACTTAATATGTATACCTAGTGTGAGCAAAATCCGTTGAGCCGTTTAGATTTGTATAAAGGTCAAACAAACAAACAAACAAACAGAAAATTAGTTTTATTACTATAGATTGCATAATTAATTGATTAAAACACAACATGAATATTAATGTAATATTTCAATATTTTGATCAATAAATGATTAAGATTTTAAAAAAATAACATAGTGTGAAAAATTTTAAGGTTGTATCAATTTCTTTTTTGAGTTTTAATTAAAGTTAAAATAAAATGGGAAAAAAAATTTTAAATTCAAAATAAATAGCAAGAGAATATTGGCTAAGTTACGTGAAAGGCCTGAAATTTTCAAATTAAAAGATTTTGTGATTTTACAAACACAGCGATTAATTCGTACAGATTTCTATTGAATTTTTTTTATCTCTCATGTTCTTTTAAGTTGTCAGGATACGCTGTAAGCAACGTGACTAGTCCGAAATACATTATCTGTTTGGCTTAATTTCGAAAAATTGCAAAACGTTAGAAGCCTACAGTAATAAATTACGATTTAAGTCCTAAATTGAAGGTCAATCAATTATATCCAGTCTGCTGCACAAACTAATGGTTTTTTGAGTGTTGAGCGTTTGATGACCAGGCAAGTCATGGTACAAAATTCTATCATTGACCCAGCAATAATTTAAAGACGCTTAAGGGCCAGTAACAGCTTGATTGTAGCAGTTATGAGCTAGCTAAGCTTTGTTTTTTATTGTTATTGTTTTAGATAATAGCGTTATCAATTTTTCTTAATGGAACAATTGCTTTTGCACCTATTTTTGGCTATGTAATCTTTTTGTTCTTGCATTGATTTTATATACACATCAGTGGCGTTGCTAGGATTTGCCAAAGGGGGGAGGGGTAAGGATAAAAAATTTTAAGTTATGTTGGAAAATATAAACATATTTTATTCAAACGCTTTTAATGCTTGTGCGCTCCTGGCGAATAGAAAAAAGTGAATATTTATATATTATATAAATTGATATTGCTTTAAGTCAAGACGGCTTGACTTTTTTGATAGCATCTTGAGTACCTTATCGGTATTAATGACCATATTGCAAGGACAGCCAGTCCATAAAGCCAATTCCAAAATTTTAAAAAAATAATAATAGCTTACTTTTTTAAAGCCATTTTTTTTAAAGATCAAAGAACCAAGGCATGCGCCTTATACAAACAAGGTTTCGTCTTTGACCTGAAAAGAAAGGAATAGATGATTTAGAGGAATTGATTGGAACCATACGTGAATTAGTGATTAGTCGAAACAACCGTGAAAGTTAATATGAAATGCTTTTAACCGAGGTTAGTGTTATGCCTTAACCTCGGCATTTCCAGCCCTCAGTGGTCCTGTCCTTTGATTTGACATTTTCCACAATTTTGTTGCAGATTTTTTGTTTCAATAATTCTTAAATGTAGTAAAGAACAAATAAAGCGAAAATAACCATGCCCGAACCCGGATTTGAACGGGGACCTCTGAGCTGATAGATTAGCGCGCTCTTCACTAGACTACAAAGGCCTACATTCAAGATATTTTAAGATAAATATAGTTACAGATACCCGGGTGAAAATTAGTTTAGGAAAAACTCTTGAAAATCCAAATATGGTCCGTATATGGTTTACATGGATTGGATATGGTCCGAATAAGGCTCGTATCTGATAAGGATATCATACGTATAACACTTTTAAGGAAGTCCTATCATTGTGTAAAGAGGATATCCTTATCATGCAGATATTTGGGACTTGTTTAACAAATTTGGGATCACTAAAATTTGTTTCGTTGATTTTAGTGTGTTACAAGGAATAAGAGGTTAACCAGCACAGTTTCAAGGACCTTAAATTACCGTTTAAGCATCATAAAAATAAGGATGAGGACTCAATGGGCTAATGAGACATGGTCATTTTAACATCTAAATACAAATATTTTTTTTATATATTTGATACCCGGGTGAAAATAAGTTAAGAAAAATCTCTTCAAAATACGAATATGGTCCGTATATGGGTCACATGGATTGAATATGGTCTGAATTAGGTCCGTAAATTATCAAGATATCATACGTATATCGCAATTTGTGAAGCGGATTTTTTTTTAAAGATCAAAGAAGCTAGGCATGCCCCTTATACAAACAACGTTTGGTCTTTAAAATTAAAGAAAAGGTATAGATTATTAGAGGAGGAATTGATTGGAACCATACGTGAACTATCGATTAGGCAGAACAAATGGAAAAGACAATTTGAAATGCTTACAACCGAGGCTAGTGTTATGCCTTAACCTCGGCAAGCATATCCAGCCCTAAGTGGTTCCTTTCCTTTAATTCCACATTTTCCACAATTTAGATATGGATTTTTAGTTTTCCATAATTCTTAAATGTAGGAAAGAACAAAGAAAGTGAAAAGAACTATTCCCGGGCCCGGATTCGAACCAGGGACCTCTGGGTTAATAGTCTAGCGCACTCTCCATTAGACTACAAAGGCCGACAAAATAAATTCAAGTTCAAAACTAGTCATGTTGAATTTCTTAAGTAGGTCTTTATTCTCTTATAAAATAACACTGTGCATGAATCGAGCACTTTTTGAAAACAAGCTTTCGACGTAATATTTCCACATAATTCAAAAATTGTGAATTTAATGGCGTTAACCGTTTATTAATTAATTTATTTATTAATCCTTCGACCCATTTTCGAGAAATTCGAGTTTCAAGGGTCATAACCCTTAGGGTCCACATTGATACAATAATTAAAAAAAAGCCGGTGTTTCGTATAAGCATTGTTTACATCAACAAATTAGCTTTCTTAACCCATAACTGGTGCACCCGGTCTGTGGGCCTACAACAAAAAACATATTTATCTTTTTATTTAAATAAAAATTCAATGCAATTCAATTCAAATATTTAAAATAATTCACAAAATTATTTTTAAATTCGAAGAAAAAACTTTATTTATGCTGTTCTTAAAAAAAAACCAGAATTTCTAACTAAAATTGTGCTTTTTTAGCATATTAAGTTGGTGTGGTCCCTGGAAACCACGTGTACTGTTAGTGTGATTTTTTTGAGGTGTACCAGTTAAGGGTTAAGCAATAATATTCCACTAAAATAATAGCGCCAAATGCAAGTACAATAAACCCAAAGTAACCAATTTTATGGATCCCCAAAATGACCCCAAATGTATTAAAGTTAAGTTTTTTCATATATGGTTTTTTATTTATTTTTTCAAATAAATTCTTCTGTTTCCTCTACTTCTTCTTGTTAATTCAAACAAATGTCCCAAAAAAAATTTGATACAAAAGTGACATGCATTCTTATGGACACTGCTTCTAGAATAAATTCTATAGATCCAATTGAGCTTCTTGTTTAGCCTTATCGAGAAAAGCTATAAAGAGGAATTTTCATAAACTATTTCTGGAAAACATTCCAATAGCATTTAAATTCAATTAAAATAAAAAAAAAATTATAACTAATAACAATATATATTGTAAATATTTTCCGTGGGATTTTAGAAACACCCAACAAAACCCAAGAACTTACTACTTCCAACACCAAAATGTAGTGAAAATCAGGCAAAGGAATATTTTATGTGATATTTTAAACGCTCCCCCAAACCACAAAAACCATGCCATTCCATGGAATGCCTTTCTAAAGTTCTCTTGAAAAACACCTGCTAGAATCCTTTCATTGAAGAGCTCAAAGAAATCTTCCAACGAAAAAATTCTGGAAGGACTTCTAGGGAAGACTAAGGAAAGCATTCCTCCCAATGACACACATATGTTAAAAGAATGCCTTCTGGGTATGAAAGTGAGGAATGGTATTCAAGACTTTCCCTTCCATTTTACCTTCTTTTGGAAGCACTTTTTTGCTAGGTGTCTGTTAACAGACCATCTAGTTTTTTACCACTATACCGGTGCTCGAGTCGCGCCGTGAAATTGGTATTCATTTTAATTTTAAAAGTTTGTTATATAGAAAATTCGTGTTATAGAAATAATTAAATTCAAGGTTTCGTTGCGATACTTTCAATTTGATCACTGATCACAGTCAACAATGTTAAAAAGCTTGACTAGAGCAGGAAAAACAGCTAGATGCGCTGTTAGGAGACATTTGTGGAAACTTACTTAAAGAAGGAAACATATAGAAAGAGACATAATTTTTATACTTTTGGGGTCGTTTTGGGGACTCATAAAATTGGTTACTTTGGGTTAATTTGCACTTTTATTTAGCGTTATTATTTAAGGCTGAAAAAAGCTTAATTATTTCTTTAAAGTTTTTATACGAAACACCCGCTTTTTTAATTATGGGGTCAATTTAAACTGTAAGGGTTAGGTTTTGAGGATTAAACTGTTCTATGGAATTATTTCCCATGCAATTGTTAATGTTCATCTGAAGACATGAAGCCGCTGAAGCTAATAAAAAAAAGTTTTTCTAACAAAAACTGCATAAGCATGTAGTTGATCTTTAAACTCGAATTTTTCGAACTGAGCCGAAGGATTAGAAAACGGTTAACGCCATTAAATTCAGTGTACTCGAATTATGCTGAAATGTTATGTCCCAGGCTTGTTTGAGCTTTGGCCATGCACAGTGTTATTATTAGAAAATTTACAATACTTTGGCGTAGTAGTTTTAACAAAAATCTTATTCATAAGTTCATAAGTTTCATATTTTTGTCTACTGTCTTGGCAACAGCCTGGACGTTTCTTCACATTCACAAAGTGTCGTATTTTTCACTGTTTTAACAGAACTGTCTCATGTGAGCCCCTTGAAGTTATCGAAATTGAGCCAATGATTAGATTAAGTACACATCGAACGAAAATTAGTTTTTTAATTCTGTTATTTCAAATGATTGTGACTGACTTAAATCAGAAAAGCAATCAAAGATTTGAATTCAAAACTGACAAACGGACCTGATAATGTTTCATCATGTTTTGTACAAAAATATAAATAAGCACTCATTAATCCTCTTGCCAATTTTGTAAATGATAGCTCTGCAATAGTTCTGCAAATTATCCCGAAGAATTAAAAATCATGTCAGTACTCTCCATTTATAAAAGCGGTAGCAAAGAGTTTTGTTCAAAAATACAATCTCAATGGTGTTACTAGTAATAAACTTTTTTTACTTGGTAGCAAGGATATTTTTATATAATTTTTTTTAAAAAATGATAAATAAACAAAATATTTTTTTTAATCGAATAATTAATGTAAAAAATTTAATTGCATTTTTCAAAATTAAATAACATAGGTAAAGGGAGATATACCCCCTTCAAGTCCCCCTCTCCCCGTAGCTACGCCACTGATACAAATAGATAATAAAAAAATTAGATTATTTAGAGGATTGCGAATGTCTGGAAAATATTAATGGCATTACAGTTTTATCATCAGTTTTGCTACGTGCTAATGTTGTGGTGTCATTTTAGGAAAATATGGCTACTAAATTTGTTAGGTAAATGCTTAGTTGATATTGAGACGTACATTTTTTTTTAATATTTTGCTTAAGGATATGGACATAAGACTGAATCGAAATATATATTCCGCCGTTAAGAGTCTCAGTTAGAGGAGCTCATAACAAAAATTTCTGCATACTTTTTTTTCAAATCAGAGAAAATTCATCGGAGTCTTTTTGATTCTCCTGAAAGTCCTTTTTAGTAAAAAAAAAAAACCATACGCAAATTTACTTAAGAGCCCATTAAAGTTTTTCGGCGACCAAAAATTTTTTTACTTCACTTCCCCGTCACACGTGTGTAAATGAAGCAGTAAAATAATATAGAAAAAACACAAAATATAGAAAAAAAGGCCTAACTTTTTAGGACAAAAATACCTATAAAAATTTTTGAGGACTTTTAAAAAAAAAACTCAAAGTCAGCTCCTCAAAAATATATTTTTTTATTACTCAACAAATACTTGAAAACTATGCTAAGGATCGCTTTCAAATTTGATGCACTTGTTAAGTACAAATACAACTTGTACTTTTAATCGTTGAATTTTTATTTTCGAGAAGTCCTTTTTTTCTATAACATAAAACAAATGACTTTTTTAGTCAAAAATTGGTTATTTAATCATAATTTTTGTAAAAATCGAAATTTATCAAAAATCTTCGTTTAAAAGCTCAAATAATTTTAGCAGAACCGAAATTATTTTTTCTTCTTTTTTTTTTTTTTTTTTGATGCATTAGCTTCGAAAAATCGTGTCCACTGCATATTTCAGGTACTTCACTAAACAACTGAGAACTGCTATATCAATTAATATTTGTTAGCCAAAAATTCAAAAAATGTTTTGCAAAAGTTATATAATGATAATGTTAGTAAAAAAAAGTAAACATAAAATTTTTCAAAATAACCTTTTATTTAAAACAAAACGTCAACTAATAAGAAAAAATAAATTTAACTTGTATTTGTCATTTATGTATATATTAACAGCCCTATTCTGGCAAATTAACAAATTGTTAACCAGTATTTTGAATATTTCTATGTGTTTGTTGTAATTTTTTTATTTCAAAACAAAATTTGAAGCTCAAAAATAAAAAATTTTGATAAAAATTGTCAACTGCCTTTCAGATATTGACAATTTCATTAACAAATTTTGTTTTTTGAGCTTTAAAATTTGTATTGAAAACAACAAACACACAGAAATATTCAAAATACTGGTTAACAATTTGTTAATTTGCCAGAATAGGGCTGTAAGTATATTATAGATTCAGAAGAATCCCTCTCTTGGTTACTGATCATCATAATAAAAGCATATTCCAATAAGTAAGTTCAAGGGACGTATATCTAATTATACTTTTTAATGTATTTATGTATACTTTTTATATATTATATTTATATTTTTATATAGTAGATACCGATCGCGGACATCGCTGCCTCAAGTTTTTTGAATTTGAATGTATTTTGCATTTTGATAATTTCTAAATATATGTATGTATATTCGTCCAAAGACGTCCATCGCTGCTGCTGCCCCCCCTAATTTAGATTAACAACTAGAAGTGTGTCAGTTGGTCTCCTATAATATTGCAAACTTAAATAGCAAGCTAAATTTTGGTAACTTTTTTACTTATATTAATAAATTTGATATTTTTTTCTTATTTGAAACACATGTGATTGCCGATAAACAGATAAACTTTGCTTGTTATTTTAATGACTATGTCTTGTTCTGGGTGGATGCTCTTAAAATTCATTCTGCTGGTCGCGCCAGTGGGGGTTGTTTATACGGATTCAAAAAATCTATTCAAAATAAATATTCACTAAAATTTAACAATTACTCTAATGGTGTTACGTTGTCAGCTAGATTTGGCGATGTGTCTTTTCATATTATTCCACGGTATTTAAACTGCTCGAATTGGGTAAATGACTTTAAACAGTTTGAAGATTTTTTATATAGTTTGAAGGCTTCGTCGTTTTGCATAGTTGGCGATTTGAATGCACGCGTTTCTGACGCACAGAAAATTGATGAAGACTTGGTGTTAAATACTCCTTTAATCTCGCACTGTCGTGTTTCAAAAGATAAAATAATTGATGCGAAAGGCAAAAAATTATTGAATCTGCTCGAAGATATTGGTGGTGTGATTATTAATGGAAGGATGTCTGGGGACATTGAGGGCGAGTACTCGTTTTGCGGAGTGATGGGAAATTCTTTAATTGATTATTGCATTGGTTCATACGATTTTTTACAGTTTTTAAATAATTTTCACATCTCTAGTAAACCATACTCAGATCATATGCCTCTAACTTTCTCTATATCTGCCATGGTTAATCAAAATTCAAAACAACTATCTTTGCCACAAAAACTTAACTGGAATCCAAAAAACATTGTGAAGTATACTGAATCTCTAAAAAACACCACAAATATTGATCACATTATGTCTGATTCAAATATAGAAGATAAAGTTAATACTTTAATTGATAAAATAAACCTAGCAGCGGGTAGTTTTAGTCTTAAAAAACGTTTTGACCCTAAAAATAACTGGTTTGATTCACAGTGTGAAAATGCACGTAAACGAATGCTTATAAAACTTAATAGTCTCAGAAAATCGAATTCTCAAATAAACAGACAATCTTATATTGAAAGTAGAACAAAATATTCAAAATTATGCCATGAGAAAAAACTAGCTTACAAAAACAAAAACATTGAACAACTTAATGCGGTGCGTAACACTAGCGAATGGTGGAAATTAGCGAACTCAATAAAGGGTTCTTCGCCTAGGATTGGTAACAACCTTAAAACTATTGATTTTTACAACTTTTTCAAGTCACTTTTGTCACAGGCAGAATCTGATCGAGCAATTTTAAGGGCCTCACCTAACATCATAGATCCGTTCCTTGATTCTCCTTTTGAATTGCGTGAAATTATGTTAGCTCTTAAAACAGCAAAAGATAGAAAAGCCCCAGGCCTAGATAGAATAAGCTATGAATTTTATAAATATGCGCCACAATGCTTTCTTAAAGAAGTTGTCCAACTTTTAAATGCAATTTTTCTACGCCAAGACATACCAGCCTCTTTTCGCAGATCCATAATTATACCATTGTTCAAAAAAGGTAATGTTAATGTTGTGTCAAATTACAGGGGACTCTCACTTCTAGACACACTGTACAAAATTTTCACAAGTATACTCCTCAACAGAATTAATAGTTGGATTGACTGTCATAACATTCTAAATGAATATCAAGCAGGATTTCGAAAGGGCTATTCCACTGTCGACAACATATTTAATCTGAGTAGCATTATCCATTTGAACTTTAAACTGAAAAAGAAAAGATATGCCTTTTTTGTTGATTTTTCTTCTGCGTTTGACAATATTCCAAGAAACTCATTATTTTATAAGTTATCCAATGCTGGTTTGTCATCTAAAGTGGTAAAAATATTGCAATTATTATACGATGGTACAACAAGTCAAGTTTGGGATGGCAATTCTTTATCCGATAATTTTCCTGTTACACAGGGTGTAAGGCAGGGGTGCCTACTCAGTCCTGTCCTATTCGCTATGTATTTGAATGACTTGTATGATAATTTACCCGGCGGTATACGTGTGGTTGGCACGGTTATTAAAGTGTTACTTTACGCCGACGATATCGTTCTCTTGGCCGATTGTCCAACAGTACTCCAAACTATGATTGATGCTCTGCACAACTATTGCATTCAATGGTGTCTAAAAATTAACCTCACGAAATCTAAAATCATGATATTTAGAACTTGTGCTAGAATAAGTAGAAATTTGAAATGGTCTTATGGTGATGACGACATTGAAATAGTTAATGAATACAAATACTTAGGAGTTAATCTCACTTACAATTTGTCGTTCAACAAGCACCTTGATGCTAAATTGGTATCGTCTAAAACTGCTATTAACGCATCGTGGCTAAGTTATTTACATCACCCTAAAATATCTCTATCGAACAAGCTTAAAATTTTTAACACTGCAGCAAAATCGATTATGTTTTATGGCGCAGAAGTTTGGGGTTTCAAACAGTATGAGCAAGTAGAAAAGTTACTACGTTATTTCCTGAAAAAAATGTTATATTTACCTGCAAATACTCCTAATTATATGCTTCACATAGAAACAGGTCTGGTTTCTCAATTTGAAGAAACGCTTAAATTACATTTTAGTTATCTGAGAAAAATTCTTAATTATCCTTTAAACAGGCTTCCGCGAGTACTTGCTGAAGAAACAATCGTACAAAACACTTTCTGGTTACCACAATGGTTCGCTCTATGTAGTGATCTTGGTTTTAGCCTTGATTTTGAGAGTTGGAGGCCTGATTTGTCGTTACACCATGATCGTATACTACAAGCATTGAGATTAAAAGTGTATGAGAAACACATTTGCAGAGCAAGAGACTCGAGGTTTCATGATTTGTATCGTCACGTTCGATTCGATGTGCCCTCCTACTTTGTCGATTCAAATTCGGCTCATCTCATAAGTTTGATATTCAGATGTAGAGGTGGTTTACTCAACTTTAATTTAAGCAGATTTGGTGAAAGTACTTTTAATGTGTGCACATTATGCAACTTGCAAGAATATGAAAATACACATCACCTTCTAGGTATATGCCCGATATTTGCATACATTCGTTCATATTACCTTGGTAAAAGTTCACTCACGTTAGGCGAAGTTTACGAAGTTTTGAATGGCAAAAATTATTACCTTTTATATAAATATTTAATCAATTGTTTAAAATATAGACAACTTATAATTTCTGAATTTAATTAAAAAAAAAAACCTTTTTGTAACATATTCTATCAAAAATTTTTAAATTTAATATGATTCATGCCAATCTGACACACAACATATTATGTTATGTCAAATTTGATTTATTTTAAAAAAAATACTATTGTAATAATATTAATATTAAAATGTTTATACTAATGTAAGCCTTTATTTAAATAAATCACTCATTCATTCATTCATTCATATTCGTCCAAAGAACTTACTTATTGGAATGCCCCAACTTTTGACTTTTGTCCCGTAGGGTCAAATCCCTCTTTGACCCATTTAGAGTACCCCAATCGAGTCCAAATGTATGATCGACCCCCACTAACTTTGGAGGGCCGATCCACCCATGTCAGTGGCACACCCCCTGGAAACCCCTGGGGGTTCACCATACAAACATTTCAAAAAATCAGAAAATGGTGATGAAGTAAGTGGGGGTCGGTCATACATTTGGACTAGATTGGGGCACTCTAAATGGGTCAAAGAGGGATTTGACCCTACGGGACAAAAGTAAAAATTTGGGGCATTAGAATTCGTTTTAGAGGTATAGTTCCTCGGGCAAAGTTTCTTATTTTGATCCCTAGAATACGATTTTCACTGAGCAATGGGCTATTTTTTTGCCTCTCCACAAATCGGCCTAATATGCATATATGACAAATGTCAGTTAAATTTATTTTTTTCTATTATTAGTTCACATAAATAAAAAAATTATTTGAAAGATTTTTTTTTACTTTTTAGTTTTAAAAGTTTACTAACATCTTTTATTTTCAAAACCTTCATCATACTATTGCATTGTCACCGGACTTACATATGTTAGCTAAATTTCAGCTTAATCGGACAACAACAAGGGTTCGAAAAATGCTTTGCACATTTTGACGGACATACGAACATGCATGTTCGTTAAGCATGTTAAATAAAAGCTTATTAAAAAAAATTACCTGCAATAAACAGTCGCTTTAAAATAAAATGCAGAGGTTTTTTTTGCTTAAAAAACTTTAATGGACCCTTAAAAAATAAATTTCTTTTACAATGCTTGCAAAATTGTTTTACAGCTTTAACGTAGCATTCAGTATTTTGCGAATTACAAGGATAAGCTGCAAAAAATATTATGATTACGTTATTCTTAACTTACACGTTATATGATGGTCGTACATAGAAAAAATAGTTTCTCTAGAATTAGAAGATATGAAGATCTTCTTCTTGCATAAATTGGGTGCAAGGTGTCTTAGTTATTCGAACCTTACCCCAATCGATCATTTTGATAATATCCGGAAAAGTTTTGGTAAACTGAGGAGATTTTTTCATTTTGATATTCGAAGAGCTTACAAGAAAAACAAGAAACGTTATTGTAGATTTTGTTGCATTGAAAATAGAGATGGGCGCGTGCCGTACTTTTTCCGTGCACGTGCCTAAAAAAATAACTTCGTGACCGCGCTTAAGAAAAGCAAAGTCGTGCGTGCTTTTTCGTGTTCGTGCAGTAAAATTTTACTATTTTCACTGAAGCAACTATTTTTTATTTCATCAAAATTCCTATGTTATTTGAATAAAACTTATAAAAACACATTCTAATGTTATAATAATTCCAATATTTTTAAGTTGAAACAAATTTAAAAAATATATGTAACTTTTTCATAGTTACTTTGCAAAGTTTCAAATCGTGCTTTTCGTGCGTACTCGTGCTTTATTTTCTGTGTTCGGTCGTTTTCGTGCAAGTACGAAAAATAAATTTCGTGTTTGAAATCTTTTGAAGTGTGTCAACCGACAATATCGTCGTCACGTAGTTGGATACGTGGTATAGCACGCGCAACGACAACATAGAATAAGAAAGTAGATCTTGATGCCTTTCCAACAAGGTCAGCTTTAAGTAAATCCAATAAAAAAATGTAGTCTTTAAATCGGTTTTAACAAAATGTGTTTTTAAAATTAACAAAAAATGCGACATTTGGAGTTTAATAAAAGTTATAATAATTATTATTATTATTATAATACATCATTTTAAAAAAGTGGTATGCCAAAATGTTGATATAAGTAAAAAATGTAGCTTTTTAGCAGATTTGGGTATGCGTTCTGTGAAAAAAAGTTACAAGCAAGTAACATGTTTTTTTTACCAAAAATTACCTTCAGGAGAATCAAAAAGGCAACGATGAATTTTCTCCGATTTCAAAAAGAAGTAAGCAGAAATCGTTTTTATGAGTTCCTCCAACTTTTGAGACCCCGAACTGCTGAACTTATTTTTTTCTCCATACAAAACGATCCGGCCTAGTGGTCTGATTAAAAGGGATGCGGTTTTGAGTATACAAAAAATAAAAAAATTGTTCAAGCTGTTGCGAGTGCAACTAAAAATACGTAAAACAATGTTTGTCTTTTAATTTTAAATAAACAAATGCTGCTCCATTTCTGAGCATATTTACTTAAAGTTAAATAATTTTTGGTAATTTCTTTCAGATAATCTTAATGACTTTACTCTAGGGCAAAAGATTTTAAGCCTGAAGCCTAAATGTAATTTAAAAAAATTTTATTTATGTAATTTATTCACCCCAAAACATCAGATTTAATTAGTAGTTAAATAGCCGCCAGGTGGACCTGCTCCCTTGCCTGCAAGTCGTTTATAACTTGGATTGAAAGCAATTTTAAGCATCTTATCTAGATAGCAGCTGCCAAAAAAAAAAAGTTTTTAAATGAATTCAGAAAATAGTTTAAGTTTATTTTAAATTACAAAGTAATATTTAGATACATATATTTGACAATATTTACTCGTATTTATACTATGCAAAATTTATTCAAAGGCCACACACTGGTTCAGAAAAAAGAAAATACGTTATGTAGTTTTTTCGGCTAAGGTTAAAAAAATGCAAAAACCCTTACAGGTGCCGAAACTTTACAATATAACGTATTTCGGCCCATACTTTTTTGCAAGTATCTTTTTATTAAAACCTGGTTTTTATATATGTAAAAGTTCTGAAACAAATGTTTATATACCAGTTTTTCCAATAAAGAGAAACTTTTTTTTATTTGTTAATTTTCTAAGGCGTATGTCCGCTTAATGGTCAATCCGGACTAGTGTACGCCTTCTCTAAGTATGCTATGTTTCTGTTGAAACACCTTGTTGTTCTGTGCCTTAAAAGCTCCTAAAATAAAACGACCTTTGATGGCTCGTCTCTATTTGTTCGTCCCACACAAAACCAGTCTAGAAGCAATGACTAATTTATAGCGTTTTATTTACTAACTTACTTTTCTTTATTAGCTTTGTGAAATGTTCTGTTTTTGGCTTTCATGTAACTTTGTAAAGAATTCATTATTATAGCACACAAAATATTTGTTGTTTAATTTTAATTTCATTTATCAGTTTGACTGAAAAATATTGCTGTGTGCATTAAGGCGCCTCAAACTACAAATTTCATTATTATTTAATTGAAAAACTTTTGAAAAATTTTTTTCTCAATGAAAAAAGAAGCTGTAAATAATGAGGAATATTTGAAGGAGATTAAACAAAGATTAAAAAACAAAAATTTGTGTAGTCAAGAGTATTATTGAAAGTCATGAAAAACAGTTTAACAGCGCAATGATTTTAAGTTGTTTTTTTTAACACAAATACAGACACAATAATATGTATTCAATTAGACTCAAGTTGAAAATTAAAAATGTTTGAAAGTTTCTAGTTATGAAGAAAAAAATTATGCAAAGTGTATTACTCCCAAAGGTTTTGAGAGTAATAACCATAATTAAGAATACCTCAACTCACGACCTTAACGTTTTAATGGCCTTTGCGTTATGATGACCTTTACGTTAATTTATATTGAGACTTTGTACATGAAGCTCGTACAATACTGAAAAAAACGTGCTTTGATATACGTTAGACAGCGTGATTTATCGCAAAAAAAAAATTTTAATTTTGAAAAAAAATGTAGTCATAAACTTTATGCGTTTGATTTTTAGACTATGCAGATTTGTTAATTGGTTAAATCAGAATTCTGTGTCGATAAGCAATAATCGCTTAAGTCGACTTAAGACAGAACTGAGGTATTGATTAGCTGTGTTTCACGCATATAGATCAACAAACACACCAAATCTGAAGCTTCTAGCATGACCGTAGCCAAAGCTATGGCATAAATACAAAATACCCTTCTATATAATTTATATGGCGATTGAAAATCTTGAAGCAAGATTTCTCGAAATTTTGAAATCGGACATAAGCTGTTATTGCTTATTGACCAGAGCTGTAAAAGAATGCATTCAATTTGGTTTTATTCACAAAAAAGTGAACCAGTGAATAACGAAATAAGAATGCATTCAATGAATGCAAAATTGATTTATATATAAAATTTTTAATGCACATTCATTTAAAAAAAAAACTATTATTTATTCATTTCAATTATTCATTTTCGTTATTCAGAATAATAAATATTTTTTTTTATTTATTTGAATGCTATTCACGAAGAATGCAATTCACAAAGAATTTCAGAAGTTTCAATTTTTTTTTTTATTCATTATTAATTTTTTATTCGTTATTTATTTTTTATTCATTATTCTTTTGTTATTAATTTTTTATTCATTATTAATTTATTTTTCATTATTCTTTTTTTATTCATTATTTATTTTTTATTCATTATTCATTTTTTATTTATTATTTATTTTTCATCATTTATTGTTCATTTTTTATTCATTATTTATTTTTTATTCATTATTCATTTCATTCATTCATTCATTTCTTATCAAATTTTTTTAACCATTATTAATTTTTTATTCATTATTCATTTGTTATTATTAATTTTTTATTTTTTATTCATTTGTTATTCATTTTTTATTTATGACTTGGGACTAAAATGAATAAAAAATTAATAAAGAATAACAAATTAATAATGAATAAAAAATGAAAAATTAATAAAAAATTAATAATGAATAAAAAATTAATAATAATGAATAAAAAATTAATAATGAATAAAAAATCAATAAAGAATAAAAAAAGAATAATGAATAAAAAATTAATAATGAATACAAAATTAATAATGAATAACAAAATAATAATGAACAAAAAATTAATAACGAATAAAAAATGAATATTGAATAAAAAATGAATAATGATTAAAAAATTAATAACGAATAAAAAATTAATAACGAAATTTCTAAAATTCTTTGTGAAATGCATTCTTTGTGAATAGGATTCAAATGAATAATAAAAATATTTATTATTCTGAATAACGAAAATTAATAATTAAAATGAATAATTAATCATTTTTTAAAAATGAATGTGAATTAAAAATTGTATTTATAAATAAATTTTGCATTCATTGAATGTATTCTTATGTAGTTATTCAGTTGTACTTAAAATTCTGAATATGAATGCCGATTTTACAGCTCTGTTAATGACACAAAATTATTAACATTCGGAGTTAAGTGTCACAATATCTATAGTTTAAGAAGTATTGGATTTATTTTTTTAGCCGAACAAATAAAAGAAAACTGTTTGCTGTTAGTTTTTCCATGTCTTAAATTTTTACACAATTCTTGCGTCACATTTTAATTTTTTAAAAATAAGCCACTGAAGTTAGTTGATTTACTAAAATTATAACAACGCAATTTTAGTGAAGTGGATAGACACATTTAAACTAAAACTAGTAAGGAACTATATTCCACTGGACCAAAGAGAAAATACCCCATGGTCGTATTTTAGTTTATTCAAAGTCTTAAATGTTGTTTTATTTTGATGACGTCACTTTCGTCAGACGTGGTTTTTCCAATTATTTCACATTTGAAACTCAAAGTCCTTTTTATTTATTAAAGCTTATGTGCACAATATCAAGTTTAAACATAATTTTTTTTTTGTGGAAGGTTTAACAATTATAAAGGTTTAAAGGTTTAACAATTATGATGACGTCACTTTGTTTGGGAGGTCGGCGAAATTTTCAGTTTTTTAATACAATTCTAAACCTTGAGTGCATAGTTAAGATTAAAACTAATCGGCAAAATTTGAGGCCATTGTACGTAATCATTTTTGTGGAGTTTATGGAGCCTTTACTGATTTAAAAAGTAACTTTGTATGGGAGGTAGACGTCGTTCTCATTAAATTTTTACAAATTTCATACTCAAAGTGCATAGTAAGGGTTGAAGCTTATGTGCAGAATTTGAGGGCATGAGAATAATTTTTGTGGAATTTAAAGAAATTTTACAGTTTTGGTGTAAAGTAACATTGTATGGGAGGTAGGTATCATTTTCGCACTTGGTCTTTTTTTAAATAAATAGCTTACATGTTGAGTTTCATTACGGTAGCTCAAAAATTGCGGCTGTTATCATGATCACAGACAGACAGGCAGACGGACATGGCGAAATCGACTTAAGAGGTGATACTTACTGATCAAGAATATATCTGTGCCGACAATAACCGCTAAAGTCGAGTTAAGTCAAAGTTGAGCTAATGATGCAGATGTGTTTCACGTATATAGTTCCGAACACACACAAAACCGGGAGATTACAGCGTGATTCCAGCCAAAATTACAATTTTGAATAAATTTTCTCTAATTATCCATTAGTTTTTTGAATGAAATTATTTCAGTCAAAAAATAATTTTTTCTTCTGTTTGAAAAAATCGATCAAAAAATAACTTTTATTTCAGATCGAAAAAAATAACGGTCAAAAATAACTTTTATTTCTGATGAAAACAATAACGACCATGTCATGACTTCTATTTCTGATTAAAAAAATAACGAACACGAAAAAACTTTTATTTCTGATTGAAAAAAATAACGACCAAGAAATAACTTTTATTTCTGATCGAAAATATATCGATCAAAAAATAACTGTTATAAAATGATTGATTGATAGCGATAATCGTTATTGGCGGTCCCTGATTGAAAATCTTAATGTGGCTCTTAATGGCCTCACTCGTGCCCACCCCTGATATATAGATTTGATAAAAAACTCGTGCACACTTCACAGATTTTATCGTTTATGTTGATGCAGAAATAAATTACTTCGATTTTCTGTTTCCATTCTTTCGATCGCTTTCACCTTAAACACTAAATACAAAGCTACTAGAGTGATATTCAAAAATCAAAATATGGATGACAAAAAGGTTTAAATTTTTCTTTGTTTTTTTAAATTTTAGCATCATGAAAGGCGAACGAACGTTACGTGAGCCAGTATGGAAATGGCCATATGAATATTACTACTATTTTCTACTACTTTTTCTACTTACTATTATTTACACTGCAATAATTACGATTTCTACTATGATTTTTTACTACTATTTTTACCACTATTTTCTTCTACTACTACTTTCCACTACGTATAGACTAATGATATGTTATTATGATGTGATGTAATGGTATGATACGATGGTATAGTGATATGTGTACTACTAATATTTTTATTACTATTTTCTACTACTTTTTCTACTATTATTTAATAGGCCTTTGTAGTCTAGTGAAAAATGTGTTCGAATCCGGGTTCGGGCATGGTTATTTTCGCTTTCTTTGTTCTGTACTACATTTAACCCATTGAAGACGACAAAACAACCGCTGTCAGTTTTAAATTTTTTTTGTAGAATTGTCATCACCGATGGCATATTTCTATACAAAAGTGCAACCCATTCGGCAAATTTATTTTTTACTTTGCTACTCCAAGTAGCTGATTCATAAAGGTTTTAACTTAATTGGGATGAGAAAATATATCTGGCTGTATTTCAAAATCATTTGTGGTACTTATATCTGTAGTGTCTGAAAAATCGGGATTGATATCACTGTCCCACAATTTAAGGGTCATGGAATCTAACGAAAAAAAAAACCAACACAGGTAGATAGTACTGATCTAGACCAACAAAACCCTAAAAAGGTTTTGCAAAGTTAGCTCGCTTTTAAATGTAATAGCCTTTGAAAGATGAGCTGATTATAATATTGTTAAATCAATTAAGACCAATTGAACGGGAAGTTCAAAAACTCAAAACTATAGTTCAACATTTTTGTCAATGCTGAGGTAAGTTGTTTTGACGAAATAATATGTAAATTTCATGCTAGGATGAACAATTTTTTTTAGAAAATTTAAATACGAAAAGGAATCGTGGTATTAACCTAGTGTTTTAAAAATGTACTTTCAGAAATATTTGAAGAATCCAAATTCAGAAAATTATCATGGGTACCACTTCGGTACCTGAGATAAAATATCTTATATTAATTAATTTGTAAAAGTTATAAAAAAGCATTTACGTATACATTTCGGAAAACGTTAATACTTCCATATTACCAAAATTTAGACAATCAGATAACAATCAAAAGTTCTGTGTTATTTCTAGTGTACCTTTAGATTTGCATATCCTTCACACAGGACACTGAGGGCAGAAATCGAGAGTGGCATCTTGTTTTGCGAGATATTGTTAGTTTAAGTATATATTTGCTTTTGCTTTAAACATATGTAATTTTTTTAACAAAAATCAAAGCATGTTTAGGTCGTTATTTTTTACTGTTTTTTTCAAAAAGCAACTTTGTCCTTGCGGGAGAGGAAGCCTCCTTTTTTTCTTTAAATTTGTTTCCAATAAAACTTTTGAGACTTTTTAAAATACGAATTTCGAAAAAAATTGTAGTTTGATACGCCCTAATGAGCACTTCATTTTTAAGAAATACTCTGCAAGAGGCAAACTTGCAATGCCTATATCTTTTAAAAGCGAGCTAACTTTGCAAAACCCTTTTAGGGTTTTGTTACTATAAACCAGTACTATCATCCTGTGTTGTCCGCTTTTCCGTTAGGAAAATGTGTTGCACAGTGTATATACGTATGGAAAAAAATATTTTTTGACTTCATAGTTTTTTCTTTCTCTTAAAATTAAAACAAAAAATGTGGCACACGTTAAAGGCCAAGATTTGTCATCCTTTAAGCTCAATTTTATGAAAATATCTCAAAAATTGTGCTCGCACGACCTAAAAATGTAAATGGGTTTTTTTCATCCATTCGTCGTCAAAGGGTTAAGAATTATTGAAACAAAGAATCCACACCTAAATTTTGGAAAATGTGGAATTATAGGACAGGAACTGAGGGCTGGGAATGCTTGCCGAAGTTAAGGCATACCACTAGCCTCGGTTATAACAATTCAAATTGTCTTTCAAATTTATTTCGCCTAATCGATAATTCACGTATGGTTCCAGTCAATTCTTCCTATAACAATCTATACCTTTCCTTTCAGATCAAAGACCAAACGTTATTTTTATAAGGCGTATGCCTTGGTTCTTTGATCTTTTTTTAAAAACAAAAATAAAAAACTGTCTATACAATTTTTTTACTCTAATTTTTTACTTTTTCCTATTACTATTTACACTGCTATTTTTAACTAATATTTATACTACGTGTAGAATGACAGTATGTTATTTATTTACTTGATTGCTAAACTTTAACAGATTTTATAGCAAATTTAAAATTATAAAATAAGATATTTAATACAATTGAAAAATATAAAGTATGATTTTGATTGAAATCATGTATTATTAAAAAACTAAAAAGTTTTAATAAATTGCTGAAAGTATACGATTTTATTAAAGTATAAAAATAACAAAGAAAAAAGTTAAGTCAAATCGATGATATCAGACAGCAAAGCAGGGTTGCGTTTTCAAGACAAACAAGGTCAAGTTAGCAACAATTTTTGTATACGGCGGAGTCGTGTGACAAACAAGGTCTCATACCCAATAAAACACCATTCCAATAGGTATATATATAATATATATCGTTCTGTCTTCCTGAATCCGGTGAGATCCTGGCTTGACAGGGTGGTTACTCGACAAACTAGGCCAACTTCACCAAACCAATTTTCATAAAATAAAGAAAACCAGTTGCGAACGCAGGCACCAAGACAAACTAGGTCTTATCGGCCACTCATACTAATATATTACAAATCGATCTAACGTAGTGTTTCAAGAGGTAAAAAGACACCAAGACACCACGGTAACGTCGAAAACATTCATCATGAAGATATGAGGCAATTGAAGATCCCATGTTTAGGTCCATTCAGATTATTTAGATGTTTACACACCAAAATTTTCCATTTTACGCTTAGGTCCATTTATCCATTTAGATTGTTTATTAATGATAACACTGGTCAACAATTTAGCAACTTTTTCGTGCCACACGAACTTTGATAGCTAATACTGTTTAAGCTATATTCGCACGTTATGAAACTGAATTTTTTATTTTTTATTTGGCCTCAGATTTTTTGTGATTTTGGACTTTGTGTTTTTACGACTTTGATCCTGTTTTTATGCTCTGGAATCCAAACAACTTAAAGGAAAGCAAAAAAAAAGCACCATCCTATAGAAAATTAAACAAGTTTTTTAGTGAAGAATTTTTCTTTTTCTGCCATATTTAGTCTGTCAGATTTTCAGGTTCATAAAAAAAAATTAGGATTTTTTTGTTAAAAATTTTGACTTTTACAAGTACTTTTTTTATATTTAGAGCCATATTTAGCAAAAAAATTGGTTTTATCGTATTTCATATTTAATTTCCCTAATTCTGATACCAAAAACATAAACATTATCCGAGAGGAACAATTAAAATAAAATAAAATAAGCGAACTAGCCATATAGTCACATGAAGCATTAAGCACTCTTAGTAATCCACTTGTATCTAAATGACATTTAGATCCACTTCCATCCCGATCCATTGCCATTACAAAATTTTTCATCAAGCCTAATTTAATAGGCAGAAGTACCTTAGATGGCTCCACCAGAGGTAAATACTACACATTTTTTTGTCCAGGAATGAAGGATGCACGCGTTGGCCAAGTTTTTTTACTGTAATGGTTTGTTCTGTCTCGACTGTCCCATTCACATAAAAAACAGCAAAATTTGGTATAACCCAGCTGAAGTCCGAGTAATAGGGCAACAACTTTTAAATCGCAACGTGTGAACATGAACAACGTATGAAAACATGAAATTTTTACTTGAAAGAATATGTGCTGTAACTGATTTTTTCAAGTGAAAGCTTCATGTTTTCATACGTTTCTTTCATATTCGCAGAATGGGCCAGAGGTACAGAAGGAAGGATATTACCATTATGCAGTAAAACTGCTTTTAAACTTGCTTTTGAAGCGTCAATGAATAAACGCCAGTCGGAGGGGTCAAAATCGATTTCTAACATCTGCATAATCCCATTTATATTATTGCAGTACACCAATTCCCCATCTTGAGAAAAGTAGGTTTGGAAAATTTGATCACGATTCCGAAAAAAGCTTATTTTAGTGTCATGATGTAGCAAATTCCATCCTTGTAATCGAGATCCCAACAGTTCAGAAAGCTTATTTTCTTTTATTTTAATTTTTTTCTCTCGGATAATGTTTATGTTTTTGGTATCAGAATTAAGGAAATTAAATAGTATATACGATAAAACCAAAGTTTTTTGTAAATATGGCTCTAAATATAAAAAAAAAACTTGTAAAAGTCAAAATTTTTAACAAAAAAATCCTAAATTTTATTTTGAACCTGAAAATCTGACAGACTAAATATGACAGAAAAATAAAAAATAACTCACTAAAAAGCTTGTTTAATTTTCTATAGGATGGTGCTCTTTTTTTTGCTTTGCGTTAAGTTGTTTGGATTCCAGAGCATAAAAACAAGATCAAAGTCGTAAAAACACAAAGTCCAACATCACATAAAATCTGAGGCCAAACAAAAAAAAAAAAATTCAGTTTCATAACGTGGGAATATAGCTTAAACAGTATTAGCTATCAAAGTTCGTGTGGCATAACCACTGTTGACCAGTGTAATGTGTTTACAAATCACCAGATGAATCAGATATATGTTTGAAAGAACTTTACATAATCAACGTCGGTACTGCAGGTAATCTATAATTTTATGTTTGATTGAGTCCATGGATTCACTTAAGGATATAACATCAGATACAAAATTAAAATCACCGCAGGCGCTTCTAAGAGGTTCATTTTGCAAATAATTAGTTCTACAAAAGTTCATGTGGAGTAACTCAAAAGATCTTCTAGGACGAAGAGGAATATTAAAATATACTTTGCTCAATAAATATGGACTGTTGACATATCCATGTAAGAGTTTTGTAATCCAACAAGCATTTATCATAATTCTCCGATTTTTTAAAGAAGGAAGATTTAAGAGTTGTAACCGATATTCATAAGATGGTAAGTGAAAATCAGTATTACAATAAAGATAGCTTAAGCAAAACAAAAGAAATTGTTTCTGCACTGATTCAATGTCGTCTATGTAACAACCGTATCGTGGGCACCAAACAACTGAAGCGTATTCTAAGATAGGCCGCACTAGGGAAGTGAATAAGGTTATGATGGTGTGATAGCAGGTCCGTATACCAAATTTTCCGTGGATTTGAGTGGGGGGTTTGATTACAAAAATGTATAAGTACATATTGGATATTTTAAAAAACGATGAGCATTTTTAATGTCAAATTAATAACGGTAATATTTTTTAGTGAGGTTTTTTTCTTAAACTAGCATAAAAGCCTGTCCTACGACAGGTCCTCCGAACACTTCCTTTTTGGAGCCATTTGACGATAGAACGTTTTTCTCTTCTTAAAGCTTGATTTTTTATTCACTTGATTTTTCCAAAATACAAATATACTACTTTAAATAACACTTTAAGTTTTGAAGCAGTGTTTAAAAATTAGCAGCCATCATATACGTAGTAACTTGCTACGAAGAATTTCATTAAATTCGTCATAACTTATTTATAAAAGGAGTGTAGTTAGATCAAAAACGTACTATTGTAAAAACTAAATTTCTAAAAACCCAATATTGGCATACATAAGTATCAAATATATTTTCTGTGCGTACTTTCAGGCTGAACATTTTTGAGAACATTCAAAAAACCTAATATTATCAGTGAAAAGTATCAAATGTATTTTCTGTGCATACTTTCGGGCTGAACATATTTGAGAACAGTTTGAGAGATGTTGGGCGCGGAGCAGCGTGCTTGTTTTTTATATATTAAGATATCAAAGTTAAAGTCGTCAGCATGACTACTTATATTTTTTTTTACAAGTAAATTATGAGAAAGAAATCTTATTGTTTGTCTAAAATTTCTCTGTCAGAAAACTCAAATTAAAAATTATTTTACAAATTATTAAACCAAATTGAAATTATCCAAGGTAATTTTTTCTATTTTTTACCCATTAACTTAACTAGATGCAATTTCAGACTGTTTTTAAACTTCATTCTGAAATAGATACCAGAAATTTATTCTTAGCCAAACTATGTATTTTATAGTTTTTGGGTGTTCAACATGATCAACAGTCACGTTCATAGGCGCGCATGAACATTGTGAGAATTATGCTTTATGACCTAACAATGCTACAATAGTTATTTGTATTCTGATTGTTTACAGTTTTTGTTTTGGTCGTTAGAGACCAAATATAGAATCTATATCTAGAATCTATTATAGTATGTTAAATTATAATATAAATAAACATTAAGGCAATAAATACCATTGAACCATAATACCCATTGCATTAATTGAATAAGCCGAATCTATCAATCTCTGATTAAAAAAAAATAAACATTAAGGGCATCACACTGATTTCGAATTCTTTTGATTATAAAACCAATATTGATTGATTTTGATTGATTTTAGGTTTGCTTATACAAGGTTTTGTTATAGCTGTATTGAATTGTAACTCAAACATAAATTACAATATCGGTGAGAACGTGAGGAAAATTTTTTAAATCTTGTAACCTTGAAGTGTTTCATTAATAAGAATACCATAACCTTTCTCTAGTTTCGATATACTTTCAGTATTTGTGTTGTGTACATGGTTTCTTTAAGACACCAGACCATGCAAGTTTTATTCAATCAGAAAATCAAATTGCTAGTGGGAGCTGATGAAGAGTTAAAGAAATTTCTTGGCCATTGCCTTTGGCTCTAAGCCAATTTTGTAGTATAACGCACAGAAGCATGCAGATACGCAGATTGGAATTTACATTAGATTCTCTGAGATTATACTAAATAAATAGAATATTTTAATTTATTCTGCTTAATATTCTCAAGCGTAGCTCAATTTGATTATAAGCATAAATATGAGTAGCTAGCATGGAAAGAGATAATATTAGCAAAGTCCATGACCAGCAGCAGTACAATCGCCATCATTACCATCATCATCATGACCAGCTTGAACAACATTTCTTCAACATCAGGTACACATCTGGTATATAATTTTTTTTTAAATCCGCGCATTACTTTTTGTAAATATTTGCAACGTGGTAAAAATTCGTGTTCCTTTTTACTGCTCTATAATCTTTGTTTATGAAGCATGAAAAGCAATGGCGAATTTAAGGCGTTTTTATTAAGTTCAAATACCGCTACCATAAATCGTAGCAAAACCATTAACGAATATGGACACGAACCATAAGCATTAAACACAAAAAGAAAAATAAAAACTGCAAAGCTTAAAATAAAAACTGTTTGCAACACAAAATCCAGTCATTGGCATGATTTGAAGTATCCACGCAAATATTAATAAATTGTAAAAAGTTGTTATTTTCAATTTTTGGTCAGGTGGAAAATGAAATTGATTTAAAAATGCGTGCGGTGATGAAAAAAAAACGAATGCAACGAATCATGACAAAAAAGAACAAAGCAGCAACAATACGAAAATGCTTCCTTTTATACGTTGCTTTATATAACTTGCTAATCCATTAGATGCCGAAATAAATGTATTCTCGATGGCGCAGCATTGTGTGGCTACATTATCCTTCACACACACACACATACACCCACCTTTTCTTTATGTTCATGCGATACTTTCTCATGAGTGAAATACCTACAACTTGTACAAGACAAAGTTTCGGTAAACTCTTGCATTGGCAAAACAAAAACGAAGAACACAAAAAAAAAGAAAATACTTAACTAAACATAGCCACGTATTTAAAGGTTTCCTAGCATGATGGCATGGCGTTGATGGCGAACTAGACGTGAAAAAACAGATGCTGGAAGCTGTGGTTAGCTGTGGCATAACAATGTGTAAGTTCCTAGGGGAAATTAAGTTTTGAAAATTTTCTGCTCAAACGAAACGAATTTTGTTTTTTGCTTCATTAAAACGGAACGAAAAAAATACCACGCAAGTATGTGTTCTTTCAAAACTAAAGCCAAATGATGTCAAAGATAAATAACAAAAAAAAAACTATGATAATTCTGAGAAAAGCTTCTTTCATGCATTGAAGTTTGTCTTTAACGCAAATGGGAGTTTTAATCAAAATATTACAACATTTTCAATGAAAAATGCTAAGAAAAATACTATATATTTGTTAATGTGCCATACTCTACTGAATTAGAGTAACTACTTTAGAGTTTTGTAGAGGCTTAGGCTGCCCGCAGAGAAAACGGCGAAGCAGACAGGCAGGCTCAGGCAGTGCCCTGCGAAGAAACGAGATAGAAATAACTTTTCTCGCTTGTTCACATAGTTTTCCTGCGCCTGCCTGCCTGCTTCGGCGTTTACTCTGCGGGCAGCCTTAGGTTGCACACAGAGTGAAAGCCGAAGCGGACAGCCAAGCAGACAGGCACGGACAAACTATGTGAACAAGCGAGACAAAAGTTATGTCTGTCTCTTTACTTTGCATGTTACTGGCTGCGCCTGTCTGCCTGCCTATCTGAATCGGCGTACACTCTGTCCGCAACCTAAGGTTGCAATGACAAAACAGGCCATGATGACCGGAGCCTTGGTTCCTAGTAGGGTCACGCAAGTCATACATGCTGTTGTGGTGCATTGAATAAAAACTTATCCCTAACCCTTAACTGCGGAGTCGAAGGATGGTGCCCAGTTCTTAGTTTGCAGCCAAGGGTAGGGTTACTAGAGGTCCAGGGCAAAATAAGATAACTTTTGACAAAAAAAAAAAGAGGACAAAAAGGGACTTTTTTTAAAACTCAATAAAATTTATAGCAAAGAACAAACATCAAATAAACATTTTTTTTAAAATATTATATTTTTAGTTTTAAAAAGATTTGTTATAAAATAAATACATAAATATAAATGTAATTAAAAAAATTGTACAATTTCAAAAAAATTAAAAGAACTTGAGGTTTAAGTAAACGAGAGCAAATAAATAACACTGTGCGGCACGAAAATCTGTATTTAAAAATTTCAACGTTTTTCACTAAATTTTAATATGAGGAATCTCGCGGTAACATCCGGTTTTCCACTTTACCGAAGACTTTAGTGCAAAAAATTTTTTTTAATTAGTCCAGATATGCACTCATTTGCATGTTGAGAACTCTTAAACCATTGGAGTTTTTATTTTGGTTTCTTCAGCAAAATTATTTCTATTATTCTTGCCAACAACTTAGTTGATCAAATATATAACGAAAAATCATTTGAAATTGTCTTTAAACCTTTAATAAGCGACATATGTGTTGCCCGCTTTCAACGCTTCAAAGCAAAAAATATTACTCATACGCAATGTTGTTCGATTTTTTTTCGTTTGACTTTTTGTAAGAATCACTCGATAAGACCCACTGGAAGCAATTTTTTCATGTTCATTTATTGAGCAAAGTTGTTGGCCAGAATTATAGAAAGAACTTTGCTCAAGAAACCAAAATGAAAATCCTAATGGTTTAAGAGTTATCAACATGAAAATGAGTGCATATCTTGAGTAATTTTTGATATATCTTAAAAAAGAAAATTTTGTTCTAAAATGTTCGGTAAAGTGGTAAAACAAATGTCACCACGAGATTCCTAATACTAAAATTAAGTGAAAAACGTTTAAATTATCAAATACAGAGAAAAAAGGTACAAAAAAGCGCAACCGTGTAATCATATTATAGTTTTTTTTATAAAGTCTTTTAATCTGAAGTAACAAACGAGATTAAATTCTGAATAACTTATTAAGCTTCCTCAGTATCATAACTAAAGCTTTTTTGAGCATGTTTTAATAACCATTTCTGTTTTTGACATTCGTCGAAAAACTCCAAACACGATACGTTTTTGAAAATATAATTTATTGTTAAAAAAGCACGAACCGTTGATATTTTCAGTCTTTTTCTTTCATTTGACCAGTTCAAGCCCATTGGTGAAAAATTCTTTCGACGTTAGCGTTTTGTGCAGGCAACGAAAAAAAGAACTGACAAATTTTTTTTAACTTTGAAAGTATATCGCCAATTTTTGGTTGGCAATTTAAATTTATATATTACTAAGCATAATTTATGCAATCTGTTTTCCATAAGTTAATAAATTCGATATAGTTAAGTATTTTATTTAAATTTATCCATTCGAAAACTGAAATTTTTTTAAATTATTTGGACCATGCTTTTAAATAATCATAAGATATTTTGTGCAGGTTTGACCAGGTTTTTTTTAAGAGATCTATATATCAAGTAAAATTCCCTGGAACGTTTTTTCTTAATGTTAGTAAAGGGCCAGAGATATAAATTTTTTATTAAAATGTAAACAATGCTCTTTTCGACTGTTCCAAAGTTTAATTGCGCAATACTGTACAAATATTTTTGAACAAAACATTATTTTTTCTTTCATTCAAACCTAAAACTAAACCTTCAAAACAAATTTAGGGTTTGCCGATGTCTCTAAAGGGGTAAAAAATAGCTAGGACGAAATCGCCATAGTGGACACTAGGGAGTAAAATCCCGGAAGCTTTTCTCGATCCCTGGATTATCGGGACTGAAAATCTCAATCCCGGGATTAGTTCAGGATTGAAAATTTTATGAAGTAAATAATTCAAAACGTTTTTAGTACATTTTTTTGTTATTTATTATTTGAAACTCAAAAATGTAAATTAATTCATTTATAAAGTAACAAAAACAAAACAAAACACATTAAGGATATTTACAATTGCGTGGTTTTCAGTGTAGTTTAAAAATCCCGTGGTGTTGTACCACTCTTTACCGAGCGGTTTTTATATTTTTTCTTGTTTCACAGGAAATCTCTAAAAACCAAAAGTGTGGTAAGTTTAAGTAGGCCTATGATATGTTTAACGAACTTGGTTTTTAAAGATTCATAAACAACTGATCGGTTGCCAGTTATTTTCTAATTGCAAAAATTAAAGAAGCTCAAAATGCAAGTTAAACTTTTTATGCCATGTATTAATAAAATATATCAAATTGGATAGTTAATTTATTTGCATAGTAACAAAAAGTTATAGTGGGAAGTTCCCAACCACAAATTCTATTTTAAAGGGTGCTCATATTGTGATTTTCAACTATGACAAAAACAAACCATACTATACCACACAATTGTGAATGCCCTTATTGTTAAAAAACACAAAAAAAAAACAAATAATATTAATGACTAGCACATTGTATTAATTTAACCCTTTCTAAGGATTTGCCAAATATATTGGACACGTCAGAAAGTAATTTTCAAATGTATTTATTTTGCAAAGCTTTTTTAAATCAAATCGTTTGGTTCTATGAAAAAAAAGATGAACCAACATGATAAAAATAAATTTCGAGATATATTTGACATTAAAGGCATTTGGATTTTCGTTTTTGTGGCGAAAAAAAGCAAAAAAATTTGTTTGGCCAATTTTATAAGAAAAAAATCAACCGGACGTAGATCAAATTTATATTGTTTTTATCTTTTTATGGCTTTTATGATAAGAATATTAAGAGGGTTTAAACACAAAGATCTAAATGGTTGCGAAACCTTTAAAAGATTAAAAAAAAACTTTGTGCCGAACAGGAGCTAAACAAAATTTTCTTTGTACAAGCTTGTAAAACGATAGTAGCGCAGGTTAAAATGAAAGGTATGTTTTTTGCATCTTTTATGGCCTAAATGGTAGCAATATTACCTAAAAAATATCATTTCGTTTTTAGTTTATCCTAGCCATTGAAAGGGTTAAGGAATTAAAAATATAAAAAAAGACAACAGTTTTAGGTAAATGGAATTTACAGTATAAAAATAGGAAATCTTTTGTAGGCATTTTATAAAAAAATACTTTAAAATAGCAATCGTTGGAATCCCAACCTTAAATTGTGTGTTAGCTTTTAAAATTAATGCCTTAACTCAACACTGAACTAAAAATATAAAAAAATTTGTTGAGAAGACTACGAAAAATGTTACTGAAAATTTCAGGTTAAAAAACAGAAGAAATTTTCATAAAAGTGCTGCAAAAAAATTATACCCCCAGAAAGACAAATTCAAGATCTTTAAAATATTTCATCACTTTTTTTTATGTACAACTTACGGTTTCAAAACTACATCTATTTGAATACATGCACTTATTGTATTTTTTAGGATTTATTGATATTTTTCACAGTGCATATCTTTAAAACAAAATTTTAAATCCAAAAAAAAAGTACGCAGATATAATACTTTTCAGAAGAACTATCCACCTAAAGAGTTGCAAAATTTTCAAAAATAGTGATGTCAGAAACGTGCGAGCTTTGACATGGAATCACCGATTAACATGAATATTTGCAATAGAATTTTTTTATTTAAAAATCCCTTGATCCAGGAAAGACAATCCCGGGACTTAAAAATGCTTAAATCGTACGGGATCCCGGGATTAACTTCCCTGGTGGACACATAACATATGCAAAAATATAGTGGTCACAGCTAGGTTTAAGTTACGTTTGTTCAGGGATAGCGTTCAGCATTGCCATATAGCTATTCTTGCAAATCAGTGTTGATACTTTTAATGCAATATTCTTTGTGTGAATTTTTAATAAATTTTTTTATTGATATATATGTTTTGTCATCAATAAAAAAAGAGGACTTTTCAATTTAAAGAAAGATAAAAAAGATCTCGAGAAAAAAGAGTACATGTCCTCTTTAAAAGAGATATGATGGCAACGCTATATGGGGCAGCTCAGAAATCAACACTATAGGTGAGTTTTTTTTCGACTTCGTTATTAACACTAATCTAAACATATGCAATGAGGGCAATACACCTATTTTCACTTTTCCAAATACTGAAAACTTCAAAAGCTGGAGTGAAGTATTGGACATTACCCTACTATCCGAACACGACTTTCTAAAAGTAGTTAATTGGTGAATTTCTAGCAAAATGTCTTTCTCGGATCACAGCTTGATTCTCTTCGATTTAAACCTGGAAATAGATAAAGCAAATCCGTTTTCCATACAAACAAAATCGTGCTATATATTTCCAAATCAGATTTCCATGCAAACAAAATCCTGCTATGGATTTAGATTTAAATTGTTGTCGAAAAGCGATTTGTGATCAAAAAGCACAAATATTGGCACGAAAGCGATCAAAAAAAATGTATCAGCACAAAGCTTAAAAGCAAAATCCATGGAAAACATGGTACTGCAAAACATGGAACTGTTGCTGTTGCTTCGACTTTCGATTTTGTTCACAGTTTCAGTCAATCAAAACAAAAAATGCTGAAACTGTCGACTGCTGAAGTGCTTCGCTCAGATATTTTTTTTTCTTTTGCTTTGACTGCGACTGTTTGATTTTTAGAAGCATTAGTTTCAGCAGCAGCAAGGGAAATGAAAAATATTAAAAGTTTTTAAACACTAGAAATGTAGAAGAACGAAAATTCTATTTTTCATACCTTTAAGTGATAAGGATTGTTCTAACCCCTAACATTGACCCCTAACATTTTTTTTTTATTTTTTTATAATGTGGCATTAAAAAATACATACAACCCTAAATTTTCACCCTTCTATCACCAACCCTTATTTTTTAATAGTCATTTTAGTAATGTTATCATTTTTCATCAAGCTTGATATCTTATCAATTATCACTTGGTAAGTTATTCCCGCCAGGCGTCTACCGGTGTCACTTCTCACCCAGTAAACAGCACGGAGTAGGGATGAAACCGAAGCCGGTCTCCTGTTTCTCTCACACAATAAGCCTTCACGCCAACTTTTAAGAAAAGATAAAAAGACTTCGAAACTACTGGCCCGATTGAGCTCAAATTTTGGCAGTGGATTTGTTTCGAGTACGAGATGGTTTCAATTGCCACACCCCTTTTACCACCCACAAATATATAAAAAATTTGCGATATCAAATTGCTTTGGATTTATGGGTCGCACAGCCTCGAAATTCGGTATTCGACCTAAATTTACACATGCAGTTTAATTGGTAACATTTTATGGGCGTTGGACAAGGGGGAGTGGCACCTACCATACAACTCAATTCTGCGATATCGAATAGCTATGGAGTTATAAATCGCACTGCTATGAAATTCAGTCTTCAAATGCAGTTTTACTGATAACATTTTATGACGTTGGACAAGCGGGCGTGGCACTTCCCATACAACTCAAATTTGCGATATCGAATAGCTATTGAGTTATTTGTCGCACAGCGTCAGAATTCAGTATTCGACCCCAATGTACACATGCAGTTTCATTGATTACATTTTATTAGCGTTAAAAAAGGGATATGGCACCTCCCATACAACCCAAATTTTTGCTATCGAATAGCTTTGGAGTTATAGGTCGCATAGCCTCGGAATTCAGTACTCGACCTCAATTTTCACATGCAGTTTCACTGAAAAAAATTTTTGGGCGTAGGACAAGGGCTAAGAACACCTCCCATATAACCCAAAGATACGATATCAAATAGCTTTGAAGTTATAGATAGCACCGCGTAGAAATTCAGTATTCGACCTCAATCTACGCATGCAGTTTTACTGAATACATTTTATGGGCGTTGGACAAGGAGCGTAGCACCTCCAATACAACATAAATTTGCGATATCGAATAGCTTTGGAGTTATAGGTCGCACAGCGTCGGAATTCAGTATACGACCTAGATTTACACATGCAGTTTTATTGATGTTATTTTATGAGAGTTGGAAAAGGGGGGCGAGGCACCACCCATACAACCACAATTTTCGATATTGAATAGCTTTGAAGTTATAGATCGCTCAGTTTTAGAATTCAGTACTCGACCTCAATGTAAACATGCAGTTTCATTGATTACATTTGAAGGGCATTGAAAAAGGAGACGTTACACCTCCCATTTAACCAAAATTTGTGCTATCGAATAGCTTTGGAGTTGATAGCTTGAAATTTACAAATGCAGTTTCATTGGTAACATTTTATGGGCGTTGCACAAGGGGCATACAACCCAATTTGTGCTATCGAGCAGCTTTGGATTTATAGGTCGTACATCATCGAAATTCGGTATTCGACCTCAATTTACACATTCAAGGGAGCGTGGCAGTAACGCGCCGGGTTTAACATAGTACTCACATAATATTAGGTCAAAAATATATTATATACATTAAGACCTCTTTTCGTTATCGTGACTATATGTCGACTAATTTTTCATCATTGTCTAATAGTTTATCTCAAATAAACTGGTCAGAATGTTGGTTTTTTGAATCTGTCGATGAAAAGCTAAATTTTTTCACAAACAACATTAATAATTTGTCAAAATCAAAAGCCACTGGTGTTGATGGCATCTGCATTAAATTTATTAAATATATTTTACCATATGTACTGAGTCCACTTGCTCATATTATAAACCACGGTTTTACCACTTCCAGGTATCCTAATCTGTGGAAAGTCCCATCGCGAAAAAAACCAATGGACCATCCGATTCCCGTCCAATAAGCTTATTATCCTCGTTTTCCAAAATATGCGAGCACCTCATGGCTGAACAAATTGTCCACCATATAAATATTTTTGGCATAATACATAATTTGCAGTCGGGCTTCCGACCTGGATAAGCTGTTGGTATGGTATGTTGGTTGGTGGTAAAAATCTTGGATGACATTAGAGTGCCATATGATATAGGTCATTTGAGCTTACTCTGCCTGTTAGACTTTTCTAAAGCGTTTGACACCGTGGACCATTTTTTACTGTGTAGAAAACGCATGCATAACTTTGGTTTTTCTGATACCAAAACCAAAGGTATCAGGTTCGTTTCATGTTTAGCTATTTAAATGGCAGGTCTCAAAGAGTAAGGGTAAAAAACAATTTCTCGTCTTATAAAGTTACCACAAGTGGAGTTCCGCAAGGCTCAGTTCTTGGCCCAATTCTGTTTACACTGTTCATAAATGATATTTTTAGTACATGCTATCATGTAACCATGCATGCTTATGCTGATGACCTGCAGTTGTATAAGTCCAGACCCATTTGTCTCTCTGAAGATTTATGTGCAAGAGTTAACGAAGATTTAAATTTGGTGGCAAATTGAGCCAAAGCTAATATGCTGGAATTGAACCCTCTTTAATCGTATGTGTTACCAATTTCACAAACACCTTATATGAATCTCGTTGTTTTTCCTATTTTCCTAAATGGCGTTGAGCTAAAATTTGTAAGAAAGGCTACTAATCTCGGCTACCAAATAAACTCGTCGTTGTCCTGTGAAGATCATGTAAACTCCTGCGTTAGTAAAATTTATTATGTTCTCAGAAATCTTCGGTTGACTGCTGCGTTCGTACCTGTTGAAACTAGAAAGAAGCTTGTCTTACAGCTATTATTGCCAATATTTTCTTATGCGGAAGTCGTTTATAGCAAACTTGACTCGAGATCTATGCACAAAATTCAAGTTGCATTTAACAACTCTACACGCTATGTTTATGGTCTTCGGAGGTATGAGCAAATAACACCCTTTAATAAACAGTTATTAGGCCGTAACTTGCTCAGCTATCTTGAAGCAAGAAATTGCATTTTCTTACATAAGGTCATCATCCACTCTCGTTGTCCAAGATATCTATTTGAAAAGATAACGTTTTGTAGGTCAAACAGAAGCATGAACCTTGTTATTCCGAGGCATAACTACCTAAACTCTAGCCTATTGTCTTTCGTTAGTGCCATAAGACTATGGAATTCACTTCCAAGAAACATTAAAACAATTTCCAACCTAAGCACTTTAAGCATTTAATCTTCACCTATTCTCTTAACTCTATCTCTCCTGTTTCTGATCTTGTTATCCTTTACTAAAACTTAAATTAATTTTTAATTACTTTCTTCAAATTTTTTCTTTTCAATACAAATTTTTTGGCATTATTATCTTAATGATTTTTATACATATATATTTGAAACAGTTTTCTTCTGTATTTTTATCCTCGAATAATTGAATTGTATTCCGTTTTATATGATGACTCAGTAAAATAATCTAACAATTTTTTTATTAATATCTTTATAATTACTTTAGTAGTTATAGTAATAGTTTATTATAGTTTATTTAATTAGTTGTTATCTATTTTTATATGCGGCATGTAAAAGATTTAAGTCTTAAATGTCAACAATTTGTCTAAATAAATAATAAAATAATAATATATAGATATTAAAAAAAACAGTAAAAAATATGCGATCGGTCCCATGAGGAGCAACAGGGAAGCGCTCTTTTGCTGTTTTATTGGATCAAAAAGTGATCACTTGTGCCCTTGTGCTCCCTTACTGTTTTATAAAATCAAAAGGCGAGCAATTAATGAAAACAAAAGAAAACAAAGTGGAGGCTGTCTTTTTAGGAAACTCTATCATTATTTTCTGTAAAAACAAATGTATATATATTTTAAATGTTCCTTTGCTGATTCATTTGGATCATTTATTAATAGTTCCTTTTGAGCTCCTCTGGGATTTAAAAAGAGGCGCTACCCTTTCTAGGACATGCAATGTTAAAAAAAAACACAAAATACACCCATTTTAAATCAATAAGGAGCACTCCACTGCACCCCAGGGGCACTCCCAGCGTTAAAATAGCGAAAAACAAACACAAAAATAAAACAGAATACATCATACTGAAAATTCAACACTCGACAATATTTCCTTGCACAAAATGGTGCGAGAGCTTTTAATAACTTCTTGTTTCAGTGTAAAGCTGTGCACTCGGAAAGCTTTCTTTGTTGTTGTTTGAACAACAAGTCAGCAATAAATCATTTTCTCCGTGGTGGAGCAAAGATCTCTCAGGCCTTAGGAAAAGTTTAAGAGTAATTTTCAACTCGTATGATAGACAGTGTATTTGACATCCTCAAAACCTACAAGAAAGCAATTCGGGACGCGAAAAAGCATTCTTGACAGGAACATATCCAATCAATCGGCAATATCAAAGAATCGGCGAGACTAGGCAGAATTCTATCCAAAGAAAACACCAATCCTTCTTTCATTAGGCAAGAAGATGGTACGTGGACAGAATCTACCAATTAATAACTGGAATAGCTTCCTCGTCTGGAGGAACAGCTGCAATGAGATTTTAGGTTTAGAATCACCCGAAGCAACTGCTGCGGTTCCTACTGGCTCCTTTATCTCGAAGGACAGGATTACCTGTGCCATAAACAGCTTCTATCCATATAAATCTTTACAACTCAGGCCCTGTTTGCTTTTTACTAATAATGTTGCAGAAGATTGCAGTCCAAGGAATTGGAGAAAGGTAAAGTAATATTAACATTTCAGGCTGGGAGCAGAGGTCATGAATCAGTCAAGGATTTCAGACCAATAAGCCTCATATCATTCTTACTGAAAACTCTAAAACGCATACTTGATATTCATCTTAGGGACGTTCTAGATATTACTTCCGTAGCAAAAGCCCAGCCTGCATACCTCAAGGGCAGATACCGCCTGACATGAGGTTATCACTACTATTAAAAGATCCATCTTCTTTAAACAGTACAATTTAGAGACTTAAAAACGAAAACTTTCTAGTCTCCAGATTATACTATAAAAATAATTTGTGTTAAAATTTTTTCGAGTTTTTTTATTATAAGACCCTGTTTAAATATTGTAAATCATAGGATTGCGAAATAAATGGCTTTAACTTTTTTTAAAGATTTAAATGATAGAAATAATGAAATTTTTCTTGCATATTATATTCCAACATATTTTACATATTACACGCTAGTTTCTTTGTATTTTCTCAATAGAAAAACTAGCAGTTATTTTAATTTCCAACACATTAACACATTTATAATGAATGTCTCGTACAAACATTTCATTTCACTTCAATATCGTGTTTTTAAAAATTATTTAGTAATATAAGCAATTTATTTTTTTTAAGTATGCACTTCACTAAAATTTTAAGACGTCATGTTACCGAAAAATAAAGAACCGTTGCATGTTAAAAACTTGGCAAGAAATGCTGAAAAACTTAACTGAAAGATTGTTAACAAAACTTCACATGCAGCATGAAAACTATAACATTTTGTGTTGACCTTTGGAAAAATAATAAGGTAAACATTTTCTTAATCAGAAACATGCCATCAACATTTTTAAAACAACTTTAGTGATTTCAGCTTTTGGTGGACTTAAATCAAAATGTTAACTCGAAAACAATAACAACAACACCAACAACAACCACAACAAGTATAACGTGTTGTATGAAGCAATAGCAACATCATCAGCTGGTTGTATATAATTCTACACATGAAAATGCATGAAGTTACCACAGAATTGAAAAAGGTAGATGCTAATTGAAATAGAATTTTCACTGCGCTGGAAAATGCAAGGAACACCAGTAACAGCAACAACAATAGCAATTCCTAGATGCAACTTGCAAATGAAGGCAAGCGAAAAAATTTCTACTAATTAAGCTTACAGAGGGAACTAAAAAAAAAGGGAAAAATAAAAATTTACTGCATGGCATTTTAAAAAGAAAACATACCTTGTAAGAGATAAAAAAGCCTGAAGCAGACAGTTACAGCTATGTAAGTAGTCATGTAGCTCCACATGTACCATGAAAGCAGGAGCATCTTTAATGAATTTTGTAATGAAAAGTAAATGTCGAAAACAGCGGCAAAACATTGGCAGACAGACACGCAAAGACAGAAAGCTGAGTAGACGGCTTGCCAAGTTTTGCCAAAAGTTTTGGCAGAAGCTGCAGTTGAAGTCAGTAGCAGAGAACTTTTATTTTATTTGAAAATTTATAACGGTAATTTGAATGCTTGAGAGCTGCTGCTGCGAAGATTTACCGGTATTCAAAAATAATTAGCGATGTTGTTTGAAATAATATATACTTAATAGCGTTGCATATACAAAGAGAACTATCAAATTTTAAATAGTTTTTATGAATATTTTGATTTTACCAGTTATTTACGTGTTTATTCTATATAAATTTAAGCTAATTTTTTTGTTTATTTGAAGAAAGTTATTTAAGACCTATTTTTGGAATTTTTTGATTAAATCAAAAAGTTCTGGTTAAAAAAGGGTTTCATGTGAACTCTTTGCTTTCGGTGTAAGCTAGGACTTTCAATCCCGAAGGGTTTTTGGCAAAACACGGGATTTAGGGATTTGAGATTCGTATTCCAGGGATCCCGAAACGACAAAATTTTAAAATAATGCCGCATGCCTTGGTTCTTTGATCTTGGCAAAAATAATTGGATATAATTTTTTTTTCTTTGATTTATAAAATAGAATTCCGTATTTTTAAAATAGAAATGCAAACGAAATCGTTATTCATACTTAAAATATTCAAAAACACTCAAAAGTTTGTAAGACAACACCAAGACGAAATCATAAGTACTAATGCAGAGAAGGGTTACAAAACAGTTGTAATATACAAACAAGAATACAAACAAAAAATTCAACAATAATTGGAAGATAAAGTAAAATTCTAAAATCCTATTTTGTATTTTAAGGGGAAAACTTGTAAATTTTATAATATAAAAAATATACATCACCTGATTAAACCAGATCGATAAAAAATTTAATTAGAAAATAACAATTATGGTAAGATGATTTTTTTTATTTACGGTCCTTGATGAAAGATATTTGCAATATTTTTCAATATTTAAATTATATAATAAAAATGTCATTTAATAAAAAACTTAATTTTAATACAATATATCAGAAATGTTCAGCATTTATTTCAGAATAAAAAAATATTTTAAAATATCAAATAAGATTTAACTTTATTATAAAAATAAAAATATAAAAGTAAATAAGTTAAACAAAGCAAACAACATAAATTGATCTTCTAAAAAAATTTAAAAGGAAGTAAAACTTCTTATTCAGTGTGTCAAATGACGTGAATTAAATGTTATTTTTATATTAAAAAACTATAGTATAGTACTACAACTATTGCTACTTCCAAAATTCCATAAAAGTTAGTAAACAGAGTCTTTTAAGATCACAACCAAAACAAACTAAAAAATAGAATTTCAAGGTGTCTCTCCATAAAAAAGAATAGGGTAATTTTGATAATGAAAAACACCATCGTTAACATTGCAGTTGCATTTATAGTTGCTGAAAATTTATATATTTTCATGTGAATAAAATTCCGGGATTCAGGGCTTAGAATCCCGGAATTATGTGACTTGAAATGCGTTCACCCTAGTGTAGGCCTAAGATTTTTGAGAATGTTTTTCCTTAATTTAGCAAAGCGTTTTGTCAATCTAAAAATTACATGAACATTTTTCATTTTAATTAGTTTTTATGTAATTTAATGTTTTTCATTTTTGCAAGCTCTAAAAATTTTGTTTTTTTAGTCTTTTAAAAAAATCATTTATGGTCTTTTATATTTTCTGTTGGAAATAAAAATAATTTTTGTGTAATTTCTTAGATATTGTAGTTAAATTAATTTTTTTAAATTTGTGTACAGTATGTTGTATATTTTCCTCTCCATATAATTATTTTTTCCGAAAACCTCTTAAAAATAACTTTATATAAAATACACAACACACAAAACAATATGTTTAATTAAAGTAAAACGCTGAAGTAATATATTTTGAGCAGGCATTGATGTATTGCTCCAAATAAATATTTCATTCACTGTTGCAAATTTTCTAGTTTTTTCCAATTTTCAAAAACCAAACCCTTAAAAAAATCATCCATTATAAAGACAGCATAAGAAAATAGGCTTGTTTTTTGTTTTCTGTATAAAGTTTTTTTAGAGGTTTTCGGAAAAAACAATTATATATATATAACGGGTCCGCCAAATAACTTATTTTTTTGAAAATTGTATAAAAAAAATTACTAGATATTTTCTCAAATTTCTTTTTTTATTTGAAAGTACAATTCTTCCGGTTAATAATGGAAAATAATTCCATTCAAATGGCTACCTCTGTTGGCCATGCAGTAGCCTACACGATCGGTCCAATTTTTAAGCACATTATCGATTGTGTGCAGCTGTATTTCACCAATGGCTTCACGAATATTGTCCTTTAAAGCGTCAATTGTCTCTGGCTTGTCGGCATAACACTTATCTTTGAGAGCACCCCAAAAATAATAGTCCAACGGTGTCAAATCGCAGCTCCGAGGTGGCCAAACGTCATCAGCTCTGCGGCTGATAATGCGATCTTCAAAAACAGGGCGCAAAACATCGAGTGTAGCTTCGGCTGTGTGGCACGTAGCGCCGTCCTGTTGAAACCAAATGTTGCCAATATCCTCCTCTTCAATTTTTGTGAAAAATTCGTTCAACATGGCCCAATAACGATCGCCATTGACTGTAACGGCCACTCCTTGCTCATTTTCGAAGAAAAATGGTCCAATTATGCCTCTGGACCAAAATCCGCACCAAACAGTGACTCGTTTTGGGTGCAGCGGCTTTTCAATGTATGCGTGCGGGTTTTCTGTGCCCCAAATGCGACAATTTTGCTTGTTTACATACCCGCCAAGATCAAAATGAGCTTCATCTGAAAAGATGATTTTATTGGCAAAATCGGCATCTTCTGTAAGTCGATCGCAGGCCCACTTCACAGCGTTGTTCAAGCGTATACACAACCATATTCGTTCAGCGGAAGGATAAAACTAATTATCTGTCAAATCAGACATGAGCTAAGTGTTACCATTCACGAAATAAGCACTAGTTGAAAAAAAAAACGTTAGATGGCGGACCCTGTATAATATATGTGTCCTTAGAGACACAGGAACTAGGGAAAATATACGACATAATTTACACAAATTAAAAAAAAAATTAATTTAACTACAATATCTAAGAAATTACTTAAAAAGGATTTTTATTTGCAACAGAAAATATAAAAGTCCATAAATGATTTTTTTAATTACAGAAAAAATAAATATATCCGAAACTGATTATTATTTTTTGACTGAAAAATAAAAGTTGAAAAATAACAGTTAAATTAGCCGGAAAAACAAAAGTTCGAAATAATGGTTATTTTAAGCCCTACAATAAAAATCACGTTCTAAGAGTTTAATATAAATTATTTCTTTTCTGTCGAAAAATAACAATTAAAATTTTACTTTTTTAGAAAAATTTGCAAAAGAACTATTTCAAACTAACTTTTTCGATATCTCTTATAACAGTTACGGTCCCTGATTTTTATATTTAAACCTGCATGAATTATATACAAGGTGCCCCAGATATAGCAATAACTGCCTCGGGTGGCGATTCTCCTTGATTAGGCGAGTAGAAAAATGCAAGGATGAAGGTCACCCCTCCCCCCTTTCGGAGCTAGAGAGGAAAAACTTCAAAATAAGTGTCATTACATTTTACTTCATATTTAATGTATTTCTTAGCGGATTTCCAATGTGTCTCCAAGATATAATAAACAAATACTCCGTTTTTAATACTCTGTGTTAAGTGTAATACGTTAATTTCAAATATTTCTTGATGATGAATTGCAGTGTTAATTCGAAATATTTAAAACAAAAACCAACATCAAAATTATATATAAAAAAAAAAACCAAAACTTTTTGTTTTATATTTTGGAGACCTAAAGCTAGTCAAAAACAACTCTTGAGAAATTTTCATTTAGCTATGTGTCAAAATTAAGCAATTTTTACAAATAAATTGACATAGTTATCATGTCATATCATATGAAAGAGCGTGGAAAAAGAAAATTTAAACAAAAAAAAAACATTTAGCGTAGTTTTTGAGCAAAAATTTAATATTTTAAAGGTTTTTTGGAAACAATATAAAATATTGGATTTGGTGAGGTAACGGTAAATTTTTTCTTTTTTCTTCAAAGTCATCTAATTGAACGTTTAACCAGAAAATTTGATGAAAATCGATTGGAAAATGGCTGAGATATTTGCTAATCGAAACTTGAAATTTCGATCGTTATTTTCTCATTCTGAGGCGATGGCCTTGCTTCAACGAAATGTGTTCTACTGGAAAAATCTACAGTTTTTGAAATAGCACTATAATTTTGATGTCATAATAACAGGAATTTTTTAACATACTATCCGTAGAAAATATTACCAAAACAGAATTCGTATACAGTTATTTTTTCACCATCTAATATATTCGCACATGTTACATAAAAAAAATGCTTATTGTAGGGTATCTATAAGAGATAGCAAAAAACTTTTTATGTTAGCACAGTAATATTTATGTAAGTGTTTGTTCCAGTACATGTACGACGTACATTGTACGTCCATTTACCCTGTCCTAAATTTATTTGACTTTAATCAAAATCATTTCATAATCTCTTAACATTTTTAAAAAAAACATTTATTTAATTATAGATAACTCCAAATTTTGCATTTAAAAACTTAAAAATAAACACATCATAACTTTATACATAACTATCATTATTAAAATGAATTTCAAGGATAAATATTGAGTTTACAAATCAAGCTCAGTGCTTACGAATGCAAGATTTTCTTCTCTTCGGATTTATTATGAAACTTTCACACAAACTTTGAGTCAGAAGAGTTTTGGTATAAGTTTGAAGCAAACTTGTGAACATATTTGAACAACTTTAAGCAAACATGTAAGTTGTAATAAATTGAAAAGCTTTAAAGCTCAACTCTTCTTATTTAACATGCAGCAAATAAAGCATATGCAACAATAGCAAAACTTTGACAACAAGCTTTTACAAAAAGCAAGCATATTCTATTCTTGCCACAGAAAAATAATAATAATAAAGTTCATATTTTAAGCTACTCTTCTCTGGAAATTCCTAGAACCTGTTGACAGGCAGCTTTCACTAGCATACACAACGCACAGTAACGGAAAACAAAACAAAGAACAGATAGTTATAAGTTAAATAAATATTGTTACGCCACAACAAAAGCAAAAACTATAAAGTTGTAGATGCTTTTAGCAAATATTAAAAATTCATAGAACAAATGAAAGAAACATACACACTTTAGAAGAATACAAATAAAAGTATTACAAACATAAGCGATGCAACCGCAAAAAGTGTGGTTCCGAACTTAAAAATTATTAAAAAGGGGGAAAGCAGGAAAAATCATATAAACCAGCTAGGTGCATAAAATAAGAAGATGAGTGCATATGGATTTAAGTTTTTGTCAACAAAGCCGCTTTCAAATGTATCGAGGATTAAGGACCATAATAAACAAAAAAGTAAGCGACACACTGGCCCTGAGTTAAAATGTGTAATAATGCTGTTACATGTTTAAGTAACTTAAAGCAGCATCAACAGGAAGCACAATGCTCATGAACTTCATGGATGTTTAAAAGGGAAACAATTTTTTGAGCAGAATATGAAAGGATTTCCGTAGTAAAAACAAAAGCAAAGATGCCAGATATGGCGAATTCTCGCCAAACTGGCGGTTTGAACGATCACTTTGGCGAGAATAATTTTGATTTGCCGAGATGACGAAAAAGTGGCGATATTTTGTCGAGATTCCCTAAACAAGGGGCAAAATCCTTTTTTCGTTGTGCAACGATTTTAACAAAACCAAAATTTTCCCTTCTCTAAATCTTAATTCACCGAGCAACGATGCTACCACAACATAAACATTTTAACAGCTGATATTGCTTGAACAAATTCAGTTCAAGAGCTAAAATGTAAAAAAAAATCTAAAAGGAACAAGAATATAAAGAAAAGACTAGGAATATGCTAGTTGCGTTCAAGGTAAGAAGGGCTATAGAGTATTTTTATTACAAATATGAGGATGGAGTAGGCAACAAATTTTTCAGAAAACTCGCAGAAGTGATAATTGAAATTCTTTTGATACCAACTAATAACGCCTGTGTAGAAAGTATTTTTTCAATTATGAACTACATAAAATTCAAGAAACGAAATAAAATGCCATTTTAGCTAATTTAGGCTCTTTTAAGAATATCAATTTATACTTATTAATATTCACTTCGAAAGTTTAGAGCCTGCAAAAGAAATGTTAAAACGGTTTAAGTCAGAAATTATGTACCCAAAACTGTAAAATTCGGAACTTAAAGACAGTGGAGTATATAGATACCTGCTTACAATTTGTTAAGAACCATCAAAATTTTTTTGGTTGTTATAGATTTGGTTTTCTCTATACACGGTAGTTTTTACACGCTCAAAATTTGGCGGTTTTTGGTGGTTTAGCTGTCGACAAATGGTGGCCAGGAGTACGAAAAAACTGGCAACTCTGAACAGAAGTAACATTTGAAAACTTTCAAATCCAGCGCACTAGATGTAACGCATGTACAAATGTTCTTCATAGATAGATTTTGCATTATTTAAACCACTAACTACCACTCACCCGCATAAATCGCCTCGATAATAACATCTTCCAGATGACGAACGTTGTCGATTTCCAGCTCCTCCAGCAGCACTGAATAAGGAATACTTTTTGTCTTAATAGCCAACGAAACAATGGTAAGATGCTGCAGCTTCTTTTGCATAGCCGCAGTGAGCTGCAGATAGTCCTCCGGCTTCTGTCGATACTGTTTGTATGTGCCATAGGCAAAGAGATTCAAGGTGTTCAGATATTTTATATCCGGGCCACCCTCGAGTTCTTGTATATTCGGCATGGCGAGCAATTCAGCGAAAACATAAACTGCAGGTGCCTCTAGCACTTGCTTAATAAGTTCCAGAATAGCAGCACCACGCGCGGACTTGGCCAAAATGCAAAACTGCTGCAATTGATTGCGTGATGTCTCTGTGCTGGCCGCAGCTGCCGCCGGTTCGTCGTGAGACATTAAAATATCTTGAGTCATTGCAGAGCTAATAATATTACTTTAATGTTATTTGAGAGTGTTTGTCTAAGATTTAGCACAAAAGTTGATTAATTTTCACGAAATAACAAACAAAATGTTTAATTGCAAAATTATCGAAACTTAGTTTGACGTTTTATAAAATTTGCTTATTTCATGATAACAGCTGACAGCAAGGTGGTGGTTTTGTATGGTGAATAAATATTATAGCTAAATACAAGCACAGGGTTGCATGATACGAGTACACTACGAACCAAAACTTTGGATAAGATGGTGAATACATTAATCTTAGCATAATAAAAGTTTAGCAAAAGAAAATTTCCTCAAACCAATGAAAACTTAAATTTGTTTCAATATAAAATCGTTAAATTTTATGCTTCATATCTATAAAAAGCTAAGGCATATTTCTGGTTTTAATATACAAATAATTTGTTTCATTATGAAAAAAGTAATCATATTAGATTCATTTGCAATGTGACTGAGTACCATTAAGGGTATTTTTTTAAGATTTACACAATTTTCTTTGACGAAACTTCTTAAAAACCAGTTCTTTTTAACCATAGCGTTGAAATAAAACAAAAGGTACAACATTGATTTTTGTTTGTATATATCGAAAAAATTTGAAGTTGCTGTGTAATAGAGTTTTTTTCAGAATTAATGTAAAAACTCGAGTCTAGTTTTGCATGGCAACGCAACATGTCATTTTTCAGCAAAACTATATTTTTTTCGCAGTTTTCAAGAAATTTTTTTAAACAATATTTTTTTTAAGGGCTTGTGTTCTATTTATCGCATACTGTGCGATTTATAAGTTCTGCAAGTTTCAATAAAGTAGAACATAACGTTATTATTTTTATATTTTATATTTTTATTTATTACTAGATTAAAATTTTATTTTGGACGCAAATAATATTATTTTTACACCAGTCTGAAATGCTCGAATATTTTGTTAACGCTCGATTTCACTCAAAGAAAAAGCAAAAATAGCAGCAATTTTTTTTAATTTTTACATTTGGGCAATTCTTAGTTCATTGTAATGTCTCAATATATTAATATTTTAATGTACTAATTTTTACAACTGTGAGCACAACTTAAGTGAAAAGTATTGATTTTCAGTTTCAAAACAACGCTTGAATCTTTAATATGCAGCTCAGATATTTTGAATTCTATAAAAAGTTAAATCACTCCATTTAAAATTCAGTTTTATTGAAAACTTAATCAAAATTATTTACCAGACAACTCCTTTTATTAACGTAAAACAGCACGAAATAACACATTAACACTCTACAAAAGCATGCCTTAGGGCATGTACAAAAGTGGCAAAATTTAACACACCGGTTTAATTTGTGTTTACAACTTGAATAAACTGGTCTACTATTTATACGATTTGCTATTTGTATGCCAATTTACGAAATCGTATTTTGATTTGTTGTTGCATGCAAACGAAAATACGCAAACACGCGTAAATTAATATAGCCCTTGGACGTGTTTTTTGTTCCTCGTATTTTTATGCCCTGTCTACGGCAGCCATATTACATACATCACAGGGTTGCATAATTTTTTTATACGACAGTCACAAGGCGGAGTGCTATAAATGCTATAAATACGATTTGTTAAATGTACGCTTAAACTGTGAATAGCCTTATTATATGTTATAATTTTTACTTATTCTTTTTTTATATGATATAATGGCTAATAAATTAGGAGAGTTTTCATTGTTCGCGTGGTGCCTTGAACTGTGCAATCAGCAAGGTTCCTCTAAATGCAGTGTTTTTTATAGCAATTGTGGTGAATGCAGCAGAAAGTCGATATACAGCAAACTTTAGGTACCTCATTTTTCGATGAAAGTTCTCAATAATATGCACCATTGTCAATATTGGTAAATTTGACTGTAGTCTCTTCAACATACCAAACGCAAGCATCGCCCAAACTTAATTTCATTGACATCAATTTAATTTCGTTAGAATTCCTTTGAATCCGCAGCATTGAATTCATAAATGCTTTTGAATTCATAAATTTAATGACATACTAGCTGATGTACACAGTGTTATTTGGTTTTTCGTATAATAAATTATTGTTATCCTATATTCGCATTTCATTTATTGATTTTTTATTGAACAAAAAGATCAAGGTAAATCTTTTGAAATTATCGCATACATTAGTTCGTTCACAATTTGTAATTTAAATATCATAAATTTAATTTGTATACAAATTTTATGGCATATTTAATTTATCATAATATACTTTAGAAAAAATAATTTTAATTGATTTCATGTCATCAGTGCTTGAGTTAAAGCTAGTCTTCTTAATTTGGTATCAGTTCATAATAGAAGCGCACCGCATTTTGCTATGACGGCGGTATAAAATTAATATCGTAAATTGTTTGAACTACATTTTCATAAGTCAATTAGTAAATAGAACATATATGATTTTTTTAAAGTACCATTTCATGTTGAATGCTATGCCCACTAGAATGCAATGTAAACGTAATATAAAATGTGAACGTCTGACCGCATAGTAAAAATTACTTGAAAGTTATTTTTACATAAATTAAAACGTACAGCAAAAAATAATGTTTGTTCAATCTAGCTCATTTTTAAAACAAAAACAGTTGCGCTTTTTAAATGTCTGAATTTAATTTTTTTGCGGAAAATTTCCACTTATGTGTGAACACGTCCAGACTGACAGCGCTGTGATCGCAATATGGCTTAAAAAATTGATTGTGCTTGCAAACTTATGCTTACAATGCCATATAGTGGCAATTTTTTTTAAACCAGTTCGAAAAACGCAGCAAATGATAAGCCATATTTGAACACAAACCATTTAACAAAAGGTTTCAACTATGCAGCTAAAAAAAATTACGTGCAATGGCAAGAACCTAAAAATTACGAAATATGGTGCAAGTAATCTACTGGAATAGATTTATTTATAAACATAATAGGTCTGTTTTCGTACTAACTTCAAGTAATTGTAATAGAATAGAGAGTAACATTTTGCATGTCATTCTTCTCTCTCGAGCTTAAAAAAATTATAAAATAACGCTTTTAAGCAACTTCAGGCTACTTGAATGTAGTGCAGAAACAGACCTATTTCTTCTTTTGCAAAATTTGCATTTTATCCACAAACGAAACTAGATTATTGTAAAAAATCTTACAAACTTGTAATAAAATATGAATTCACGATAACTTTTTCGATAAAATAACCATATAAAAGCAAAATCCGCACATTGTATTCCATAAAATTGGATTAAAACTTGCAATAGCTAAAAAAACAGTCAAGCAAAATATTAAAGAAACTTATGAGGGGATAGGAGGGGTGGGCGGTGGCCCAAAAATTAATCTTAAAGGCAAAGCATTTCTTAAAATTACATAGGGAACGTATTAAAAAATTGAACTCGTCACGAAAATCAAACGATTGCATTTTTCTTAAAAGAAATAGAACAGCAAATTTTGCGACAAAACTGAAATAATTTTTGTATAAAAATAATTCGTTATATGAAAGAGTATAAAAATTGCAATTTTTGGTTTTTATTACTTTTACAACAAGAACCACTTTTGCACCATTTTTTGGAATAAAAATAAATTTTTCAGACCTGTTAAAAACAAAAATTAAAAAATAAGTCCGTAGCTAACGGTACTATTGCAATAATTTTTTTAAGTACTTTGATTGAAATTTTAGACAAAAGAAGATTGAATGAAATATATAACAAAACAACAAAGATATTTTCGTTTAAAGCCAAAGCTTCGAATTTAGAATAGTTTTTTGGCTTTAAGTAACGATGTTATACACAAAAATTTGTTGTATTAAGATTTTCTATAGTTTTCAAGATATAAGAATATTTTTGGTATCAAACAAACGGAAACATTTTTAGCTTTGTTATCCTTAAAAAATGTAAAAAGTTAGTATACTTTAACATATATTGGGTTAAAAAAATTGCATATTGTAGGGTGCTCATCAGAGATAATAGAGTCCAGGTGGTGTTTGTAGCCCTTTTAATATTTTTGGAATCCAGATCGTTCGAAATGTTTAGTGCAAAAAGAATTTCAAAAAAATAGTCAATGTTCCGATTATTTTTACAGTTTAGTATGCATATTTATAGATAAAGTTAGTCATAATAAATATACAATTACAATTATGATCAGCGTTGCCACTTTGGTTGAATTCTACCAAATATGGTAGTTTTTTTTTTCATTAAATTTCCTTTTGGTTATTTGGTAGATTTTTTTTTCAATTTGGTAGAATTTGTTTAAAATTTTTAGAAATTAAATAAAAATAGAAATCCTCTTGTTTCGTTTATCCTGATAAAATAACGAAAATTTTACAAAACTTCCCAAGTATCATAATTTTAAATACTTTCAAATTAAGTTCGACTGTAAGAGTTGCTTACATTTTTCGCGTCATTGCCCCATAGTTCTGCATCAGCAGAAATAAAGTTTTTTGACTTGACATTGATAAAAACAAAATGTAGAAACAAGTATGAGCATAGCACAATTAATAATATAATGCTGGCTCAAGAATTGGTCAAAAATAGTACTAATGTTCACTAAGTTTAATCAAGAAAAACCGATTTTAGATTTTTGAATTTTATACGGAATTACATATTTTCTTTATTTGCCCTTAAAACTTGTTATAGCTTAAGTACTAAGTCAAATAAATTAAAAGACTGATTTTTTTTTATAGTAACAATTTTCATTTTATATTTAAGAATTTTCTTTTTAAAAAAAAATTAATATGTATAATTTTTTGTGTTTAAAATAAAATATGTGTTTTTTATTTATGATTGTTAAACAGACATTTTAACAATATTCCGAAAAGAATATTACGTGGTTAGGGGCAGTCAGAGATTGGAAAACAAATATTTTAAATAATTTTTTTGTCAGTAATTAAACTAATTTTATAAAATCAACAATAATTAATATATTATGTTGTAAATTGGTTTACCATGAATTTGAAAAAAAAAAAAATTATATATGAAGGTATGAGTTTTTTTCGAAACTATGTTTTCAAAGTCGGTTTACCACTGCAAAAACCGCTCGATAGATTTAAATGAAATCTACAATGAAAATACAACTTTTTGAAAGTATAAACAACTAGTGCCAGATGGAAGGACTGTTTTCTTGTTAAAAAGTTATATTTCTTATAAACAAATGACTGTTGCATTATCCCTTGAAAATCCGGAAGTAAATTATCAGAGGTCACCATTTTGTTTATTTTCAAAGAAAAAAAAGCTTCGATCAGGTATTAGATTAACTATTAAAATAGTAATTCTGTTTATTAATGATTTAAGAAGTTAAAATGGTTACCACTAGGGCATGCAATTAGAATTACTTATTGGAGTAAGCTTTTATTATAATGATGAGTAACCAAGAAAGGGGTTCTTTTGAATCTATAATATACCTACTATAACATATATGACTGGTTATCAGTTCAATTTATTTTTTCTTTTTAGTTGACGTTTTTTTTAAAGTAAAGATTATTTTAAAAAAAAAATTTACATAATATTTTTTACGTATATTTTATTGTAAAAGACCAGATCTTTCCATTATAAAAATTATTTAAAAAATTTTTCAATACAGTTGCAATACCGGGTCTAATCCCTTCATCGCCGAAACAACCTGAAATTGCAAGCCCTAGTCACCACAAAGTACCACTTATGGAACAGGCATGATGACGACTTTATTCAAAATTTTTATCTTTTTTTTTCAAATTTGGGTCAAATTAAGTTAAAACATTATATATTAATATATTTTTTTTAATAAAATAAATTATATTACTGACAAAAAATTATTTAAATTACTTGTTTTTTTCACACCTCTAACTGCCCCTATTCCCTTACAGCTTTATTTTGCTTTAGTACCTTTTTGTTAAATTTGGTGGATTTATTTGGTGAGATTGGTAGCTAAAATTTTTTGAGTGGCAGCCCTGATTATGAACAATTTATTATTTAATTTTATATATATTTTGCGCGATTATTTTGCGAGGCTTTTTTACGCCATATAATGATTGTTATGCCAGTTGGACAAACAAAAAGCATTGAAATCTAAATTGACGCTTTGAACGCTGAAATGGCAATTCTTTAATAAAAAACATAATTGCTTTCTGCAGAATTCCAAATGAAACACGTGCAAACTACAATAAATCGGGATTCACTGATCACCTTCAGCAAGTTTTCTGCAAAAATTTAAACTATTTCAATCAAGTCAAAGATCGTGCAGCAAGTTTTTGTTACTCTATCATTGAGTGTGTAGCAAAAACTTCATATAAAAGAACTTGCAAAATTTGCTGAAGGCAGGGTTGCCACTTGTAAAATAATTTAGTTACCAAAATTTGATCAAAAAGTTACCAAAATTAAATAAAAATTAATTATATACAAAACATTTTTTATTTAATGTAAGAAAATTAATAAAATTATAATTTTTGTAAATAAAAAATTTATTCAACATTAAAATACTTAAAATTTATAAACAGAAATAGTAGTAAAATAAATTTAGTAATATTATTAAGTATTACATTTTTCTAGTTTAAAATTTCTTATTTTTAATAACTAAAAATCACAAAATAAGTAAAATTCATAAGCTCATATACTTATAGAAATGAGACGTATATCTTTTTTATTGGAATAAGATAAAAACATATATAGAAAAAGTACAACCTTTTTCTAGTTTAAAATTTATTTATTATATTAATATAAAAATCATAAATTAGTAAATTCAGGTAAACGTAATTTTTTGTCACAAAGCAAAACAAAAAATTGTAAATTAATTATATAAAAATGAGATCCTTACCTTTTTTATTTGTAATTAGTAGGAACTAAAAAAAATATACCGCATTCATTGGCAATGAATATTGATTTTAAGAAAGTAAATGAATAAATACAAATATATTTCATTTAATGCTTTAAAAAATTATCGGTTTCCTCAAGTTCAAATTTTAATAATTTTTTAAAAACTAAAAATTAGAAACTACACAGTTCGTTTGTTTTATAGGATATCAATTCTAACTACGGGCTCTGATTTTAAATAAAAGGAAACTTTTTCATCATCACCTCAAGTTAAGGAGCTATGCAAAGATATGATATACAGTTCTTTTTCCAATAACTGCTCCTAAGCGCAAACTCTTGCAAAGAATTTAAGGCTTTTGCTGATATCTTTTTACGTTTTAGAAAAACATATTGTGAAAGAAACGAAAATTTTATTAAATTTATTCAAAGCAATTTTAAGCGGCTGGAAAACCCTAATTTTTCAGTAAGTTACTTTAGAAATTTTTCCTATAAATTTTTCATGTAATCAATTTTCGTTATTTCAAAATATATCTGGAATTATCCACAATATCTGCTAAGGTCAAATGAATCCTTAAACTTCAAAGACAAAAGATATTTTTATGATTCAGACATTTCACGGTAGCAAATGTTTATTATGAAAAAGTTTTAAAATTTATGATTTTCAAGGCCATTATCTTCAAAACAGAAGCTAAAAAAAATTGTTTACAAAAATGTTTAGACCATAAACCAGTCGCATTATGAATAACTTTTTAAGTGGAATTGAAAAAGAGAGTTTTCATTATTGAGATAAACTTCAAGAACATTCACGAAACTTAACAAGAAGAAAAATATTCAGGAAAAAAACTTAAAAATGTCCAAAATGTTTTAGAGCTTTATCTTAAAAACAAAAATTTCCTTTTCCGATTTCGCGTGAAAAAGTAAGCATGATAAGGCTGAATATTTTCTAGTCAAAGCTGTCAAATACGATCGAAATTGACTGATGCAGTTTAAAGATATTATTCTGTTAGAACATAACAGGTTCTTACATTTTTGCCTGTAACTCCTAAACTAGAGCTGATGGCGAAAAAAAAATCTCTTTTTTAAATCTAAAAATCTTCTTCTGGTGACCACACAAAATGAGGTTTGTCTCTCATTTCGCAGAGTACCTTTGAAATCATTATGCTATTTATTGTATTAAAACTCAACTTGTTTTGTAGCTTCGTTTTTAGAGAGACTTCTTTGTTAACGTTAAATTTCAAAATTGGAATATTTTGACATGATTCGCAATATTTTCAGATGATGCGTTCGGAAAACTTAGAAAATTGTTCAATACAAAACATAAAGAGTTTATGCTGCACTAAAAAATGTTTAATGAATTATTAAATTCAATTTTTTATGTACATCTTGCAAGCTGAATATTTTGAATTTTTTGGAAAAACTAAGGGAAAAAAGTTACCAAAACTATAAAAAAATTACCAAATTACCAAGTCAAAAATTATCTATCAAATTTGGTAATTAATTACCAAACTGGCAACCCTGGCTGAAGGTGGTCAGTGAATCTGCCTGAAGCGACGATTGATTTTACCGTTATCCGAAGTTCAGTGCTTGTTGCATTTTAGTTGCGTCGTGAAATTAAAGTTGAAAAGTTGTGAAAATTTGGAAAAAATAATTATAAGGTACTATTTCAATGATAATTTTACCTTTATCAGTTGTGTCGTAGTAATATTAAATATGTTTAACCGATCTTTATCATGGATGCTAACAAAGGTAAGAATTTTTCCTTCTTCTTATTTTTAATTCACTTTATATACTTGCGACAAAAACTGTGATGCTTGGTTTAAAATTAAATCATACATTTTTTGTGTCTTTTTTTACATGGCATTTTTTTACATATTTAATACACCTACTACAACAACAATAACAACAAAAACACTTTTTAATTGTCTTTGATACTTATCTATTCAATAAAAAAACCCGACTTATTAGCAGACAGATTGCTTATTGACACCAGACAGAACTGGCTATAATTCACAATAAAACAAACAAATGAGAACAAGCAAGATAGTGATACGCCTGTCTGCTTACCAGTCTTCATCGGCGTTCACTGTGTCCACAGCCTAATAACGTTCAAAATAAAGTTTTTCAATAAGTATAATAGTTTTTTTTCAAATCTTAAACTCAACAGGAAACGAAACAATCCACTAAGTCCTGAGGAGCATACAGACCCTGAGTTTTAATTAAAATACATTCCACCAACGTCCATGGACAAAACAAATTTTACAGACAATGCCTCAGAATACACTACACTCAGAACTTTACAGAGATATTAAAAGAAATATTAAGTTATATTTATAATTATTTAAAATAAAATTTGAAATCATATCCATAACTGTTTTTATGTAAAGTGATTATAGGGATAACATTTTAACAATCGCCTAGGCGATCAATTTAAGATCAGTTTCGGAACTACACAAATGGAACTTTTTACAATCGTGAAAGTGACCTTTTTATGATCAGATTCAGCGATTGAAAAACAAAACTTTTAACAATCGTGTAGGTGACCCTCTTATGATGAACTTTGACGACGCGTTAAAGCGCATTTTAAATACATCGCAATCGAATCTTTTTAAAGAGATAATCACCAGTGTTGCCATATTTTTGTGAGTAAAAAAGTCAATGATCGATTTAAAATACGTCAAAATACGTCAATTTCAAATAATTTCGAAAAAGTATAAAAAGAAAGGCATGTTTTTATAAACATTTATTAATGCAAAGTAATAAAAAAATCATGAATATTATGTAATAGTATTTCATATGAGACATAACAAAACAACCATAAATTCAACTTATTTTGTAACTTGCACTTCGTACTCTTCGTTCGAATTGAATAATGAGGGATTTAATTGGGTTAGTTAGACTTATATAGAATCTGAATACGTTTAAATAATTATTTTTTAAATAGAATTATATCTTACAGCGCCGTTGCATGGGGGTTATTTTAAAAAAATTTCAAGCACAAGTAACGCTTTTAGTGGACACTTTACGGTATACGTACACCCATTAAAATTCATCATACACAGATAAAATATATGCCAAAATATCAGTTATGAAGCGACTGAAATGAATATTTAACTTTGAATATTTTCATTTCTTCAATAAAGTCACAAAATAGCAAAATATAAAAAGAAAAATTTAAATTTTGTATCAGAAAAATAAAGTATTAAATTCTTCAGCAGTTGCTTATATTGTTGTTGGTTTTGTCCGTGCAGCTTTGTCCGTATGTAGTTTTACATATATGGGATATTCTTTGTCAAATCGGTATACAAAAATATCGAAATATAAAAACTGAAATTTCATTCTTGGTTTTTCCGAATTTTCAAAGATATGACATTTTTTATGTAAAATTAATGATTACACTGCGCGCTTTTTTGTACACTGTTTTCCTTGTGTTTGATTATTTCATCGTTCGTCAGTAAAAATTGTTCCTATTATTCTGACACAAAAACTTTGTTGAACAAATAAACATGAAAGATCGTTTGAAATTATATTAAAAACTTTTACAAGCCACATATTTCTGGCACGCTTTCAACACTTCAAAGCAATTAATATAAATCATACGCATACATCATGATGATCCCATTTTTTTATGAAATTTATGCTGACTTTAAGCTAGACTTTTTGTAAGACCCACTCGGTCCATTTGCTCAGCAATGTTTAGTACATAAAAAGCTTATAATATTCTGCATCCCACTATTCATTTAAATTGGTTAAATATTGAAGAAAATGCCGAATTTGAAGCAACTTCTCAATTGTCAAACTCATTCATAAATACTGTCTGTGAAAAAAAAGTATGAAAGGGAGAAAAACTGAGAAATTGACACTGAAATCTCATTGCCTCTGTGGTGCAGTGCGCTAAAATGCGCTGGCACGGCGACCACGCCTGGTTTCGATTCCCGGCGGTCGCATCACAAAGCTTTCTGATGAAGCCTGTAGCTGGGCCGAAATTGCAATAAAAATCAGCTAGTGATGTTTTTCTTTTCATATTGAAAATGTTGTTTCTTTGGAAAAAATTTGTTAGAGAAATTAAGTTTTCTAACCTGACCTAAAGCTCAGTAAACGATTTTAAACTATCAAACAACTAGAATTTGTATTTTAAATCAAGAATGATTTAAACTATCAAACATTTAAAATTTGTATTTAAATCATAGACAATTAACATAATAACTGTCCCTAATTGTTTACTTTTGTCAACAAGAAAATACATTTTTATATTTATATGAGATTTCAAAAAGTTAAGATGTTGAGACGCCTATAAATTAGATAATTTGTGATCGATTTAAAAGAAAAATAGTTTTCATGATTAATAAAAGCATAAGGCTTTAAATTTTTTACCTATGTGAACTTTTTATACCAAAAATTTATCAAAGAAAAAAGAAAAGAAAAGCACAAAACAAAGAAAAATTTGCAATGTCAATATGTGCAAACAGTGTTGCAGAACATGAGAATATGAGTGCAACTGTAGAGGTATTTTCACAATGATGTGTTATTATATAAGAAACAAGTGTACGTGTGTAAAAAACGTAATTTTAACGTCTTTCTGGCAACTCTGATCAGAACGCCCAACAGTTACTTTCGATACTCTGAACTTAAACGATAAGAGTACAAGCTCGTTAACGATTAATTCAATCGTTTCGTTCATCGCAAGCTACTCTTTTGCGACAGAAAATGCGGGCTGGGAATATATAGGTATTTTTGGAATACAATCGTAAAATGAACTTCTGTGCGAGTGAGAAACGATTTTTTTAACAATCGGCTAGACGACTCTTTTAGGATCAGTTTTGGGTGATTGAGAAACGATTCTGTTGACAATCGTCCAGTAGACTCTTTTATGACCAATTGTCGCGGTACGTTAATGCGACTTTTTGATGCATCACAAGCAACGAAAATAATAGCTGGGAGTCTTTTTGTGAGATTTTAATATGCACAAAGCACAATTTCATACCTTGAATTATTGACCATGAAGATGCGTTGTATAATATTCTGTCAAACAACAGCTGACATTGTTTACTTTCCACTAAATGGTTTTAATTTATTTTCTAGTGTGTTGTGGCGCTAACTTTTTTAACGTTTTTTGATTTCAGTGATTTCAGTAAAAAAGTTTTGGCGTTTTGGTCGAATAAAAAATTAACAATCTTTAGATGAAATGTGCGCAAGTTTACGTCAAAAGTAAGTGATTCTAGAAAATTAATTTCTTTTGTAAATAAAACTAAAAAACCAATTCTAGAAAAAAAAACCAATTTTAAAGCTAAAAGCCCTTTAGCTGAATGATTGGAACAAAAACCTTAAAGCTAAAATCTTAAGCGATACTATAGCCTAAAATGCGTTGTTCACGTTCACCACAAGCTATCTGGTAAAATATCCAACCAAAGTTTTGAATTTTTTTTTTTGGTTCGATAAACCTTTTACTTGTCGTTTCTACTTCCAAACTGCTTCGCAAAGTTTGGAGACTCGCAGTTTGACAACTCTCCAGTGAATGCCAGCGATTTCCTTTTTTAACAACGTGTTGCAAAAATGTTTAAAACTATTTTTTGCGCACAGCGTTTCATCGCATGCGTTACAAATATCAACCCATAAGTGAAATCTTTTCAACTCACTTTAAAAATAACATTTGCAAGTTTTGTTATTTTTTGCAATCTTTTATTTGCTATTTATTTTTTTAATTTTTTTATTTTGCAAGCCTGACGCTTGACACTTTGCGTTAGTTTCTGGTTGGCTGGCTACACTTGTCTGATGATGTTTCCTTGCTTTGGTTTCCAACTAATTCCACATCGGGGAATTGATAAGCAAGTACAAAAAGTTTACTTTTTGTAAAACTTGTCGTCTAACATTAGCAAAGTTTTGTCGGGTCAAAAAATGTGTTTGACTCAAACAGATTGTAGCAACAAACAAGAGAAATAAACTTTATTTTTCGTTAGAAAATACAAAATACTCAATTTCCGGTTGTGGATTGATTCGTATGGATGTACAGAAACAGCGAAAAATATGTTTACATTTTTAAAATATGTCTATTAGAATAAAACGTTCTATATTCTGTCAAAAATGTTGAATACTATTAACACGATTTATCGCTATTTATTTTACTAAATCGAATAAGTAGTCATATTTAAAGTTTGCCGAGCACAATATTATTCGAAATCTATTGAATATACCGTCGCTGCGCCAACAAAAACAGCTATGTGTTTATTATCATCAGGACATTATTTTTCAAATTTCTTTTTTGGATACTATTATATTAAAAATATGTTATTGATTTGTTGAAAAAAAAATAATTTTTTTTGCACATTACGACGTGGTAAACATTTGCGCTGTTTTAAAGCACATAGCTGTTTTTATACATGATTTCAATTCTCTTTTGGTGGTATGGAATCGATTGCAATTTGTACAGAATACTGCCGTTTGGCCTAGATGAAATGTGGAGAAGTTGAGGACTCGATTAGTTAACTGGTCGTTGCTCCTGTTACACCCCGTGCCAAAAAACCCCGCTCCTAGAAATATTTTTAGAAGTGCTTAAATTCTACTTAAATTGGGTTTTATATAAAAAAATATGTATTATGATGTGTTACTGAGCATCTTGTCTCCAATCTTGCTAAAAAAGTGAAAATCTGTAGCAAATGGTAATAAATAGGTTGCTTTCTTTAAAAAATAATATTTTAAACAAAGGTTTGGATCAATAAATGTCTAAATAACTGTTCATGTATAACATTTTGCAATTTTTTTTTAATGCAGATATGTTTTTGAACTCACAAGCATTACCGAAGGATACTTTTTAATTCAAAATGGTGGTCCATTATTGTTACCAATGAAAAATTGTTCGAAACACATTTCTTGGGTTTTTAAACAAAAGAATGATGTGTTGGCACACATTGCCAGAGTTGTGAATTACTTTATTGGTCAGCATAAAACCTGAACCAAGTGAGTTTTATCCAAATTTCGTTGAGTGAGATCCATTGAGAGAATACAAAAGTTATTCTGTTTTTATTATATATTTGCAAACATAGGTACATATTTTTATAAATTAAACAAAATTGTATAACACAGTAATTTGCATAAAATTGTGAAAAGAAGTATTAAATGTATATTAAGGCCGTGTTGCGAATTGATCTAAATGCGCCCTAAACTATATTGGGTCGATAAGGCAGTGCTTCCTAAATAATTTAGGAAATTCTCGAGCTACCTAAATGATTCCTAAATTAGGAAGCACTGCATTATCGACACTGTTTAGTTTAGGTCGCATTTAGATCAATTCGCACACAGCCTAAATATTTAATTTAATATCCAAACATTATATTTTTACGCAATAGTCTTAATTTACGATTTTTGAAAATATTTTCCCTCTGTGATATTTTACCACCTGCAGTCGGATTTTCTTCAATTTCCAGTTTTTTTATAGAGAGTAGCATTGCATTCTTCCATATTTAGTGCCGTTTTCTCAATGTCCGGTTAGCAAAGCTCTTAACCGGGAGTTAGCTAACCGTACGATAATTAAAAAAACAATTTCGTTTTCACCAAGTGTCGGTTAAGTAACTGTCGGTTAAGTCATTAATTGTGAATTTTTTCAATAGTGAATACGCTAAACTGCATATCAGCTGTGTACGCTTGTTTGTTATAATATTTTTGATGTGCAAGTTGTAAATATCTAACAAGGATTAATTAATAAATAATTTAAAAACGCAACAGAGTGCCGAACTTCAGTGCATATGAAGAAAGTGCATTACTCTTTCACGTAATCACGCCTATGCGCATATGTCCTTTTTATGTTTTGGATCGAGTTCAAGTAAGAAAAAAACGAAATTCTCGAAATTCTATCCATTTATCCGCCAGTTAAAGTTCTGATTAGTGCTTAGCCGGACATTGAGAAAACGGCCCTTAGACTATAAAACAGATATCTTTTGAGATAGTGGCTATTTTAAACTGAACATTTTTTACCTTTGTTAATGGTCAAATTTTACATGCGAACAACACACGTCTTTTTTTCGCCTGCGATCAAAAACAGTTATAAGCAAGTAAGCGTATACCCGTTTTTTCAGAGTATTTCTAGTACTGCGAGCACATAGCTGTTTTTGATCACTTCTAAACCAAAAGAGATACAAAAAAACGGTGAATGCAGAAATGTGGGCAATAGATAGTGTCAATAAAATAAGCAATAAAACAAATTCGATAAAAAACACATAGCCGTTTTTGTTGGCGCAGCGACGATATGACTTGCAATAAAAAATGTTTACAAGTGTTAACATATCTTTTTTGAAAATGTTTTAAAATTGTCTGTAATTTTCTCAAATAGTTGCATGACGAAAAATGCTATTTTTCAATTTATTTAAAATATATGCCTTATATTTATGTAACTATACTATCAGATGATAACAAAAATCATTTTAGACAGACTTTAGTTAAAGATACAGAGTAAGTTATATACAAAAAAAAAAAAAACAAGGAGGGAAGCTTAAGTTAACAAACAAAAAAAAATCTGAGAGATAATTCTTTAATATTTTCCTAGACATAGAAAAATCTTATGGAATAAGTGAGCACAAGTAGTATTAAAGGATCTAGTGTTCGATTTTCTGCCCGTACAATTTGACTTGTAAGCTCTGAGGTAAAAAGGTTTAAATGAAACCTTTCCATGTCACCCACTCTTAACGTAGTATTAAAATTTATACGTTCCAGCAGAGATCACTTTTAGCACATATTAATCCTTGAATAGTTTCAAGAGACTGAAAAGTTTTTCTATCTTTGAGTGAATTTAGATGCAACAGCTTACAGCGCACACTATATGAAAGTAGTGAGTGGCTCGCAAGGAAAGGTCGTTACACAACCTGAGTTGTGCCAACGCACAGTGCGCTTTTTTCGATTTTAGTATGACATTTGCATTGTCTCAGAAATTATAAAAACTAATGCCATGAAATTTTGTACAAATGAGTTTTAGCCTAAACTGAGTAACAGCACAAAAAATTAGAATTTTAAGTCAATTGCATAGCCAACTTTCAATACAAACCATATTTTTTAATAAAAAAACCCGCATAAAATTGCTTATTTATGTTTTTAAAGATTAAATTTAATTTATTGAACTTCATTTAAACGTCATGCTAAAAATATTTCAAATCGAATAACTTTTAGATATATCTCCTATAGAACAACATTACCAAATTAACGAAATTTAAAAATTTTTTTTTAAAAATGGTTGCTAATACAAAATAAGGTCACAACTTGTTTTAAATTTTAATTCTATTTTATTTTTCTTTAAATTTTAGAGAACCTACATATTGTCTTGGAAATCAGTGCATATTAAGGTGAAATTTGATTTTTAAGACTTTTTTCAAATTAAGTGTTTTTTTTTAATAGCAGTTAGATGCAGCAGGTTTTTATAGAAAAAGAAGGTAGAAGTGCGATATTTTATGATAGTTGTAGCCTTTGACTTTAATAATGCTTAATAAGCTAGATATTTTCTACTAAATTTGACTTAAATTTTCATTCCTTGAAAAATTTACAGTCATATTCAAACAATTTCTCTATTTGTATTTATTAACATTTGTAACTTTTTTTTATTAAATTCAATGGCGATTTCCAAAATTCCAAAAAACAAAACCTTGAAATATACTTTGTGCTTGATGTTATTATTAGCTGCGTTTCTTTCGCCTTAATATAATCGCGATAACAAATTTTTTCAAAGGAACGGCAAGAAAAACGACTCATAGAGGGCACTACCGTTGTAGTCAAAATAAAATTCAAACAAACAATCATGATACACTAACTATTAGGTGTCATGAGAACGTGTGTCGTTCAAAACTGTTGTGAATTATGGTCGCGATACCTTAGTGAACGATGTTTTTCTCTGAATGTGTTTTACTCTAAACGTCAGAAAAATTGTAAATTATTTAGTTTAATTATTAATATTATGCAATTATATAAATAATTTAAGTACAATTGTTGGCTCAGCTGAATGCGTCCAATGTGTGTGACACACACGGTTAGTTTTGTTTTCTTTAGTTTAACATTCGATGGTCGCAGCTCGTGATAAAATAGGTAGCTGTCATGGCTACCTAATAGTCATTGTATCAAACAAACAAATAATTCAAAAAATGAAATGACAGCTCATAAAAATATACAGATGCGGCACCTGTGCCTCAAATTTTTTAGAGGCTATATCACAATTTTATATGGATAGCAAAAATAATCCTATTTGTTATAGGATTATTTTTTTGTTTTTGCTTTGCATGTAAAAAAATAATCTGGATTATTTTGAAGCGAATGGAACGCAGCTATTGTTTAAACTTGACTTTATTTTTTGGGTTTTATTGAGCTTATTTTTGCTAAAAAGTTTCAACTTTGGCGAATTTTATAAAAAAACCATACAATAAATCAAATTTTTTATACCACAATCATTCATAATACATTTTTATAATCTGACGAATAAAAATATTTTTTAATCATGTTGATTTTATATGATTTAAATGCAAATTCTAAATGTTTGATAGTTTAAATCATACTTGATTTTAAATACAAATTCTATTTGTTTGATAGTTAAAAATCGTTTATTGAGCTTTAGGTCAAAGTTAGAACAATTAATTGGTATTATTATGGAGTCCAACAGTCTGCTGGAAGTCTTCAGTGCGCTAGTGCGCGCTTGCACGGGTATCACAAAGATTTCTGATGAAGCCTTTAGCAGGGCCGAAATTACAATAAAATCAGCTAGTGATTTTTTTCCTTTTCGTATTGAAAAAATTTGTTGTTGTTGTTTCTTTGGAAAGTTTCGTTAGAACAATTAATTATTCTAACTTTGACCTAAAGCTCAATAAACGATTTTAAACTATCAAACAACTAGAATTTGTACTTAAAATCAAGTATGATTTAAACTATCAAACATTTAGAATTTGTATTTAAATCATATAAAATCAACATAATAAATAACAAAGTCATTTAGAAAAAACTTTAATATTTTTTAATAAAATTTTACAAAAAAAAAAAACATAAATGTCATCCTAAAATTAAAAAAGCGCACTGTGCAACGGTCGCAAAGTCTATTCTTTTCATAAGGTTGACGTATTTTTTTTATAAGGTATGTTACCCAAATAACGGTTTTTACCAGCAAAAGAGAAAAGGGTTTTTTAAACTTATTTTTGCAATTTTGTATTTTTGTTTATTCAATTTTTTTTTTCAAAAACATAAAAATAAAGCATGAAAAAGTAAAAAATATATCCAGCTCAGAAGGTTTTAAAAAGGTGATTTTGCCATATAAGGACCACCATGTCTAAATAAGGCCCAATATATAACGATTTTAGAAACATAACAAAACAGTCAGAAAATAATAAAATAAGAACACATGTTGTTATTACAAATGTTGGTTTACATTTATACTAAACATAAATGCTATTCATAGCTTTTTTTTATAAAAACTTTTTCGAAAAAATACTTTTATTGCCAAAAGTTCATTTTGAAAATTAAAATAAAGTTACTCTGGCTTTTTAAAGAAAATTTTGGTAATTTGCTGACCTTTATAGTTGAGGGCTTTCTTTTTCGTAGTTTTTTCTGCCTGGTAGATTTAGGTGTGGACATGAGATCGGAAAAAGAAAGCCGAAAAGGAAAAAAATGTTTGGGCCTTTTTAGGCGCTCTCAATATAATTTCATTAATCAAGTTTTTCTCGGAATACACCACAGTTAGATTTGATCAATTAACCTTTTTGTTTTCGTTAAAATACCTCTCTTGATTTTTAATTCAAAGCTGGACATAGGCAATAGTTAATTCGTAGAATAACGGACTTTTACTGTGAGCACAATATTACATCAACCACGTTGTTGACGCTACCGCTGACTTCGTTCCACTGTCACTCGCTTCACAGATGCGCAATCGAAGTAATTTTTTTTGCATCGTAATGCAGATATGAACATGTTTAAACGTGCAAAAAATCATTTTGCAGGGAATGCAATAAATGTGCGTATTAGAAATCGGGCCTTATTAAGGCTTGGGCCTTATTTGTCGAAGAGACCTTATATGCTAAGTTCAAGGTTAAGACTTTCAAAATGGCGTTCGAAAATTTGCAAAAATAACTTTTTTTCGCAATAACTTTAATTATACATATTGAAACATACACAAATTAGGCACCAAATGAAAGGTACAGAAATTTCACGTCGTTTGTTAGATATTATAAAACATTTTTTGTTGTTGTTAATTTTTTATTTATTCATTTTTTTACTCATATTGTATCTGTTTCTTTACCGTAATTGTGTATGTGAATCCTTATATAGTTTAGCAAGTTCTTTTTTTCCTTTTTTGGAATTTTAAGTTTTTTAATTAAAAACTAATTTTTAAAAAATGCACAATTGTGTAAATATTGATTATTAAAATCTAATTATTATTTTAAATAAAGTATACAATATGGGTATCAAAAATGTTTTTTTTTAGAATAAATTTTTTGTATTGACATTTAATTATAGAACTAAAAACTCTATCTCTGAATTCCAACACGGTTTTGTTAGTGGTAAATATACTTCTACAAACCTAACACTGTTCTCTCACTTCATTAAAACTGAAATGGAAAAAAAGCAATCAAATTGACGTAATTTTTACTGATTTCGCCAAAGCCTTTGGTAGAGTTCAGCACTCCATTATGGTTAAAAAACTTTCCCTAACGGGGTTTCATTCCTCTTTGTTATCCTGGCTGAGGAATTACCTTTCTGATAGATATCAAGTTGTCCGTATTGGTAACTGCTACTCAAAATCTATTACCAACCACTCTGTTGTGCCCCAAGGAAGCCACCTTGGACCATTATTATTTACCTTGTTCATCAACGATCTCCCAAACTTTTTACAGCATACTAACTGTTTGATGTATGCTGATGATGTTAAACTGTTAAATTCGGTTTCTTCGCCTTCCGACCATCGGCACCTTCAAATTGATTTAAATAATATGATTAAATGGTGTTCTGGTAATAAACTATATTTAAATGTTGCCAAATGTAACATTATGTCTTTTTATATGGAAAAACAACCAAATTTTTTTAATTACTCAATCGCAAATAGTGGTCTTTCACGTGTCGAGTCTACATCTGATCTGGGAATTCTATTTGATAGAAAAATTTCTTTTCCCAACCATTACGATTGCATAATTACTAAGGCTAATGCAATGATGGGTTTTTTGAGGCGTAATTCGAAGGAATTTAAGGATCCATATACCCTTGGAACGTTATTTTTGTCTTTAGTAAGGTCTATCTTGGAATACGGATGTGTGATCTGGGATCCATATTACGAGGTAGACTCTTTGCGATTAGAAAAAATACAAAAACGTTTCACTCGTTATATAATGTTTCAATTAAATTGGAATTTTATGCCAACATACGTATCCAGCTGTGCTCTTCTAGGTCTTAATTCCTTAGCCTCCAGGCGTAAATTTTTATATATATATAATAATGTATATATATAATAATGTCACATATAGACTGCGCGCCACTCCTCGCTCTTTTAAGAATATATGAGCCTGAGAGATATTTTAGGCAAAGAGATTTCTTTACATTCCATATCATAGGACAGACTATAGCCGTAATGATCCTATTAATAATACAGGGTCCGCCATCTAACGTTTTTTTTTTCAACTAGTGCTTATTTCGTGAATGGTAACACTTAGCTCATGTCTGATTTGACAGATAATTAGTTTTATCCTTCCGCTGAACGGATATGGTTGTGTATACGTTTGAACAACGCTGGGAAATTTTGCGACATTATTTTGAAAATCATGGTAATGTTGCAGAATGTGTGCGAAAATTGCGTATGGATTTTGGAAGAAGAGAAGCACCGTCAGCTCCGTATGTTCGTTATCTTGTGAAAAAAGTGAAAGAAACTGGCATCCTCATCGATAAACCAAAGCGTGAAAAGCCAAAAGCAGTGCGTACACCCAAGAATATTGCTGCTGTGGCAGAAAGTGTGCGTGAAGCGCCGTCAACATCAATTCACCGTCGTTCTCAACAATTGAACATTTCGGAGACATCATTGAGACGAATTTTGCATAAAGACCTTGGTATGACGCCATATAAAGTCCAATTGGTTCAGGAGTTGAAGCCAACTGACCATCCAATGCGTTTTCGCTTCGTGAAGTGGGCCTGCGATCGACTTACAGAAGATGCCGATTTTGCCAATAAAATCATCTTTTCAGATGAAGCTCATTTTGATCTTGGCGGGTATGTAAACAAGCAAAATTGTCGCATTTGGGGCACAGAAAACCCGCACGCATACATTGAAAAGCCGCTGCACCCAAAATGAGTCACTGTTTGGTGCAGATTTTGGTCCAGAGGCATAATTGCGCCATTTTTCTTCGAAAATGCGCAAGGAGTGGCCGTTACAGTCAACGGCGATCGTTATCGGGCCATGTTGAACGAATTTTTGCTCACAAAAATTGAAGAGGAGGATATTGGCAACATTTGGTTTCAACAGGACGGCGCTACGTGCCACACAGCCGAAGCTACACTCGATGTTTTGCGCCCTGTTTTTGAAGATCACATTATCAGCCGCAGAGCTGATGTCGTTTGGCCACCTCGGAGCTGCGATTTGACACCGTTGGACTATTATTTTTGGGGTGCCCTCAAAGATAAGTGTTATGCCGACAAGCAAGAGACAATTGACGCTTTAAAGGACAATATTCGTGAAGCCATTGGTGAAATACAGCTGCACACAATCGATAATGTGCTTAAAAATTGGACCGATCGTGTAGGCTACTGCATGACCAGCCGAGGCAGCAGTTTGAATGAAATTATTTTCCATTATTAACCGAAAGGATTGTACTTTCAAATAAAAAAAAGAAATTTGAGAAAATATCTAGTAGTTTTTTTTATAGAATTTTCAAAAAAAAAAAAGTTATTTGGCGGACCCTGTATGTGCTTAGCGTTCAATTCCATAAATGCTCAAATATATCTCACTTTGAATAGACAAACTTTGAAACAAAATTTATTAAGAATTATTTAAAATGAATTTATAAAAGTGTAATATTCTATAATATAATTATGTTTACATTTTATTAGTTTTATATTATATTGTTTTTATAATTTACATGTTATTACTCAAAACTTTTAAGCGATTGTCGATAGTTTAAATAGAAATAAATAAATAAATTAACGGTAAATGCTAATATTTTATAGGGCTGCCATATAAAAGTAGTTTTATATGTACATTTTATTCCCGGAAAATATCTTAAATTTTTTAAAAATTTTCATATTGACTATTGTAAATATATTTCGTGGTTAACAATAGCATTTAAATGCATTTTCTGACATTTTCTGATTAAATACATTGGCAATATGTTCTTGGAGCAAAGTGTTTAATTTAATTAATGACGCTGTGAAAACTGAGCTTTGAATGTAGTGGGATAGATAAAGGATAAAAATTACTGAACTTAAATCCACGTATCATCATCTATTTATGCTTCAACTGTTTAAATAGTTTAAGCAATTTTAAGCTACAAACATCCAATTTTTACCAACACTTGATACCAAAGTAATGTTCTAAGCCTATTCTTATAATGCATACAATTCGCATGAAATGCTCGAGTACCTTTTTTGTGGAATTCTATTGACCACAAAAGCCCGTGTGAATGTCGATGTACGTCATATGCACTTAACGCATATGCTAAGTGCGGCTCACCGCAAAACTGTATTCAATGTGGTCTGCATAAATTCTAGGACTAAAATGATGCACAGTGGGCCACCAACCGCATTTTTTTGCCAAAAGCTGTTATCTGAATTTATGTAAATAAAGTAAGACCATTATATTGAAAACACTTAAGAGTAGTTTAAAATAAGTGCATGTATAATTATAAATGCCTAACTAGTTCTTAGAAATAAGTTTTTTTAAATATGTTTTTTTATTTTGTAATTACAAGTGTCGATCAATGTAAAAATTGTGTTTATAACATTAATGAAAAATTTATAATACCATAAGTATTTACGCCAACAACGGAGAATTGCTAGTTAATTTAAGACTTAAGCCATTTCCAGCCGATGTGCGATTAATCGAACGTATAATTTGTCCATTTTCAATAATTTTTTAACTATGAAGGTAAATGTAATCAGGAAGATCGTTGATATCATATATTAATTTGATCTTTGTCTATTTAAAAAAAAAATTATTCAACAGCATTCATATACAGTAATTTTAACAGTACTGGTTGAAAAATACCTTACCAATAGAACTTTTTTGTAAATAATAATAAATATATATGTATAGTTAAAAAAAAAGAAAAAAATTATGAGGTATTTTAGCCAAAAGACAAAACTATCTTTTGGAATAAAAAAAAAATTAAGACCTGAAAACATCTGGATGACACAGTTAATGTTCGGTTAGTGTTCGGTTAATCGAACGTTGGCGCTTATCCCATACCATAATATCCCATACAAATGAAATATATCGCATAACAAGTGAATGTACAAGATTATTTAAGGACAAAATAAGTCTTTGTTGAATATTTTCGATTTAAGATTATTAACATAATAAAAAGTAATAATCCATATTTTTAGTAATATAAAGTAATCAATATTAATTTTGCAATCTACCAAAGTAGTAGAGCAGTCAAAAAATAGTTTTTCTGACATTTTTGGGATCGCCTCTACAAAAAAAAAAATTCTAAAATATTTCTACAAAAAATTCAATGATACTACCTAAGAAAAAATGTATGTGTTTTTAAAAATGTTGAAATAAAAACCTTTCTGAAACTGTCTGTACAAAATTCCTTACCAATAACACCAAAAAACACAATATTCCTTACCAATAGTCATTTTAATGTCGACTCTAACAGCGTTATTTTGATAAAGTAACAATTGTTACCCAGTATTTTAAATATTTCTATGTGTTTGTTGTAATTTTTTGATTTCAAACAAAATTTAAAGCTCTTGTATTTGTTACTTTGCCAGAATAGAGTTGTAAATTTAGTGTAAGTTTTTGACAATAAATTCTATAGAAATAATGTCAGAAAATATCACACTCAATTTAGAGTTGGCATTAAATCAACTATTGCTAAGGCCCAATGTGTTAAATACATGATACTTCCTAAGAAATACTGAAACGCTATTTTAATAATACAAGAATAAAATATTTTTAAACCAGATGCAAAAAATATGACGTGTTACTACCTTAGAAATACCGAAATGTGGCCTTCAAAATTAAAAAAAAAACAAAACTTCCTTAAACAAGCGGTACAAAATATCACAAAATTTTTACTTGAAATACTAAAATTATTATACTATTTAATTTTTTTTTCAATTTTAAGAAAATATACAAAAAATTCAATGATGCTACCAAAGAAAAACCTGAATGTGATTTTAAAAATTTTTTAAATAAAAACCTTTCTTAAGCTAGCTGTACAAAATAACACATTGTTTGAAAAACATGATACTTCCTTAGAAATACTGAAATGCAATTTTAATAATACTAAAATAAAAAATCTTTTGACTAGCTGTACAAAATATGACGTGAAAAATATAAATATATAAAACTTTCTTAAACTAACTGTACAAAATATTTAAAAATACTGACTTAGAAAAACTAAAATGTCACCTTTAAAAAATTAAAAATATTCTATAAAAAAGCTGTACAAAATATCACATAATTCCTACTTAGAAATACTAAAATTAGTAAACTATTTTTTTTTAAATAATTTTATTAACTTTCTGAATGATCTAATTTAATAAATTACTAGAATTAATTTTATTTTTTTAAAGAATTAATCCTTGTTTTTCAAAAGTAAACAATTCATTTCACCAAACATTTCATCGAAACTGTGTTTTTTAGTATTTTAAGATTTTCTGCAATGTTTTGTGTTGTAAAACAAGGCATAACTACTTTGAAACTTCATATTACGTCTTTAAAAAATTTGTTTTCTAAGGTTTGTCAAACTCGGGACTAGTCCTGGGATCCCGGGATTGTATTTTTCAAATACCGAAACCCCGGGATTGCCAAAGCGTCCCGAAATTGGATGCCCTATTATCTATATTGCACTAAATTTTCACCAACTATTTTTCGAAACAAACGATTATAATCAACCAAAATGTAACAAATGATAATCACGCACAAAACACTTACATTCCTGTTAAAAATACTATAGAAATGGGTGAGACGATGTCGTTTGCAGTAAAATTTGACATTACGTATTTGTATGGAATTTTATGTTATGGGATAAGCGCCAACGTTCGATTAAGCGAACATATGATTTTTTGACATAACGAGAAAACGGATGGGGTTTGAAATTTTTTGATGACGGATTTGGAATCAGGGGACTCTAATTACTCTATAAATATATTTTATATCAGAAAATTCAACAATTTTAGCAGTGCGGTAGAAATGGATTACGCAGAAATCTTTATCATTCTGCTTGCATGATAGTCATAGATAGGTTGTTGATTGAGTAGCGATTCTGTTCAATAAAATTTTCGGTTATACCATTTTGGTTATAAAGTTTAATATAGTGTTAAATAGGTAAGTGATAAATATTAGGTCTTTGAAAATGTTAAATGAAAAAAAGAACTGGACGAGGAACCCCTGGGAATGGGGCTTATATTAAGAAGCCATATCTTTTTGTCGGATACTAAAGTAAACTAAATGAAATGCTGAAACGAATAAACACCCAGGCCATAGATAAGATTTTTTCAGATGGGAGCTCCTCCAGTACGTGAGATTTTGAATCAAGTTCGCAGTACTTTCAACAAAAACTTTTATATTTAGTTTTTTTTTTTTATATTTATATACAACTTTTAACTATGTTGTATTAAAAGAGAAAGTTGTGGATAAATAAAATACTCTTGCGCTGTTGCCGCAAGTTTGTGCTGCAGAGTTTTTTTTGGCATACATTCTATAATTTTTTCTATCTAATTAGTTTTATGATCTATTATATTATTACATGAATTAAATTGCGAGCTTGAGACAACAACAAGCAACAACAACAACAACTCTGTATGGAGTCAATCACTTAGCTGACTAGACAGTCTGTTTCGGAAATCGCTACATTTTCCTCTACAGTAGTCTTTGAGTGATTAAGCTGTGATCAACTCACTGTTTAAATTAGTATATGACTTCGCAGATTTAGGAATTCATTCTCTTTTGAATTGTATGGCTGCTAATCATATGACATTTCAAAGCAGTAGGCTATTTAAAAACTTACTTGATCTTAAGCTCGCAATTTAATTCATGTAATTTTTTTATCTTTTAAAGTAATTATGTGATTGAAAAATTAATAAATTATTAGTTCGTTCAAACATACATTTATAGTACAAATGGGTATAAAATATTTCGCTGTAATATTTTTTAATATGTTAAATTTGCTTAATAATAGACTTATTTTGTTGCTCGCGATCGGCTTCAAACACAGCTCCTAGATCGTTTCGTCGAAGTTGTGTTTAGAGCTGCCCACTCGAGAGCATTATCATTCACTGCTTCAGTCAATCTGTTAAGTAAAATGTATCTATTATTATATTAATGATATTCAATTAACGACGTATATATACTGAAAGCGTATAGCTATAAGTTTACGCTAAGCACTTCCATGAACCCACCCTGAATAAAACCGAGTAAAGTGCGAAATTGTATTTAAAAGAAATTGCCGTCACAAAATTATTTGAAACCTTCCAGAAAGTTTTTACATACAGCGATGCTGTGCTGAAGCATAGAATTTTTTCCCGGCACAAAATTAAAAATATTAGTTTAAAATGCCAAAAAGATGTGAGAGGCTTAAACTAGTTCAAACACTTCAGAAAAATACATTGAAAGAGCTAATAGTTTTGTATTCTCTAAGATTAATTAATGGTAAGTGCATTTTTTTATTTTTAAAATTTTTGAATTAAATTGAAACACTGCTTGTCAAAAACAACATTAATCCACGGTTGCATAATACGCATTATACGTACTGTTTACATCACGTTTTTGTGCCGCAAGCTACGTATGTTTAATCCCTTACAATTTTGTTATTGCAAATTACGCTGGTGTAAACTTACAGTACATACGTTGCTTACATCGTCTTTTACATGACGACTTTTATTGGCAATTGTTAGCCTGTCCGCTTTAAACTTTGAAAGTGCTAAGTGGACTGAGCTGAGATTTTGGTGTTATCTAAATTAAATTTGGTTTTGGATGACGGCGCGTGACACCTACCATACAACTTCAAGACCTTAAAAGTGATCTCTTCCCACTTATAAAAGTTAAAGCCATAAAATTGGAAAGAAGGATGTCTTTTATAAAATCTTATCACTACAAAAATTGTGTGGAGGACTGAAAAAAGGCGTGGCAACTCCCATACAACTCCACAATCAAAAACCTAAGCACTCCAAAACAACCATCCCATTGAATTTACAACTTTTCGGTTCAAAAAGTGAATGTTAATTTCTCAACTTCCTGAATTTATGTAATGTTTTAACATTTTTATTGTTAAAATTTTAAACTTTTTCGAATAAAAAGTCGAAACTTTTAAGTTCACTTTGCCAACTTATCCCAGTGGGCAAAAGCAGGGCTTTGAAGCGCTTCTAGCAGGCCATCATATGGATTTCTTAGCCCTTCCGTACTCATTTCCAAGCCCATTAACTTTTTTATATGAAACGAGAAAATTTTCTAGGCCTTCCTCTCTAGCGACTCTAAAGAAGCCTGCTAGAAGCCCTTTTTGAGAATGTACATTAGAAAGATAAGCAATATAAATATTAACTTGAAATAAAAAAAAATTTTGACAATTTCCAGATTTGAACCAACTCATGTGGCTGCGCAGTTCTTAACAAACTTCAGCTTATTTTGCATCATTACCCAGCTCGGACCAAAAACAATTTTTTTTTGTATTTTTTTAAAATCTAAAAATTTTTTCAAATTTTTTAGTTCATTTAAAAAAAATTTTGGAATTTTTTTGTAAAATTTCTTCATACAAAAATAATAGAAAAGACTTATAATTTTTCCATATAAAAGTTTTCATATAATGTGATATGTAATGTGTTAGATTTCGGAGACCTGGGTTCGCGACCCAACTCGGATAAAAATTTTTTTTTGTTTGTTTTTTATCGTTCATAATTTTTTCTAATTTTTTTTTAAAAATGTTTTCATATAAAATAACATGAAAAGACTCCCAACTTTCAAAAAATAGCCCTTACAGAAGCCCTCATCAACACAGCGAGCATGGAAGGTATATTGACACCAATGAGAGCACTACTAGCATGCTTTCTTTTACGTATCGCTAGCTAAAATGCCCACTGGGATGAAGATGAGAAAATGTTTATCCAAAAAAGTTTAACATTCTTTATTCCAATCAGTACTCACTTTTTTTAAGCCAACAGAAAGTTTGAAGTTTTGAACTACTGAACTAAGAAGCCTGCACAATAATTTATTTTGAGTTTCGCCACGAGCAGGAAATAATAGAATCTAATTTTTATTTATTATTTGAATGTTATTTGAATTTGTTTCATTGTTTTTTTTTATTTATTTTGTTTCAATGATTTGCATTATTTTATATTTTTTATAATTTGTTTATTTTTTTGGTTTATGTTTTTATAATTTTTTTTTAAATTGTTTGTATTTAAATGTTTTAAGAAATAATTTGCATTCGATTCGCAATTTTATATATCATATTTTTGTCATCAGACTTGTACCAAATTTCATACAAATGAGGTAAAATTTTCAATTTTCGTTTACTATAATGCATCCGCCATTTTGTGTTTTAATATAAATTAAATTTATTTTTAATTTTTTTTTTAATTTTGTACAGTTGCGAACAAAATAAAAGCAGTACTCTTATATTCATACATGTTTGGATAAATAATAATAGTCTACAAATTTCGTATTCGGCAAACACATTAATATTCATTTATGTACTTTCAACGCTGGTTTCAAATCTGTACTCAGTTTCCTTTTACACTGTTACAAAACAGTGCAAAAATTTTGAGATTATCGAACGAAATATAAACAAATTTTGTATCTTTTGCTTTAGCGGAGCTGTAATCGTCCAAATTTGGACAAAAACTGTAGACTAAGTATATTTTTACATGAAAAACATCTTTTAAATTTGGACGTATACAGCTCCGCTAAAACAAAAGATATAAATTTGTTGATATTTCGTTCAATAATCTCAAAATTTTTTTCCACTAGCGCACATGACACGATATGGTTGGTGTATTTATTGAAAAGCTGATATTTTTCCTAAAATACAAAATATTATTTTTTATTTTATAGGGAGTAGTTAAGATTCTATATCAGTAAAACTAAACATGTGCCAAAAACGTAAAACACCCTGTATATTGCAAATGTTACAATATAGGAGGAAACGGAGTAGAGATTTGAAACCAGCGTTGAACGTACATATTGGAATGATAATGGGCTTACCGGATACGAAATTTGTAGACTAGTATTATTTATCCAAACATATATGAATATAGGAGGACTGCGATTTTTCGCTCGCAGCTGTACATATGTTTTGTTGTGATAGCTTTTGAAATAATTTTGTTTTAATGTTTTTAGAACTAGTATTCATTGGATCCGCCATTTTGTACTTTTTTATTTTTGACACTTTATTCTAAATCAGTGAACCTGAATCCCTTTAAACTAAGTTCTACATACATATGTTTAAATCTTGAGCTATGGCCAGTTTTTCGGCCTTAGTAAGTCGGCTGGCCCACTGTGCGTTGGTGTGATAAGCAAGTCGTTGATACTAATTGTGCGTGGGAAAGTGTGTGTGTGTGTGTTTGTGTATATGTGTGTGTGTGCGCGCCATGCATGCCAATTGATGAATGCAGCGAAGTGCGTGCAAAATTAATGGAATGCAATTTGAGTTGAATTTAGAATCGTTTTTGAGCTAGTGCGTGTTTTTTAACATTTGAATAATTTAATTATATGACAAAAACATGAACAAAATAGCTTGCAAATGATTTAAAAACAGAAATGTTTTGACATTTCAATAGCAAACTACTGAATGTTTAAAATCAAGTAAGTAATTTTAAAAGAAAAGAATATCGTATATTAATTTAATTACCGTATTAAGAACTAACGTCCTTGTTTTACGCCACGAGCTGAGCGTAAATTGTGACATAATTACACTCAGAGCTCATAGCATAACTTGTGCCATGTTTATTTTAATTAATTTCACAGTATCGAATTGCTTATTTAAATTGCTGCAACTATTGCCTGCGCCACAGTTACATTAATATAAATCCTTTGCCATTCAAATCCCATTCATACACCACGAAGTGGAAAAATATTGCGTTTCATACAATATCCACTCACTCACTCACGAATGCACTTCAATTGAGAGCAAACACACTCAACTACACATAAACACGTACACCCTACTGGAGCCCACCTACTCACGACCACTCCATATGAACGCCCACTACTCCTTCACTTACTTTCCTCAACAGCAGCAGCAGCAGCAGCAGCCTCAGCAGCATATTACTGTCTTATAAACGTATGCAAATTGGTACTTAAACGAACGTGGAACAAACAAATTGTTTTATAGCTCGTGGAAACATGAGCTGCAGTATAATTGAAAAAATAAAATTGAATCCTTGTGAAAAAAAGTGAAGCATTCTGTACGGGTTAAAATTAAGTCAAAGCATTCTCTTTCCAGCAATGATGGCGCACAAAAAAAAGCAAGTTCAAGCTAGCAACAATTCAATTTGTATTCTCTTGTTTTGAAGGTTAAAATCCATTTTAATACAAAAGTTTCATTTTATCCAATAACAATGTAACGTAAGTAATTTTGTCTTAGGAGTGTTTTTTTAAACTTTGTTAGAATTTGCTTAATTTTTAAACTAGAAAAGTTTTAAAGCAGAAATATTTAGTTTTAAATAAATAAGAAGGTATACACACTGATGCAGTAGCATTGATAAATTAGAAATGAAGGGGCTCGTGGCTTTGGGTGGAAAGTCTTAAGCACGGCAAAACTGGTCTTGGGTATGTAGATTTTATCAAAATTTTAAAATTTTTTAATATTTTCCCTACAAATTCGCACGAAACGCTCTACATCACTGGCAAACAGTAGGGATATTCACGGGTTGTTGCGAATTGCAAGAGTGTGAAAATGCAAGATATTTTGCGCACTAACGAGTGAACATCAATATTGCAACTTAATTATGCAATAAAATTACGTGTCGAATGAACAGTAAATATAGTGCCAACTCATTTCAAAATTACAAAAAGAAATTAAAATCAACGTACAAACTTGACCTTTTTAAAGTTTTGCCCAGTTGGTAACTATGTTGTAAAACCACCAAAACATGAATCAGCTGCTTAGCATCACCGCTTGTGTGTTTTCGCAATAGTTTTGAGCAGTGCGTAATTCAAGAAGAGTTGCTAAATTCCTTCCAATGTGTTTGTTGTTAGAATGGTGCGAAAGATCGCAAGCTTGCATTTTCGCATCGTCGCAACTGCACTTCGCATCAACCTGTATACCTGAATACCTCTCGTAAATTAGTCAAAAACTAGTAAGAAATTATCTTCGATTGGACCAAAGCTAAAACACCCACGACCGTATTTTAGTTTATTTGAAGCCTTGAATGTTGTATTATTTTGGTGATGTCACTTTTATAGGGCATGGTTTTTATCCAAATATTTCACATTTGAAACTCAGACTCCTTTTTATTTAGTTGAACTTTTGTGCACAATATCCAGTCTAAACATTCATTTGTTTTGGTATTTATAAAGCTTTTACTATTGTGATGACTTCACTTTTTCGTATTGGAGGTGTGCAGAACTTTCAGTTTAAAAAAATTTCAAACATCGAATGCATAGTTAAGATTTGAACTAGTTTGTAAAATTTGAAGCCATTGTTGAATTTCTGTTGAATCTGTGGAGATTTTACTGATTTCTTAAAGTCAGTTTGTAAGGGAGGTACCCTTGGATTTCATTCGATTTTTACAAATTTCATAATCAAAGTTCATATTAAACATAGACTCTTATTTTGTTTAATTCAAAGAGATTTTACCGTTTTGGTAGAGTCACTTCGTATGGGAGGTAGGCGTGGTTTTCATTCGATTTGTCTCATTTTCAAACTTGATCTGTATTTTGAAATATACATAAAGCTTATATATTGAATTTCGTTTTCATAGCTCTAATATTATGGCTGTTATCGTAATCACAGACGGACGAACATAGCTAAATTGACTCACGAGGTGATGCTGATCAAGAATATTTATATTTTTCTATATCTGCCACACCACCTTCTGTGCGTTACAAACGGAGTGAAAAAGTTAATATACCCCTTACGTATTTTTATATGCGTAATAAAAAAACGTATGTGCAAAGAAATTGGGACACCTGTATTTTTATATATAAGGCTGCATTAATTATATCTAGGGATCGGATTTTTATGCAAAACGTATAATAAAGTAGTGTCAAAAATCTAAAATATATAAATTTTATGCAAAATTTTAACACATTCTGATCAAATATGTTTATTTAATTAATACTTTTAGAACATACAATTGTAGTATACCCATACATATTATTTAAATATTTAATTTACAATTAATGTATTTCATTATAAAACAAGCTATAAATACTTTTCTTAAAATAAGGAATAATATAAAAACCTCTACTGTAAGAATTTTCGAGAATATGCACAATAATATTCAAACTAAGTTAAAGTAATGCACCTCTACGGTATACTAAGATATTATTCAAACAATAAGAACATATGTTCATACTAAGCACTACTATCTATCTCATTCGCACACATGTACCCTTATCGCTGAATACAAAACATATGATATTATATTATACTTTTTACTCCTACACAAATATGTTAACATATGATTATGTTTACGTTTTCTATTCTACTCGCTCACACATATTAAACTATTAATACTAAACTACAAATATGTATTACGATATTCTACTATTACTTTTACACTAATTAAAGAACATATGATTCTATTTACATTCTAAACTACACAAACAATTGTTAACTAGTTTTAAGACAAAATACCGTTATGCTTACTATTAAAGGATGAACATATTTGAAAATAAATCAATTAGTTTTGATCTTCTAACAAGCTGCCTACTAATACATTTTTAAATAAGTCTTGAGCTTTAATAGCTGCCGACTTCAACTTTTTAGCCTCTGCACTTTTTATAGTGAACGGCTGTAAATGTAATAAAAAAAATGTTCGCCAGTGGCGAACTTCGCCGGCAACCAATTAGGCAGGACCTTAAAATATTAATAGCAAATCCGCGAGTCCTTTTTTAAATAATCGCGAACCCTTACATGGCGATGCTATGTCGCGAATAAAATTATGTGGCGATCCTGTCGCCAAAATATTATTACATGGTGACCCAAAAACATATTTACTACACAATCAATGTTGCTATCCTATCTTTTCACAGGACTTGATTTAAAAATGATTTTGCATAAAAATCCGATCCCTAGTTATATCCAAGGTGCCCCAGATATAACATTTATTTCCTCGGGTGGTGATTCTCTTTGATAAGGCGAGTATAAAACTTTATGGATGAGGATCACCTCTCACCCCTGCAGAGCTAGAAAGTGACAACTTGAAAATATGTGTCATTACGTTTTACTCTATATTTTATCTATCTCTTAATCGATCTCCAAAGTCAAAAGCATCTTTAAAAGGAGACTACACGACCTTTAACCCTGATACAAAAACCGTTTTCTAATCATACCACACAAAAAGCAGCGTTTGGCAGTGTTTTCAACAATTGACTTTTTTGCTCCGAATCCGCAACTCCAACTACTACTGGATCGAACTACTCGCTGGATTCTGAAATCGATAAGTTATTCTCCCACTGCAACTGATCCGCCGGATTCCACAATCAGCATGATTATTATAATTGAAAATCGAAAACAGCAAATCTATTAAACTGGCGAAAGTTTGTGGGTTTTTCGTCTGATCCTAGAGCGGTTGAGTAATACCTCAGTCTTTGAGAAAAATCCATTTATTCATACTAAATGCATACTACATTATTTGATTTTTTCTGAACTTAAATTCATATTCTCTGAATTTAATTTAATTCCTTCTGAATTTGAATAGATCTTTTTTAAATTTCAATTGATCTATTCCGATTTTCAATTAATCTTTTCTGAATTCCAGCTTATCTGTTCAGAATTTAAAAAATAATTCTGAATTTCAGTTGATCTTTTCGGAATATGAATTAATCTATTATGAACTTAAATTGGTATTGTCTAAATTTCAATTGATATTTTCGGAATTTCATTTGGTCTTTTTGGAATACAAATTGGATATGCTGTAGATTATAATTATCTTGATACACATTTTTTCGTGAATTTTATGAATCCGTTTTTAGATATAATGAATCAAGATTTTATGAACGAAGTTTAGAAATATTAGTTTATAAGATTTAGTATCGAGAGACGGTATTGAAATATTTTTCCCATTCTAGATCTTTAATTTGTAGCTGTAGGTAAATACATTTTTTTTAGGGAATCCCAACTTATATCTTCTAAAGAGAGTTCACTCTAGTCAGCCTTAGCCTAAGCTAACTTAGCTGTTATATTCACTGGAAAAACCCACAAATTGGGCCACAGACATCGTGAAATAACAGATTTAATTTACTTTGGTAAAACAAAAAATACCGAAAGCCTGCAAATTTCAGGTGCCGCCCATTAATTTAATTTTTCCCATAATAAGAATTATTTTTTTTAAAACATAATAACTTTCCCAATTTGCAAACTGTTCATTTCATGATAAAGTCAGTGTGCTAGTGATAATTCTTAGGTTTTTTTTTTCAATTTCACTTTTCTTTTAGTCTCTACTATAATTCTACTTGTCTTTTAGGAAATATTTTATTTTGTATTGTTTTTTTTTACCTGCTCATGTTTTTATGACGCCAGCATTTCTTATTATTCATTTGTTTCAAATAAATAAGTTTATTTTTTTTTGTTTTGAAAAATTCATTATCTGTCAAAGTTCACGAACATTTTGTTATTTCAAGTAAAAAAAAAAAAATAGAAAATGTTACGGGTCATCTATCTGCTTTGGTTGCTGTTTTTTGTCATCCTGTTTCTACAGTAATTCTCACTATTATTTGAAAATAATTTTTTTTTCTTCACTGACAAATTTTAGGTAATCAAAGAAGTTTGTTGTTTATTATTCCATGTACTTTTTGGATACTTTGTGTTGTCTGGAAGATGATGGAAGAATATTTTTATGAAAGTGCAGTTAGTCCAGAGAGCTTTTTGAACTTCATATAAATTCATACTGATGATTCATGTTATCTTAAATTTTCCTTTCTTTTTATTCTATCTTTAGTACACTGAGAAAAGAATTTTTTTTAATAGTTAAAAGTATTATATGATATATGTATGCGCCAGTCTAACAATATTTATTGATTATTACCAAAGTTTGGTAAATATTACCCAGTATATTAACTAAATATAGATTTGACACATATTATAATCCTTTATTTTATCTTTAGTAATAATAAATCAAGATTTGGTAATAATTACTAAATTAAATCTTAAAACCAGCTAGTGAAATAATCGAAAACATAGTAACTTGAGTTTAGACATTCAAACTATATATTTCAGGGTAACTTTTTCGTTTAGAGTTAAAATAAGAGTTATCAATCCCGGTTTAGGGATATTCGAGAAGCCAGTTTTTTGTTAATTTTCCGGTTTTTTTAGTTTCGGTTTTATTAAATAAACAATTTCGGGTTATTAAATAAACCGGTTAATTCGACTCGTATTATTCAACATTTTCATATATAGTTATATTTTTTAAATTTATTTACCTATAAAAAATATAAACAAATGGGTTATTTTCTTAAGTTATTGAAAGAACTTTAATTCGGAATATTCGGCATTTTTACATATTTCTTTAGCCTGGGTTTTGGTTTAATTGCTTTCTTTCTTAAAAAAAAACAAATGGTACTCTTCTGATGCTTTTTGAAAGGATTTTGGTTTTTGATCAGAAAAATTTTTTCAAATGCCAAATAAAAAAAAAACGTATAAAAAGTTTTCGTTAAGATATTGTAGAATTTTTTATAAATTTTATTTTGATTATTCATAAATGAATACATGAAAATTATTTTGTATTTTAGAATTCGTGATTCTTGATCTAGTTAAACTCTATTGAAGCAATAACTTACTTACTAAATTGTAATGCATACGTCTGAAGAAATAAATAAGAAGTTAGAATAAATTTTATGTACAAAAGTTAGTAATAGAAGCTACATAACTCAAACAGATTTATACTCAAATATATTCTAAAGTTAAACATGTACAAACAATTGTGTTTTGCGATATTAAAGGAATAAGGTTTTGTGAAAATTATTATTTCTGGGTTGCATTTTCGAAAATATATATCATATATTGGCAAATATGAAAAACTATTAAAAGTTATTATCAAATATAATTAAATTAAATAAAAAATATAAAATTAATAAAAAAAAATTAAGTCTTATTGACACACTGTTAAATGGTATTTTTGGAAAATACAAAATTCGGTATACAACTTTCTTGTAGTAATTAGAATTCTGAATTAATAAGGAATACATTTAAAACAAAAACTATATATAGCGAGTGTCTCCGGTTGTGGGACACTTTAGGTTTTTGGCTCATAACTTTTGATTAAGTGTCTAATATGTGAACATATGCATAGCTATGGAAAGCTTATCATATAAGCTAAATTTTTGCTAAATGAACTAGACAAATTTTACGACCAATTTTATAAAGGGTTACATTTTTGCAAAAAAAAATTTGTACCCATTTGTGGGACTCCTTGAAAAATGCACTTAAATGCACTTAAACTATAATTAAATAAAAAAATTAAATGGGAAAATATGAATTAAATATAATTAAATAAAAAATATAAACAAAAAATTACGAACTATTATTTACACACTGTTAAATGGTCTTTTTAGAAAAAACAAAATTCGGTATATAACTTTCTTGTATTAATTAGAATTCTTCATTAATAAGAAAGAATTTTAAAACAAGAATAAATAGAGACTGTCTCCGGTTATGGGACACTATAGGTTTTTGGCTCATAACTTTTGATTAAGTGTCTATCATATGTATAAGCTAAATGTTTGCTGAATGAACTAGATTAATTTTACGATCAATTTTATAAAGGGTTACATTTTTTCCAAAAAAAAATTTGTACCCGTTTGTGGGACACCTTGAAAAATGCTCTAAAATGGGAAGATATGAATTAAATATAATTAAATATAATTTAATAAAAATATATAAAAAATAACGAACTATTATTTACACACTGTTAAATGGTCTTTTTAGAAAATATAAAATTTGGTATATAACTTTCTTGTATTAATTAGAATTCTTCATTAATAAGGAAGAAATAAAAAAAAAAGAATAAATAGTGAGTGTCTCCGGTTATGGGACACTATAGGTTTTTGGCTCAGAACTTTTGATTAAGTGTCTAATATGTGAACATATTTTCCATGCATAGCTATGGTAAGCTTATCATATGTATAAACTAAATGTTTGCTGAATGAACTAGATAAATTTTACGACCAATTTTATAAAGGGTTAAATTTTTGCCAAAAAAAATTTGTACCCATTTGTGGGACACCTTGAAAAATGTACAAAAATGGGAAGATATGAATTATATCTAATTAAATATTATTTAATTAAAAATATATAAAAAAATAAAGAACTATTATTTACTATTATTTAGTTTTTGGCTCATAGCTTTTGATTAAGTGTCTAATATGTGAACATATGTATAGCTATGGAAAGCTTATCATATAAGCTAATTGTTTGCTGAATGAACTAGACAAATTTTACGACCAATTTTATAAAGGGTTAAATTTTTGACAATAAAATTTGTGCCCGTTTGTGGGACACTTTGAAAAATCCAATAAAATGGGAAAATATGAAGAAAAACCAAAAAAAAAAATACGATAAATAACAAAATTTATCATCTTCTTCATCATCCTAATCAGAAGTGCAATGTTTGTATGTAAAATAGCTGGTTTGCATGTCAGCCCAAATGCATTGGCAGTTTGCACTCATTGCATTTGATTGAGTTTGCTCCAGTCAATTTCGGTAGCCATTTCGAAAGTGATTGGCAAAATTCTATAAACATACATATTTTTCCAGAACTTTATGTTTCATCACAAATTACAATAAAAATACTGCATAGATTATGCAAAACACTTCTTTTTAAATTAATTCACTTCAATTTAAAAGTTACTATTCTGTTAATTTTTTTCAATTTCTTTAAATTCACTTTGGTGTTAGCATAATAACTGTACTAAATACTCAAATCCATTACTTTTGCTTATTGTCAAAAAATACGAAGGGTGTCTCACAACTGGAGACTCTTCCCTACATATACTTTTTTGTTCTGATAGACACATGTCCCCTTTAAATAAATCTTACAATAATTATTAAAAATTTTATTCATATATAATTATTTTATATACTTTTACTTCGTGAATTTTTAAATAAATAAATTGTTAAGTGAATTTTTATGTACAGGATAGTACGAAAGTTTTTGTGCAGAATAAAATAGCGTATGTAAGTACTATACATCTGAAAGAAGGAATTACTGAATTTAATAATTAAAGATTTCCCCCATTTTAATGCAAGATGAAGCAAGATGCCACACCGATTTAAAACAAAATCGTGTAAAGTTTCAGTGCATTTATACAATGTCGGAGTATTATAAAAATTGGAAAGAGTTTCACTGTATTTACATTTATTTCTTTGTGCAAAGTAGGTTATAAAATGATAAAAAAGTGTAAAAAATACACCTAAAAAGTAGTGTATCGCGGCCATAAATGTCGACCGAGGACCTAAATTTGGCTATATCAAATGCTGCCTTATTCATTGACATCACGAAGGCATTTGATATGGTGGATTATTCGTTATTGTTAAATAAATTATGCAATGCTGGCTTTAGAGGTTGTATAGTAATAACAAAGTTTTTATTTTTAATTCAAGAATGAAAAAACATTTTTATTTAACTAGAAGATTTATATTTACTGTGACCTAAAAAAGTGTGCCTTTCGTAAACTCTACCCAAATATTGGTTGATAGAAAGAAACTCATTTCTCAGTGTACTCTTATTGGTAAAGACACGTTTCTCTCTGTTCCGACAGCAACCTGTCAAAAAGCTGACACGTCTTGTTATGTATTATTGGTTGTATAAATTCATTTTCCTCATTGCTATGCATCGGTTGAACTCTTTTATATATTTAAATTTATATTTTTGTGGATTCGTTATGGGATTGTAATAACATTTTTATGCCTTCCTTTGGCTATGTTTTTTTTTAACTTATAATTTGTTTCTTTGTATTTGTGTCATATTGGTTTTTATAGCTCATCACATTGATTGTCTTAAGGTATTTTTAAACATCTTGTTGTCGTCATCAATCATGTTAAATTGTGTTTTACTTAAGGATTCAGAACGAAGGACAGTAGATATACACATTTTCATATAGAGAATTTCATCGATAGAAAGTAATTTAAAAATATTTGTTCTTCTTAGCTTTTTGTTAAAGTATGAAGTATCGAACATTTTTTTTTGCACAAAAAAAAAAAAACGTCTTCACAGGTTATAAAAGTTACCTCATATTAAAAAAAGCAACCAATGAAATATAAATCCTTAAACACTTAAAAAGTAATTTTCTCATAATCACTTCACTCCAAATAGTTTAAAATTTGGCTGGAAAGAAATGGTTTAGGTCGATAATAAGAAGATTTTAAAAAAATACTAAGACTTTGATAAGCCTAAAAAAATATATCTAATACTCCTCATTACAATTGAATCTATAGATAGGATCCCACATAATTTAGATAATATAAAATAGTACCCCGATTTTAGGATGACATTTACATTATCTCAGAAACTATAAAAGTTAGGGCCATGAAATTTTGTACAAATGAGTTTTAGTCTAAATTAGGTAATAGCACAAAAATAAAGAATTCTAGTTCAACTGCATCGCTTACCTCCCATAGAAACCATATTTTTTTTTTAATAAAAAACCACATAAAATTGCTTATTTATGTTTTTAAAGAGAAAATTTCGTTTATTTAACTTTACTTAAACGTAATGCTAAAAATATTTCAAATCGAATAATTTTTAGATATATCTCGTATAAACAATATTACCAAATTAACGATATAAAAAAAAATTTTTTTAAAAAATATTTTCTAATGCAAAATAAGGTCACAACTTGTTTTAAATTATAAATTCTATTTTATTTTTTTTTAAATTTAAGAGTACCTACAAATTGTCTTGGAAATCAGTAGATTAGTAAATTGGATTTTTAAGACTTTTTTCAAATTAAGTGGTTTTTCTTAAAAACAGCTAGATGCAGCAGGTTTTTACAAAAACAGAAGATAGAAGTACGATATTTTATGATAGTTATAGCCTTTGACTTTAATAATGCTTAATTAGCTAGATATTTTCTACTAAATTTTACTTAAATTTTCATTCCTTGAAAAATTTACAGTCATATTTTGACGATTTTTCTATTTTAATTTATTAAAATTTTTTATTGTATTTTATATTAGATTCATTGGCAATTAAGACATAAAAAAGTAAAAAAAAAACCAAACTTTGATATATAGTTTGTGCTCGAAGTTATTATTGTTTAAACTTGACTTTATTTTTTGGGTTTTATTGAGCTTATTTTTGTTAAAAAAGTTTCAACTTTGACGAATTTTATAAAAAAATCCATACCATCAAGTCATCAAGCTTTTAATACCACATTTATAGTACATATTTTATAATCTGACGAATAAAAATAATTTTTTATAAAATTTAACAAAAAAAAAAAAACAAATGTCATCCTAAAATTAAAAAAAAGCGCACTGTGCACCGAACAAAATGTCTTCTTGATGTGTTTTGAGTTTCGTTACTGCGAATCTTGGTTTCCTATTTAAAAATTTCAATGAAGTGGGTTTTATGGGAAAGTGGGGATTTTATAAATAGGGTTATTTGGTGAAAACCAAAAAAATTTTTTAAAGTAATGAGTTAACTGACTTTATTCCTGGTTATTGATGCTATTGATGATGGTTATTGATGCTTTAAATTTGAGATGCAACTCTCATAGTAAGTAATAACTCTCAAAGACAAGATTTTTGTTAGATTTTTTAACCAAAAGCTAATCGAAAATTATCGAATGAAAAAATTAATATGAGAAATACATACAAAAAAACACAGATTTTAAAGAATTCTGTTTGAAAGATGTGATAATATTGTATGAATTCAAAAAGAAGATGGTACTCTGCCCATGAAAATACAGACAAACTCTTTATTGTGTCTACAAAACCTTAGTTGATGATACCGCGTGTCCTTCAAATAAATAAAAGTGGCCTTAACTACGGACACAGTGCCCTTAGTTTATCGCCGTCACTGTTGAAATACGCACACATATCAACTAAATTTTATATTTATAGATATAAAAGAGAGAATTTAGAAAACAAAAAATAAAGCATATTACAAAAATTGCATTTCCCATGCGTCACAAGTCACAAAATGAAGACCTCGACAATAAATGCCAAAAATGGCAAAAGTCAAACACAAAAAAAATAAAATAAATATTAAAACAAAAATTAATTTAGTAAAAATACCAAAACGAATTCTAGGTTGAATTCTTTTAATACAATGGTTGATAAGCAACAATGGAAAAATTATGCACAAAAAAAAAAACCACAATAACAAAGGCATAATCAATGGCACATAAAAAAGAAATACAAAGAAGTGGACAAAAACTAAACAACACACAAACACCTAAACACGTTAAGGACATATGGATGGGATGAGCTCTGAAGCTCTCATCAAAAAATTCGACAAATTTTACTATAATAAAAAAAAAACCAAAAAAAGAAATTGCGAAAAAAATAGAACAATAAATAAGTTAATGCGAGTATATACACTGATAAATAAAAATTCTTTGCCAGCCCTCTAAATGGAGCAATAAAAAAGTCACTAAAGGGTTAAGCAGATTTTTATGCAAATGCATTGTCTGTAAGCTATTAATAATAAATTGCTAACCAAACCACCAGCGTAAAATGTAAAGAGAATAAATAGATATTCCCAAATGATTTAATAGAAAAAAATAAACCAGATAAATTGTGAAGAAGTAAATCGAGCATGGGTTAACACACATAGAGTGCTTTAAAATGATTAAGTAATGTATTTGGTTGTTAAGTAAAGAGCAAAAGTGGAGCTGAGATGCAAGCCATAACTTTTCTAAGCTTAGCTGGGAGCTAAAGTACTTTAGATGTCTTTACAAGTAGTCCGACCCATATTTAGAAACCATTCCCGGGACAATAGTGTAATAAGTTCTCAAAGGACTCGGAGCTGATTAAATAAAGAGTGGAAGCGTCTTTTAAATGCAAGCCATTTATAATAAGTTAAAAATATATGTATATAAACCTAATTAAGACTAATGCAAATGACTAAAAACTTACGTTGAATTCGGAGTAAGCATCTTTATTTTTTGCTTGCGAGTAAAAAAATTTACTCTAAAAATGCATTTCGGAGTAAAAAAAGCGCCTTAAATTTTTTTAACAATTTGTATACCACTTTTTAACAGCGCCAATTCCCCTCAATTTCCCCTCAATGTTTGTACTAAATTGTTAAAGCGCAGGTTTAGCACTTTTCTGCCCCTAAGTTTTGAGAGATGTAATCAGTTTTGTAATGCTCTCTTGAGAGTTTTTCCTTTACACATTTTATGCCAGTTTTATTGACAGTTCTACTCTCTTCGATAGAACGTCCCCAATTATAGCCGTCCATTCTTGTCTTCGCCTGCTAGAGTTCTGCTCCTTATCTTATTGCCTATCATAACTGTTAGCAATTTTTGTTACATTGTTTTTGACACGTTGCATAGCATTTGCACAGCTGGATCATCATACAGCTGAACCTGTTCGAACTGCCATCATTGTGCCTTATTCATAATTCGTTTGTTATTTTATTATTTGCTTCATTATTTTTTATATTTTATTTTTGTATGTTTTTTTTATCTTTACTAGGGATATGTATGCGTTAATGTATTTACTAGGGAGGTCAGTCTCGAACGATTTCCACCCTTTGGAATCCCGGGATTTTCCTGTTGAGATTCCGGGATTAAAATATTACAAAAATTCATATAAGTATTCTATAAAACCTTTAAAAATATTTTTCCTGTATCGGTGAATTTGAAGAGTTTAAGATGGTTTTAATTTATTTCTTGGTGCAAAGTAGTTTTCATAGCGTCAAAAAAGTGTAAAAAAATAAACCAAAAATGCTCCCTGATTTACCAAACGGAAAAGAGCAAAAGTGTATATCAAATCAGCTCTAAAAAGTTAAATTAAATTTTTGTTGTTTTCTTTTAAGCTAAGTTTTAAGTTTCTTGAGTACATTTATTATCCTTATTAGCTTTGTGCAATATTGTTGCAAATTGTTTTGGGCGAATGTTATGGAAATTATTTAATGCGTATTTTATTCTATTTTAACTTATCGTTATCCTCAACAATTTATTTTATAACAAAATTAGTAGACAAATTGCAAATATTTAAAAATATTCATTGAATTTTCTGGTAAATTCAAATTCTATAATGCCGAAGCAATCCCGGGATTCCGGGATTGTAATAAACTTCCAGGGTTTGACTTCCTAGTGCCTAGGAATTGTGCTAGCATTTCATGTCATGTCATGAGTTATCAACATACAACGCCATTTTTATTTATGTGAATGTGACTGCCAACAACATGGTGGCACATCCTGCTATTATTTGTTAATTTATTATGTTGCCATCTAAATTGGGTTAATCGTTGGATCTGAAGGGTTTCTTGTTGTTTGTTGTGCTGCTGTTCATTTTTATTTATTGTTCCATGGCAATCATATCACCTTGATGATAAAAGCAGCTGCAGTAGTGGATGTTAATTGTGTTCGTTTAGCAGCAGGTGTTTGTTCTGTCAGTCTACCAGTCCCGTAACTAGGATTTTCCATGGAGGTCTTAATAACAAAATTTTTTTTTTTTGACATTTAAAAACTTTTATTTTTTCTTTTTTTAATTTCATATAAAATTATTTCTTAGTTTGGTTTTGTACTACATTCAAAGTACTCATCATAGATAATTGTATTTTGATTTTGTGAAATTTCGAGAAGAAGTTCATATTATTTTATTTTTACATATAATTTTCTGCATGGAGCATTTTTTAATTCTTTTTAAGGTTATTTTCAAGTTTATTTTGGGGGAGAAAACAAAATAAAATACATTTTAAATTTAAATAAAGTTAATTTTTGGTTTTAAGAAAAACGTATTTATTTCTAAATTTTTATTCTGAATTCTAGATACCTAGATTCACAGCCTGTGATATTATATAAATTATTATATTTTTAATCTATTGTTTTCGAATGTACTAATAAGTACCTAGATTAACAGCCTGCAATATTATTTATATTATTATATTTTTATTCTATTTTTTTTTTGTCGAATGTACTAATAAGTAGTTTGAAATTTTTTTCTATTTCTCAAATAGAGTTAAATTTTGTTAAAAAATTTAAAATTAAAACTTATTTTAATTTTGTATTCTGAATATATAGTTATAAATGTACATTCTATTTAAATTCAATTTAGATTTAAAATCATCGGATAAAATTTTTTTTTTGCTGAACCAATTTTTTTTTATTTGTAGTTGAAACCACCGATTTTTTGGTGCAAGAATTATATATAAATATATCTTTTTACGCACTAGAAGAATTTTTTTAGAATTTTATAATAATATGGTTGATTTGTTTTTGTAAATAAAATTTTCTTATCATTTAAATTATTTTTTACACCCTCAGACACTATGAGGGGTTTAAAGCCAACAATTTTCCCCTCTTGACTACGGACCTGCATTCTAATGCCTTTTATAATGTCATTAGGAACTTGTTTCCTATCAAATGTTTTTTGTTGCTTCTTTTGTATTATTTTTTCATTGTATTTCAATGCTTGTCGTATTTTTCTTCAATTCACGCACGTTCGCGTTAAAGTTCTATCATTAATTTTGAGATACAAATCTGGTAAATTATCAGATCGGACCAATTTCTACCACACATGGTGGTGTCTTAAGTGTTTGTTGGGTGCTAAATGTTGTTACTGCCCAAAAATTTCTGGAAAAGATGATTTACGGCGTACATTTTTCATACGAAATGAAACGAAAGTGAAAGTATTACTGTATTCAAAAGAATAAAATAGAAGTGTTATGATGTCATGTTTTTTTTTTAAAGTTAACTCTATATTAATTCTTAAACCTTAAACCGACATTAGAGCATGAAAGAGCATGAATACACTGCACGAAATAGTGATAAGACCAACATAAAAATTTAAAAATTTGTCATTTTTTTAAAGCTACAATTTATATTTTTTGTCAAATATTTTGTAGAGTTAATATTAATTTTATTCTCTTATATAAAACCAATTTCATTGAGTTTATTATGGCTTTAAAATTATTTTGATCAATTTTATTCCGCAGTTTTAAGGCTTTTCAAACTGTTCTGCCATACTTGAAAACCGACTTCCGGTATGGACACAATATTGTCCACATAGTCTGAATGGGGTTTAAATCAGAGCTGCAAGCGAACTTGTTCAAAAGGGCTACATCACGGTTCTTCATAAAATCCTTTGTAGCCTTTGATGAATGAACTCCCGCATTGTCTTGCTGTAGAATTCACTCACCTGCAGTAATATCATCCCCGAAATTCAAAAAGATTTCATCTAGTAGTTCTATTTACTCAAGATTATTATTTTCTGTCGAAATGAAACAAATGGGTCACTTTCTTTTTACTAATGGCTATCGGTTCTTACTCATGCATAAAATTCTGAATCGAAGGATTATTTTCATATGCCATGCCTAATGTGACCAACATTATCAAAGCAAAAAGAAGTACACGCACAGACTTTAAAAAGAAGTACAAAAGAAGTATGTATATAGAATAAATAAGAACTAAAAAAAAAAATGATTACACCCACAAACAATATCAAAATATAAAAACAAGCTTGAATAAATCAATTGAACAAGAAGTTTTATTTATAAGATATTAAAAATCAACTCTTATAAATAAAAGAGCTTACAATTTATTGCTTATTAAGGTATTAATCCGGTGTGACGGATTCCAAAAATTAATTTTTTTCCTTAAATTTTTCGCAATATAATATAAAAATTTAATCTTAAAATTATATTCTAAAAATTTCAGACCGGAATCTAAATTTTTTTAAAATTTCAGCCAATAGAAGAAGCTATCCGTTGTTTGTATTAAAGTGCTGCAAAAACTTTAAACACATTTTTCTCGACACTACATTTTCGAAACTGCGGGTAAGCACTGACCGAAAACTTTTCAACCGATTTCGCTAAAAACTTCAGCCGTTCATTAAGACATGCATAGCTAGATCTGGAATCTTTAAACAATCAATTTTTCAATAAGTTATTTTTTTTAAATATGCAATAAAGTTCGATTTTACAAATTTTTTTGACTAGTCCTTTTTTTTGTTTTTTTGTTTATCTAAATATATATGTTATTTAGTGCACCACAATTAAGCCTGCAGAATGATATTCTGTTCAATTTTTTTATTTCAGACGAATACGTAAGGCTGGGTGCTTCCACCGGGGTGATTACGATTTCCGTGGCCCCTCGATTTGAGTATGCAGTTTTAAAGTACTCTTTGAAAAAATAAGATTCGCCGAAGGATTTATCGATATAACGATTAGTTATCGCGATATCGATTGTTCAAAAAATGTTTACTCAACGGTACCAATATTTAAATGCGGTTATATCTTTGCTAATATTTATCCGACCTAAATGATTTAGGTATCATTCGAAAGATATTTAAAATGTTTTTAATATGAAACGAAAAAAATATGGTTCTGCCTTTTACAAAATGTACTTTTTCTGTAAAGGAACCAGATAGACTTTTATCAAAGATTGCTTGTTGTATTCTGAAGTACATATTGACATTTTCCTAATTTTTTATTAAAAAAAGTGGCTCTGCTTTTTACAAACTGCACAATTATTTGTTTTTATTTTAATGATACCCAAATTATCCCGATCTGTCAAATATTAGCATAGATATAGTCGAATTTACATTAAGACTTCTTTTAGTACATTTTTTGATAAATCGATAACTCGATAACTAATCAATATATCGATAAATCCTTCGGTGATTCTTGTTTTCTCAATGAGCTCTTCAAAACTGCTTATTCAGATCTTGGAGCCACGGAAATCGTAATCGTGCCCTTCCACAAAACAACACTTTTTTCGAGAACTCTACTTTAATATAAATAATTATAAACAAATGACTGTAAAATAAAGTCAAAGAAAATTTTTTTGTACACTTTAAGGCACCAATAAAACATGTTAAAATTTTAAAACGATAGCAATTTAATTTCTTATTTAAAAAAATTTATGAAATAACGTCAAAATGTCGGTCGTCACACTGGGCTACTGCCTTAATATAAATTAACTTTGTGAAATACCATTTTTATTTAAAATCAAAAATAAAATAAAGACACAATATTAAATGTATCTAAGCACACATCCCGCAATAGATACCGTCACAACTCAAAAATCATAAATTTTCAGGAGAGTCAAAAAAACATAAGAAACTAACATAATAACAGACAAACTGAATTTATCCAGTTAAAGAAGATAGTGATATTAAATAAATATTTGCAGTAGTTAGAGATGTGTATTGTGAATTGATTCATGAAAAAATTGTCAAAAAGAAGTACAACAAGTGAAAAAAAGTACTTTTAGCGTACTTCAATACAAGAAGTACAGCGAGCAAAAAAGAAGTAAAAAACTCCTAGAAGGAGTACGGTTGGTCACATTAGCCATGCCACATGTCATGTGCTATGTCATATTTCATGTTTTATTTCATGTAACATCGTGTCATATTTCATGTCAAAATATGTCATGTAAAAATTGTATTCAGAATTTTTATGTACGAGTGTGAACCGAAAGCCTTTTTTCTTAGTTCAAGGATAAAATGCTTGATATTTTCTCTCTGCGTAGGTTTGGTTTCGGTTTTGAAAAGTTTGGTTTTGGTTTTATGGCTTGACAGTATTGCTGATTAGTATTTCATTAGTTCTGACGCATTATGCGGATTTTGCAGAAGTTTGATGTCATGCAATTTCAAAGTGTTTGTTTAAATGAAATGTCAATAAAATGCAATAATGCAAACAATGGATATGTCAAAACTAAAACTGTCAAAGTTTATAACCTACCCATTACAAAATGCTGAAGCTGTTTGGCATGTGACAATAATAAGGATGATTTAGGTGACATCAAACGACGATAAATACAATTACAACTAACATTTGTAGTTAAACACTTTAAAGACAAAGCTGGAAGCGCCATAAGCTTAAATTGGCATTTGGATTATGTATGTTTTTTATTCGAAAACATGTTGGAGTTATAAAAAAATAATTTAAACTTTCTGCAGCATAAAGAAAAGCAAAAAATCAAACTCGAATAAATCGAACATGTTACATTAAATTTAAGTAGAGAAAAGAACCAAGATGGCAGCTATTGCAAACATTTGGGGGGGAAAAAAAACAAAACCAAAAACAACTTCAAAACATTATTTTTAGACATAAATCAATAAAATCAACGTAAGCAACACCTGTTATTTATTATAAGCAACACAAATACGAGTAAAAGCACAGCTTAAGAAAAACTATATTAAATATGGAAGTCAACGAGGCCAAAAATAACAAAGAAACACATTTAATCATAGCAAAAAATAAAAACACAAAGTTCTTATTTTATTTCTATACATTGGGGGCAATACGATACGCTACGAGTAAAATGGCATGCTAACGTAAATGTTGTCAGACTTATGTAAAAATCTGATGTGAGTGTAGACGTTGCAAGAAAGTTTGTATTTCGTAAATTGTGATTCTTGAGCTGTGATTTTGTGCAGGTTTTGTGTTAAAATCTAAGTTTGTTATTTTATAGTTAATTAAATAATAATAATTAAGTAAACGTCAACTATTCTTTAATCTAAAATAAACACCAATCGTGCTTATTTTTGAATACAAGCACGGCAAATTTGTTGGAAAAAATTGTGTGCTTTAAACCAGTGATGCACACGAAAATTTTTTGAAGAGTGCAAAAACAACAACATAAAGCAAGAACATCAAAAAATTTTTAAAATTTGGAAGCAATGCCAATAACTTATGTATGTATATGCACACTGTAAAAATAATGAATCAAGTAATTCTAAATGTATCAGTTTTTTGCCAGTCAGAATACATTCTGACTTACCCAGCTTTATAATAACCCCTATAAAAATAATTTATTCTGATGCAATATAAAAAAGTACACACCTGCAAATATTCAATAACTTTTTCTCAATGTGTATACGCACAACGAAAAATAAAAAGAATACGATGCATGCTGTTAACGTCTACAATGCGAATGCCAAAAACAGTACAAAACAGCGGCGATGGATGGTGCCACAGAACAAAAATAACAATAAAGATAACGCAGAACAGCTATCGACAGTACGAAAGAACAAAAACAATAACATTAAGAAGCGAAGGTGAAATTGCAAACTGAATTCGGCGAATTACAACAATCATGAATATATTGAAGTTGTTGTAAAAGAGTGGAAAGAGTTAGGCGCTGGGCATCGCTGCTTTAAACTACAAAATCTTAAGACATAAAAGGCAAGCATGCTGCTCCACGCACAGTATCGCTCAAACTGTAATTATTTTTTGATTTATTATTGCTGTGATTTTACAACACTGTCCTATAAGATGTTCAGACTAAAAGTATGCACAGAAAATTCATTTGGTTCTTATCACTGATTAGATAGGGTTTTACAAGAGTACGTTATTGATCTTTTTATTAAAAAAAAAAAAAAAATAAAAAATAAACTGTCCATTTCAGCCCTTGAAAGGACTTTGACCTAGCTTCTATTGATCACTTGTGTTGTGCGTGTTATTAAATGTTTGATCATAAATCACCGAGAACTGGACCTACGTGTTTTATGCCGACTCCGAATGGCTTATGTTCTCAGGAAGCTTTACATGGCAATTTCTACTCTCTGAGGTTTGCCACTGTCTGCAGAGAAGTGACGACCCAACAGAAAAATTAATTCAATTGAAAAAACTTTCTGTCTGAGCTGGAATTGAACACGAGCTACCGCGGCTCTTTAGCTTAGGGGTCGTCCATAAACTACGTTACCAATTTAGGAGGGGGGAGGGGTTTTGAAATGCACTACGATAAGTAACGGTAGGGGGGGAGGTGTTAAGATATTGTAACGTTACCAAAAATTAAAAAAATCGACGAAAAACCTCTAATTAATAACACAATCATTTCAAAAATTTCTTACCTTACATGTTTATGTTTGATCGTCTAAATTGATGGTTAACTTTTGTTTCAACGATTTCTTCCACCGCCTTTTCCCTCGACATAGGAACCTTTTGCTATTCCTTCACTATCTCAGCACACGTCTGAAAAATTTGGGTCTTTGCTTTTGCGACAGGCTTTGACGTTAAGGCCTGAATGTTCTTGATCAAAGGAGATACCGTATGACATGTACTGTCCTACTCAGAAAGAAGAAATCGATTCAAGGTCGTGTCCTACCTGCGGCTTGTATTTCGTTTTTAAAACTTCTATGAATTGTCATTAGTTTGTATTATATCGTTAACAATAAATCGGAATAAAACATACTATTTAAATAAATCAATTTTCAGAAAGCATTTACACAAAAACACAGAACTTGGTGCAGAACTCTGTCAAAGACCAGGTGAATTTCCTTGCGTTAGAAATGAGGATTCACCTGAAAGGGTCGACATAGAATCCGATGAAAAATTCTATTTTGAAGAATCTTCAACAAAGCTACCAGCTTCTTATATCCCAGTGATTGAGAGCATCGAATCTTGGATCGCAGATGGAATAGCTTTTACAGATGATATTAATTGTTGATTTTTTTCCAATTGTTCCTTTAACATATCTAGTCATACTAGTCACTAATACTAGTGAAAATTGTCAGAGCTAGTCAAAAAATATAGCACAGGACAACACTGATTCTGCGGCATGGGATTTGGTAGTCAATTTTAGTATATACATTGATAAAGATCTTAGCCAATTATTTAGATTATTTGAATTGATTCCGGTTCTCGCGATAAACCGCTATTTTAAAAATTAAGGATGTTTCATCTCAGATTTAAACATAACTCCAAAACAGTAAGTCTGATTTGGTTAAATAAAAAATTCGAAAATCCGCAGCTAAATTGCCTCTAAGTTACATATACAATGTTTTTTGATTATCTGAATAGTTTCGGAAATATTTAGAAAGTTCTTCTGAAAAAAACATTTTTTATGCAAAATTTTAACTTTTTTATTATTTTATAATTCATAAAAATTCAAATATGTCAAAATAGCTCTTTTTTTGATATTAAGTTATAAACACACATACAGTGACACATATTCGTATAAACGCACTCTTAATTTTAAATTTGCTACCTTCTCTCTCTTTTATTAATGCATTACTCAAAACAAATTCCAACTCATATTGATTACTAAACTAACGGAAATTTGTACTGAGTGCAAAAACCTGTTTTCGTTGTTGTTGTTTTATATAAATCATTTCAGTTTAAATATTTTACTTAAAACAAGTACATATTCGTTTAAACGCATCAACTTAATTTTCAATAGGAATGGGTATTTATTTAATTTTCAATAATTAATTGGTCCACCATTTTTATTTATGACTTCAAATATACGATTCGGCATCGACTTCACTAAATTTTCCAGCAACTGACGATCTAAATCTTCCCAAGCTTCCTTAATGGCCAACTTGAGCTCTAGCACGGTTTTGTAAAGGTGTCCTTGGGCTTTTTGTCCATAGATTTTGCGTGATATGCATTCCCAAAGATTCTCCACCGGATTCAAATCGGGACTGCATGCAGGCCATTTCATAAGTGGGATGTTGTGCTCTTCAAACCACTTTAATGCCTCTTTAGAAACGTGAATGGCAGCATTATCCTGTTGAAAAATACTGTCTTCATCCATTTTATCATCCAAAAATGAAATGAGAGCATCATCCAACAATTCCGTGTATTTTTTAGAATTCATTTTGGGCGGCACAAAGCAGATATTTGCTTTACCTCTAGATGAAAATGCCGCCCACACCATAACGATGCCACCACCAAAGTTTCTTTTTGACATACGTACGTCATTGTTTCGCAAATCATGCCAATAACAGCTGTAAGAGTCTGGGCCATCTAAGTTAAATTTTTTTTCGTCGGAAAACACAACATTGTCCCACTCAGTTGACCATTGCATGTGTTTTTGGGCGAAGTCTAAGCGCGCCTTTTTGTGATGCGGCTTCAACACAGGCTTGCTCACCGGTTTTTTCCATTTAACGTTATCTGAGTTACGTAAAATGTGTGCAATGTGCCTCGTTGTCAGTGGAAGATCTAATTTTTCTTTTATTTGAGTTGAGTTCAAAAAACTTGTGGTGGCTTCCTTCCTAATTTGATTAACTTAGCGAATACTCAGTTTTCGATTGCCTTTCGTGGATTTTTTTACTCCATAATTAACACCGTTTTTTAAAAAAGAGCGGACGACTGCTTCTGATCTTCCTAGTCTCCGCCCAATTTCCCGATTTGAATAACCCTCTTTATGGTACAGGTTGATTTGGACTTTTTCTGTGTCATTGAGGTATTTTCCCTTTGGCATTTTGATAAAATCTTAAAAAAATATCATTAAGAAAATATTTTTACATTTAAATTAAACAAAACTTACCAATTGTTAATTAAATACAAGCAAATACTTATTTCTTTAAACCACTAATATTTTTTCGACCTCCTTATTCAGGTGCGTTTAAAGGAATGTGTACTTGTTTTTAGTAAAATATTTAAACTGAACTGATTTATATAAAACAACAACAACGAAAACAGCTTTTTGCACTCAGTACAAATTTCCGTTAGTTTAGTGAACAATATGAGTTTGAATTTGTTTTGAATAATGCATTAATAAAAGAGAGAGAAGGTAGCAAATTTAAAATGAAGAGTGCGTTTATACGAATATGTGTCACTGTATGTTACAAAGAAAATAAGCCATATTTCATTAAAATCTATTGGCGTGTTTTGCCTTAATTCAAATTTAATGATGTTATTTCATTTTGATAAAAAACTGCTAAATAAATACACAGGGGAAAATTCCAGATCTAAAGCTATCCAAAAAATCAGCGGAGCTTCTAGCATCAAGACTTAAAAAAAACGTTGTCTTCAGCCTGGCGTATGAGTTAAAACTTACCGGACTATAGAACGAGATATTCTTCGATACTTTGCAAAGGAGGAGAAAATCGTATACTGTTAGAATATTCCTGGACTTTTAAATGCAATGGGTCTTCAAAGATAGCTCAAAAATAAGTTTAAAATGTGTGTTACTTCAAATTAGCTTCAATTCCGATAGCACATTCAACAAAACTTAAAGAATAATACCAAAGTATCAAACTTATTTTAGAGAAAATTGTGTATGTTCAACACCAGTGTGTTGATTTGAAAATGGTTCACTTTTTATTGGGTCAGCAAGGTAGCTACACTAATTATCCATGTTTTCTTTGTCTATGGGACAGTCGTGCGAAAAATAAGCACTACACTAGGAAAGTTTGGCCATCCAGAACAAATATGACTGTAGACATAAATAAAATCGTTCAAATCCATTAATAAGTCGAGAAAAAAATAGTTTTGCCACCACTTCATATAAAACTTAAACTAAAGAAACAGTATGTAAAAGCATTGGATAAGATTGGCGATTGCTACATATATATTTGCCAAACATTTCCTGGCCAAAGCTCGGAAAAATTAAAAGCAGGCATCTTTCACAAAGCACATTACTAAGGTCGAATTAGAAGCATGGATAAATTTTTTATCAGCAGTCAAAAACTTTTTGAGGAATCATAAAGCTGCAGAGTATTCTGAAATAGTTTCTAAAATGCTTTTAAATTAATGAATTTATATTTTAAATGGATTTGAAATAAATAAGCGCAACCAAAATACAAAAGAAAATCCAATAGGAAATGATGGATTTTAATGAAATATGGCTTATTTTCTTCGTAACATATGTGTGCTTATAACTTAATATCAAACAAGAGCTATTTTGACGTTTTTGATTTTTTATGAATTATGAAATAACAAAAAAGTTTAAATTTTGCATAAAAAAATGTTTTTTTCAGAAGAACTTTCTGAATATTTCCGAAACTATTCAGCTAATCAAAAAACATTGTAGATGTAACTTGGAGGCAATTTAGCTGCGGATGTTTGGATATTTTATTTTACCAAATCAGACTAATTGTTCTGGAGTTATGTTAAAATCTGTGATGAAACCTCCTTAATTTTTAAAATAGCGGCTTATCGCGAGAACCAGAGTCAATTCAAACAATGTAAATTATAGGATTAAAACTTCATTATACCATGTATCTTAATTGGCTCCAAAAACTTATGCCGCAGAAAAAAATTTCTTTTTTGTTCCCCTGTGTAATCATTCGAAACGAATTAATTTGATATGTCACGTTACTTTATGGGGGGGGAGGGGTTTTGAAAAGCACTACGAAAAGTAACGCAGGGGGAGGAGGGGGTAAAAAAAACTGGAAAATCAGTAACGTAGTTTATGGACGAACCCTTATGTGCCACACACTCTACCCACTAGGCTACGGACGCCACTTATTTTTTATTCTTTTATGAATAAGTTATGACGAATCTAATGAAATTCTTTTGAGGAACCAAGAAATATTGGGGGTTGGAATTAGTTTTAAAGGTTTTCTAAGAGATGGCGTAACTATCAATAGATCGCATCGGGCGTACCTGTGACTATATTCATTTCAAAGCACATTGTCTAAGCTTCATTTTTTAGTATGTGTCATTCCACTGAAGTGTAAACAACATATATTTTTTTCTCTGTGAACATGTCGACTTTCGTTCCAACAAAACGCAATTTGCGGGAAGGTTTACTTTTGTGCTTCCATTTGAAGAAAAAAGCGGTTGAAGCACAACGCACGCTTACTGAGGCTTACGGGGACTATGCTCCATCGATTTCTACTTGTGAGTACTGGTTCCGTCGGTTTAAAAGTGGTGATTTTGATACGGAAGACAAAGAGCGTCCGGGCCAGCCGAAAAAGTTTGAAGATGAGGAATTGGAGGCTTTGCTCGATGAAGACCTGTGTCAAACCCTTCAAGAATTGTCAGAATCATTGGGAGTCGACTTATCAACGGTCGGCAAACGCTTGAAGGCCATGGGAATGATTCAAAAGCAAGGAAATTGGGTGCCGTACCAGTTGAAGCCGAGAGACGTTGAACGGCGATTTTGCATGTGCGAACAACTGCTTCAACGGCATAAAAGGAAGAGTTTTTTGCATCGTATTGTCACTGGCGATGAAAAGTGGATCCATTACGATAATCCTAAGCGAAAAAAATCGTGGGGACCAACCGGCCATGCATCAACATCGAGGGCCAAGCCGAATATTCGTGGCGCCAAGCTTATGCTGTGTATTTGGTGGGATCAGAAGGGTGTCGTGTACTATGAGCTGCTAAAACCTAACGAAACCATCACTGGGGAACGCTACCAACAACAATTGATGCAGTTGAGCCGAGAATTAAAGGTTAAACGGCCGGAATATGCCAAAAGACACGACAAAGTGGTTTTTCAACATGACAACGCACGGCCACATGGTGCAAGAACCGTCAAGGAAACGTTGGAGGCGCTGAATTGGGATGTGCTACCCCACCCGCCTTATAGCCCAGACATAGCCCCTTCCGACTACCACCTATTCAGATCGATGACGCATGGCTTGGCTGAGCAGCGCTTCACTTCTTACGAGGATACCAAAAAATGGGTTGATTCGTGGATTGCCTCAAAAGACGAATCGTTCTTCCGGCGCGGAATCCATATGCTGCCAGAAAGATGGGAAAATGTTGTAGCTAACGATGGACAATACTTTGAATAACATACATTGTACCGTTGTTTCTAAATAAATGCTCAAGAACTGAAAAAAAACCTTTAAAATTAATTCCAACCCCCAATATAATTGTATCTATATGATGGTTGCAAAGCCAGTTTGTACAGTTGTGTGCAAATATGATTGTTACCAAACTCGACTTTTTGCACGACTGGGTCGAAGTAAATAAATTAGAGTAAGAAGAAGGAGTGCACCGAATATTTTTTGTTACCTTTGATCCAGGGCCGTAGCCAGGACTTATCCATGGGGGGTATTGATGAACATTTTTTTTATTCAAAATGAAAAGATATAAGTTTCATTTTCAAGTTAAGTTTTTAATATATTTATGTGTAAGGAAATATATTAAGGTGCCTCGACATCCATTAGAAAAAAGTTCCATTTGTACCTCTAAAAATAAACCGTGGTCTATCTTATAACGATTCCCAAAATATTTTGGCTGTTACTGTAGCCGTCGGTGAGCTAAAACATTTTGCAAAAACCTAAAAAATCATGTTTTTCGTAAACATATTGGTTGGTAGAATAGTTGTAAGAACAAATAAGCTGTCAGATATTAAAGGCCGGAAAAGGCTCTTCCAATCTGCATCAGAGAATTTTGAAGTTTTGCAATAGCATTAAAAAGAATACTTTTTTGTGACTTTGTTTTAATTTTTTTTTAATTTTTTTTCACTAAAGTTGAAATAACTTCATTATTTCTAATGCGATCAACACTTTCAAGATATCGTTGGAAAGGTTTTAAGTACTTGTATTCATAGCCAGAATTCTAAAATTTGTACACAAAAAGCTGAAATATTAACTAAAAAATAAATTAAATAAAATAAATAAAAAAAAAAATATAAAAATAAAGTTATTCGAATTTTGAAAGTTTTTGTATGCACTTCCCTCCAGGAAATAAGAGCATTCCCGGATGTAACCAGGAAACATTCTATGGAATGTAGGAAGCATTCCCCTTCATTGCACACTCCATTGCTTTTTTTACATAGCATGTCATTAGAGGGAAACATTCCTCTCAGCTTTGTTAAAAAGTCAAGTGAAACATTCCTCTCCCTTGTTATGAAAATGCCCGGCCAGGATCCAAACCCGAGACACATATAATATAATTCCAAAAGATGTGAGGGGGAATGTTTATTTATCACTTCCATATGTTAGTCTTTCAATTTTTACAAGGGGGAAGCGGTTTGGAAACAACAAAAATACAAAACTACCCTTAAGCTTCCAAAAGATACGGTGGAGAATGTTTCTTTATCACTTTTAGATGGAAGCCTTCCGATTTTTCTTGGAGGGCTAGAAAAAAATTTCCAGAAAATCTAGAAGAGTAGCACCCAATCGTTAGAAAATCCAGCTTTATTTAGCATGGATCGACCATGGCCGATTTTCTAAAAATGTAGTATACATTTTTCTTTAAATTGACACCAGAAGTGTAAAATAGTTTAGGCAAATTATCCCATCATTTACGAACCATTTCGCTAAATTTAAGAAACTTAGCCCAATTGTGTTGCAATCTTATGATATTTGAGCAAGTTTTTTTACCATTTATTTATCATTGGCTATAACTAAGAGAATCTTTTTCTTTGAAAATAAAAAATTTTTCATCGAATCTCTGGAAAAATTTTAAAATTTTTGACAAAAAAACAATCATTCTGTAAGATTTATGTGAAAATTATTGTTTTCATACACACTTAAAAATTTGAATAGAATTTTTACACCGATCGGTGTTCCAGGGAGTCCTACACCGTTCGGTGTTAAAAAACACCGTGTCAAAGTGCTAGAATTTTATATCCGAAAGAGCATATTTTTTCACACCGATCGGTGTAAAAAAGTAAACATCAGAAAGGATGTTTGTTTAGTACCCTGTTAGGTGTTTATTTATAATATGCAAAATGATAATTTTATTTAACACCGAACGGTGTAATTTTTAACTATTCGAAAGGATGTCTTTTACAATTATTTATTAAATTGTCATTAAATTTATTAATTTATTAAATGAAATAAGTCGCAAAAAAATTTGATTGGGGCTTATTTTATTCGGCTTTATTTCATAATGGAATAAGAACTAAACAAAAAAATGAAATAATTCCCAAAAATAATGAAATTGTCCCAAAAATGTATGGACATTTTTTGGGGCTTATTTAATTTTTTTGGGGTCTATTTCGTGGTGTCAAAAAAAAAGTTTGAATCTTTAATCAAGATTTACAAAACTAAAATGAACAAATTAAATTGGGAAATTTCAATTTTTAATTTGTTTATCAATGAGAATGTGATTTCAATATTGCTCTTCTTCTTTGCCTTTCTAATTTCACACCGATCGGATAAGTTCGTCATTTCACACCGAGTAAGCAGTGTAAATTAACACCGTTCGGTGTAGAAAATGTAAATATCCGCTCACCGGTGTGAATTTATTTTTGAAATTTTTGAGTGTGTACTGATGAAAAACTGCAAACATTATTATTAATATTAAATTAAATTGAAAAATTACCACTATCCGGAGACTTGAACCTCGGCAGCGTGAGTGTAAATTCATTAGCTTATCCATCCGACCAGCGCAGTTGTTTAACAATCGTCGCATAATTTGTTTCATTTATAATCGTTCGCTTTTTAAGTAATTTTAAAGTATTTTTTCTAGAAAGATAAGAAAAGCATCTTAAATTAAATCAATTATACACGTATTTCTATGAACTATCCAAGTATTGTAACTAATATTTTTCCAAATTTAAAAAATTATGCTGTAGAATGTTGCAAGCGTACTTGATATCAATCAATACAGTTTTTCTTCCAATTATTTCTGCTTTTATAAAATTTTTGGAAATTTAACTTTTATCATACCTTCATAAGCATTTGTACTAAGGCTCGTCTAGATTGGTCACTCAGAACCTTTCAACCATTCAAATCAGCAGGTGTAGACGACATATTTCCTGCACTTCTACAAAAAGGTGCAGAAACTATATTGCCTCACCTAGTCAAAATAACTAGAAGCAGCCTTGCGCTGGGCTATATCCCAAGGAAATGGAGAAGGGCGATAGTCACCTTCATACCAAAAGTAGTGAAAATAGACTACACGCTACCAAAGTCGTTTAGACCCATTAGCCTTACCTCATTTGTACTTAAAGCAATGGAAAAGGTAATAGATAACTGTATAAGAATTGAGATTCTGGAGAAGGCACCAATGCACCCATGTCAACACGCGTATAAGGCGGGTAGGTCTAGAGAATCTGCTCTATACCAGTTGGCTAGTAACATCCAGTCAGCTTTCAAAAACAAAGAAACCGTACTCTGTGCCTTTCTAGACATAGAGGGAGCCTTTGATAATACTTCTCACGAGGCTGTGAAGAAGTCTTTACACAAAAAAGGAGTAAATGATATGCTCAGCAGATGGATATGCCAAATGCTTAGCACTAGAACTGCAGAAACAAAAGTGGGCAACACCACTATAAGAATCAAAACAACAAAAGGCTGCCCACTAGGCGGAGTCCTCTATCCACTGCTGTGGAGTCTTGTTGTAGACGAATTATTATCGATGCTAACAGAGAATGGCATAAAATGTCAGGGTTACGCAGACGACATCACCTTAATAGCGAGAGGAAAGTTCGAGGATACACTCTGTAACCTGATACAGAGAGGACTGTCAGTAACAAAGGAGTGGTGCAACACAGTGGGATTAAGTATCAACCCAGCGAAAACCACAATAGTACCTTTTACTAACAAAAGAAGCCTGCCAAACCTCCGAACAATGAGAATAGATGGCACTGAAATTCCCTTCAAAGGAGAATTAAAGTATCTGGGACTTACACTAGATTCAAAGCTTCTCTGGAGAAGACATTCAGAGGTAACTATAAACAAAGCAACGCGCGCACTCATGGTATGTAGGAGCCTGGCGGGGAAAAGCTGGGGTTGTAACCCAACAATTCTCCGCTGGATGTATACCATGATGGTGAGACCCATCCTCACCTATGGTGCAATAGCATGGGCTGAGAGAACCAAGCTAACCACAATGAGGAATATGCTAACAAAGGTGCAGAGACTGGCCTGTGTATGCATCACAGGGGCCATGAGGACATGCCCTACAGCAGCACTAGAAGTAATTCTAGATCTAACACCCTTACACCTTGTCATAGAGGGAGTAGCCAAGCGAACTCTGTTGTGCATTGCAAAAGAGGGGACAGGCTTAGGTAAAACTATCAGCAGTAGAAAGAAGGAGGATATTGCAAAGCACACTCCCTACATCGATCTACCAAGAGACGATATAGTAAAAAGGTATAACTTCGAAAAACACTTCGGAATTAAGCGTAGTACCAAGAAAGAGTGGGACAGCGAGATGATATCGAAAGTCAGGAAACCACACAGTATAGCATGGTATACAGATGGGTCCAAGACATTGGAAGGTATAGGCGCAGGGGTGTACGGGCCAAGAACCAAGCACTTTAAACCTATGGGGACAACACCCAGTATCTTCCAAGCGGAAATTCTAGCAACTCAGCTGTGTGCACAATTCAATCTGGACCGTAAATACAAAGGTCAGGATATAGTTGTGATGTCAGACAGCCAAGCAGCAATCAAAGCATTACTGTCTGACCAGAATCATGTCGTTGTCGTGTCGGCAGGCAGAGCGCTGGCAGAGACAATGCAAACCTTATGGGAGAAAATTTCGGCAGAATACGACAACGAAAACGCCAAGATAGAAATGTTTCTATTTCTATTTTGACTTTGTCGTTTATTTGATAGCTCTCTCAGCTTTTCTCTAAAAATATTGCCATATTTTAACAAAATTTGAAGAATCTGTCAACCAATGTAGCGAGTAAACAGTGTTCCTATTTGCTCTAATAATGATAGGAGTAGCCTTCAGTTGAAAATGCAGTAAATTTATATGAAGAGTATTGCAAAAAGTAGTGAAATAAATGGAAGTGGAGTAATTATTAGTTCAATCGGAGTACGATGAGAACACTGAAGCAAGTTCAAGAAAATCAACAATGGCAGATTGAATAAAAGCAAAACGACAAAGCCAACGCTACAATTCTGGGCCAACTCTTAGCAATTCTCTCTCACCGACACGACAACGACATGATTCTGGTCAGACAGTATGTTTCCTGTGAGATATCATCGAGAATAACATGGGAATGCCTAAAGGCGAATTTACACGATTCACTATCATCGTTCACTTTGGATGAATCATCTGATTTGTAAAATGTAAATTGAGTTTCATCTTTAAAATGAAGATGATTGTCATCCACATTGAACAGTGAAAGAAGTAGAAGGTCTTCCTACTTTTGATGAAAGTGAAAGCAAACCGAACTGATGTGTCTTTCGTACTAAAACACAATCGAAAGGTGTTAACATAATTTCAAGCAGAAAGTTTATATTTTTTTTATTTAATTGCTGAATAGCTTTTATTTATTCAATTTTTTTAAACGTCGATAAAATTAATCAGCCAACGAATATATTTTGACATTCAACCCCGAATCATCCATCAAATATCTAATTTACACTTTGAATAATGTAAATTAAAAATTGATTCACTGTCATTGTTCAACGTTCACTATCATCGTTTTAAGTGAAATGTGTAAATTCGCCTTAACAAAACTCAACGAACTAGGCAAGAATAGCACTGTTACTATACTTTGGGTCCCAGGACACAAAGGAATACAGGGTAACGAAGAAGCCGATGGTCTAGCGCGACAGGGTGCAGCTACAAAATTTATAGGACCAGAACCATTCTGCGGATTGGGCACACATTCTATAAAAAAAAAACTAAGAAGGGAGGAGAGGCATAAACGTTCAAACCTTTGCAAAAGCCTCCCAAAGCTAAGACAATCTAGATTGCTCCTCAGAGATTTTAACACTCGGAGAGCAAAATTGTGCATAAGCTAAGGCAAACCGAATCTTAGGATTCTAACGGGGTTCCTTACAGGATACTGTAAACTCAAATACCACCTGATGAAATTGGGCAAAGAGACCGATAGTAACTGCCGTTTCTGTGAAGAAGCAGAGGAGACTTCAATACACCTACTTACAAATTGCGACGCCGCGGCTCGCAGACGTAAACTAGCACTGGGAAACTATGAGCTGAGTCTAGAGCTGGTTTTATCCCTTGAACCTAAGAATATTCTCAAATTCATTAGAGAAATTGGGCTGGATGAAATTCTGTAATCCGCAAACCCAGCGGAGCTTTGAGAAGGAGGTACAATATATCTGATTTAGGTCGCAGTACGCATCTCCACCACACAACATTAACATTACCTTCATAAGTAAAACCTTGTCTTAAAAACTAAGAAGCTGTTTTGATAACGTTGCAACAAATTTAAGACGTGAGATTCTTCAATTGCTAGAGAAGCAGAATAAAAATTGCTAAAAAAAATCAATTCTCTGAATTGGAATGGTGCTGCAGGTTCAAGTATGCAATTTTTTTGAGTATGCATAAAAATATTCAATGCAAAAATTCTACATATGAAATGATTGGAAAGGTTTATTTTTGTCAAATTTGAATATCCTCAAATAAATCGATTGTGGAGCTCTAATGAATTTTGCACAAAATAAGGGTTTTCACTTTGAGCGGTCTCGGTTTAAAGGATATTAAAAATTTTTTCAGATTTCCAAATTTTTTAACATTCTCCTTCTAGTGTGCTACCTACTCTACGTATCAGAAAAACTTTTGCAAAATAACTCATCTAATACATATGTATAACAACTACATAACCAAAAACTCGATTTCTATGGAACGAAACATTAAATTTACTTTATTCTCTGAGGATATGTTTGCCTTAGTATCTGTTTTGTACTTTTTTGTTCTTTTGAATAAATGAATACAAATACACATTGATTGGATTTACAAAAAAAAAAAAAAAAAAAAATAATAATGAAAAAAAACACACATATTTTATTCATTAAGAGCTAGTTTTACTATAAATTCAATCATAACGAAAATCATTACCATAATCATAACACCAATCATAACCATAACAAAAACCAAACTTTATAACAACCAAGCAATGACCTTAGTTATCTGCATCGACTAAGAATCATCGATCATTAGAATGAACATCAATATCATCATCAACAACATCATCAACATCAACATTAACATCATCAACATTATGTATCAACACCATCCCCATCACAATCACTAAAAACCAAAATACTTTTATTATGTCATTTAAGTAAGTAGTACAGAAAAGAATGCTGAATTCGTTATCTTGCTCGGTAAAGAAATAACTATTGGCTATTAACTTAATCTGGGCAACGTAAATATTTTCGATAACGCTGTAAATAAATTCTATGACTATATTGTTACGATTCGTTTTACGATGCAATTTATACTTTTTTTTAATAAAGACAACCATCTTTAGCTGCTTTTTTAATTTGATTTTCTTGATATCCAGCGGATGTTGGAGTATCTAGTTATATCAATGGAGAGGTTATAAAAGTGCACTAACATGTATCGAAATATAAGCCAATTTGTAGAGCACTTGAGGCAATGAAATTCTAGGCTGCGATAAAACGGCAGCATGGCGGCGAGTTCTTATGTTACGCAAATACAGTAAGAGCACAAAAAAAAAGGAGCAATAAAAAATGGTGACATCCTAAAAATATCTTTTAAGGAAGCATCCGTAATCCGTTGAACATAAGATCACATTTCCTAGTTAACATAAGCCAAAACAAAGCAGCAGCCAAAAGTATACAACACACATACACCAAATCCGCACTACTACACACATACATACGTATGCTGGTGTAAGGCATTAAGATAAATATAGCAAAAGCAACTAAAACCAAAGCAACAACGAAGAAAAGACACCGACAGCCACAAGCAAAAAATGAGCTGTGTGCTAAAACAACAAACTAAAAGTCACTAAATCGAGTCATTATCTTCAGCAAGATTTAAGCGGAAATTGGAAAGATTTTTATTGTCAACACATACGAGTGCAGACGCGTGTGCCGTCAGATAAATACGGACACGTATTAAATACATACAACGACACAAACACATTCAAACACCCATTAGTTCATGTGAACGGGGCAAACAGATAAACGGACTCAAACTACCCTCCAGGAAATGTGAGCATTCCCGGATGTTACCAGGAAACATTCCATGTAATGTAGGAGCATTCCTCTTTGTTGCACAGTCCATTGCTTTTTTTACATAGCATGCCATTAGAGGGAAACATTCCTCTCAGCTGTGTTAAAAATTAATGTGGAAACATTCTTCTCCGCTGTCTTAAAAAGCGAATTACAAGCAATCCTCTTCCCTGTTCTAAGAATTAATGTGGAAACAATCCTCTCCCTTGTTACGAAAATGCCCGGCCAGGATTCAAACCCGGGAACCCTGAGCGATAGTCAAGCGCGCTACCACTAGACCATCGAATTCTACAATAAGCGGCTAGAAAACAATGATATTAATATTTTCTATTGTCATTGCTTGACAATAAATGAAAGTTTCCAAATGCATTCTTAAAGAAGCGGTGTGGAAACAATATAAATACAAAACTTCCCTTAAGCTTCCAAAAGATACGGTTTGGAAACAATATACATACAAAACTACCCTTAAGCTTTCAAAAGATACGGTGGGGAATGTTTCTTTATCACTTTTAGATGGAAGCCTTCCGATTTTTCCTGGAGGGTAATGCGACGAAGACTGTCTGTCAGACGTGGCTCGAGATCAGCATTGCTTGTTGGTTCGGCTTTAAGTATGCAGCATTAATTTGTTCGCACTTCCTAAGCTTTTATTTGGTTTTTATTTGATTGTTTTTTCAACTGACTGCTTAATTTTTCTTCATGCTGGCGTTTTCTCTAAAGTCTAAGCCATGTCGCAGTGAAGGCCATAATACTTAGGTTATCTTAAGTATGCAAATTTGTCGGAAGTATTTATTAACTAAAAATAAAAAGAACTTCGTTATTACTCTTACTAATGCTTACGCAGCTGAACGGCAAACACATTTTTCAGGTGCAAAAATAGGGTTAAAATTTAATACTTATTCGTGAGAACTATTAGATAAATCCTTTAACTACAATTGAAAGTGTTCTATATGACCTTGTTATTTATTATGTTGATTTTTATGAGTTAAATACAAACTCTAAATGTTTGATAGTTTAAATTTTTCATCAAGAATGATTTAAACTATCAAACATTTAGAATTTTTATTTAAGGGGGGTCCTCTGGTAATCTATGCCAAATTTTAGCCTTTTTTCAAAATATTGTGGAAAGAGAACGAGTAAAGATATTTTAGTTCCGTTTTTTGATTTGGGTAGCTTAATTTATTGAAAAAAATACAAAATTTTGAAAAAGTGAATTTATGGACCGTTCAGAAAGTTCTAGGCCTGGTAACGAGGTTCTCCGGAAAAAAGGTGGGTCCAAATTGCGCACGATTCAAAGAGTAAACATCGTCTGAAAAAAAAAAAAATATTCAGTTACTTAGAATGAATGTCCCTATAGCCCCTACCTCGGAAACAAAAATTGAAATTTTTTTAGGGGGGGAGCCGCCACTTTGAAAATGAAAAATCGAATTTCGACCTTTTTTTTGTAGTCTAGTGTAGAAAAAAAAATAGTAAACATTATTTTTTCGGCAAGTTTGAGGTAGGGGCTATAGCGGCGTAAATTCTGCGTCGTTTCATGCCTCATATATCAAAATCGGTCAAAAACTGTTTGAGTTATCGTGCGCAAAGTTTTGAAAAACATGGTTTCGAGAAAAACGCGTTTAAAGTTTTGACTTCAATTTTGAGGCACACAAATGACATTAACACATATTTTTTTAATACAATACTTACGAATATTAATCGGCAATTCCAGCCCCATAAAGTGTGCCTTCCTCCATCTCATAAAACGAGTTTTCCATGGCTTTTTGGGCTCTGCGGGCTGTGCGACCCTCTTTCGATGATGCGTACGTTTTTAGCTCTGAGCGTTGAAGTCGTTTTCCGTCGCGAGATTCAGCATACATCTCGGCTTGTGGGCCGATGACAATACCCATTGTTGACATTATTTTTAAAATACTTGTGAAGCCTTCGTTGAAAATGCAGGTTGCCAGAAAATTTGCGATTTCGACTGTGGTAGCACCACAGTGGATATGTTTCGGCGCAAAGGTCCACAAAAGCGAGTTGAACAATTCGTTACAATTTTGCGTTTCACCTCCAGTGCATCGGTTGAGTAGATCGTCGGATGATAACGCTTCGTATATGGGCTTCATTACTTGCAGAACCTTTCCATCAAGTGGGGCGTACGTGTGGTGAAATGAGGCTAATGAGCCTTCTGCTGATAGGCGCACCAGCTGGACTCACCAGGTGGGCAATACATATGTTGTGGATTACTATCACTTGAACTTTTGTGATAATATGTTGACCATATTTCTTTTCTCATGTTTTCCACAGAGTCCTTATTACGTCGAATAGCAAGTCCATAGTAAGTAGTCAGCTCGCTTATGACTTTGTCTGTCAGTTTGCCAGTGCCTTTTCCACCGATGCCTTTGTTTTCTTTTTTGGCCTTGCGCAGCCGTGTGCCCATGCGTTTTTGTGACAACGGATTCAACAGGCACTGCTTGTAAACTGCTTTAGCAGACACATGCATGTTTTTCAAGGTGCCATAGTACGCATCAAGGCACAATCCTTGGCATATGTCCATTAATCCGCAGAACATATTAATACCTTCTCTCCCTATTCCAAGCAATCTCATGGCAAATATCAACCGGCGATTTACAACAAAAGATTTACCGACCACCGGCGAAGAATTAATATACTGTGTAGCTTTACATTGGCACTGCAGACTCACTTTGAAGCCGACTCCACGCATACATGGTTTTCCAAATCGAATTTTTTGTTTACATTGGGCGCAGATAACCAGAGCAGCAAGCGTTTGGAAAAATGAAAAAAATTCCAAGAAACAGAACTGGAGGTTGTTTTCGATGATGACTTCATTGTCTTGCGTTTTCTTCAATTTTTTGGCCGATGTGCTGGCAAAGTCGGTGTCCTCTACTTGGGAGTGCTGGTTTCCACGGAAATGCCTCTTTTTTGTTCGATACGCGTACTTACGCGGCGCGTTTGGGTGGCTTTTTTTATCCATAGCAAAAAAAAAAAAAACACAAAACGATTTTTCTTTTATTTTACAACAGCAGTTATCGCGCACGCGTAGCTTCCAGCGTTCGAAAATAAACTGAATCTCGTTCGTTTGCTTCTTTCATGTGAACACCTGGGCTCAAAATCATTTCAACCCCTAAATCAAAACATGCATGTATACATACTGCATGTATACATACTGTGTGTGTATATTTTGTAATATCAATACATATTTTGGAAGAATTCCACAGAATTTTCGACTAATGACTGCAGGCAAATAAACAACTTTGCTGATGCGTTATTTTGACGAAAACATACCTACACAAAAATGCCTGTATCTCCTAAACTATTTCGAATTTTGAAAAATCCTTTTGTGAAAATGTTTTTGAGTATCTGAGCAATAGAAATATGAAAAAAAAATCGAAAAAAATTTTTCGGATTACCAGAGGACCCCCTTAAATCATAGAAAATCAACATAATAAATCCTTTAACTTCTGGGTCGCGAGCATTCATGAAGTTACAAAGTATTTTATTTACATATTTTTTCAGCCAAGCAATGTTTAAATGTATATGTTAATAACTAAACAGTTGAAGTGTATTGCTACTAAGAAAACATTTTAAGCAAAAATGCGTAAAAATCAATAAACTGAATCAAAAACAAACTTCAAAAACCATAGCCAATTGTTTGATAGATTGAGAAAATAAAGGAATCAACTTTAATATCCAGTAGGAAATATCTGGCTTTTGCTGCCTATTTAATAATAAAAAATTTTTATATGAATTACTTCAGTGCCCCATGAAATGAATATTCGTAAAATTAATGGTAACATTTTTAGAAAATTAAATGTTCATTTACCGACCTTTTGTTTCAATTTTAAAAATTTTATTATTGCGGGCTTAAGGTCCATAATTTTTGTTCACTAAAACTCCAAGTTTTAATTATAAAGTTTATTGTCAATATTTCGACTGCCGTCGGCAATCATCATCAGGACAAATATTACAAATTAAAACATTTAGAAATGAACAAATTTTTCCATTAAACACAAACTTTACAAATTTTACAAAAACTTCGAAAAAAATTTTAGAAAATGTCAAAAAACTCTTTAATCTCTGATTCGATTAGCATGAAAATTTGTATACAGTGGTTTTTGAGTACAACAAGTGTTTCGGCCATATTTACTTTGCAAACCAAAGAGCGTTGTAGTACAAATTCATAAGAAACTTCAAAAACCTCATAAACGCTCATTCAATTAGCATGTTTTTGTGGTGGGGTGCAATGAGGCCAAAGGTAATAAGACCAAATTGGCTTTATTTCCTTTTCAAGTGTATATTTTGCGAATATTTACGAAATTTGCCTTATTCGCATTTGAAAAGGGAAATCGAGTTAATTTGGCCTTATTACTCTTTAGTAGAAACAAATATTAAAACGATATTAAATTAAATTATTATACATTATTAAATGAAAATTTTAAAATATAAAGGATTACAAAAAAAAAGCGAATTTGAGATCTGTCATAATGATGTAGGCTTCAAATCAAAAATATTTGCATTTATACATATATTGAAAGACATGAGCATATGCTTCATCAGACATCAGAACATTAAATTGATAAAAGGATAGATTAATTTAATATAATTAAGAAATTTTTCCACTGCGTCGCTTTAACTTGATTTAATTCTTTTCGTACAAGGGAAAATTATTTTGAAATAATTGTACTTTACGACCAGTTGATTTGTTTGTTGGCTTTATTTCCCTTTTCCAGTAGAAACTTGCGAAATTGGCATTATTTCTATTTGAAAAGGAAATAACGCCAATTTGGTTTTATTTCCCTTGGCCTAATTTCACCTCTCCGCACAGTGGTTTAATCCCATACAAAGTTTGGAAAAAAATAGGAGTCGTCGTAGATCAAAGAAATTTGGTACACAACTTCAAGTAGCCTCTAGTAGAAGATATTAAAAAAAAATTTTAATCCGCACACAACCACGCCTATCTCCATGGCGTACATTTATAGCATACAATTTTACGACACTATATATTTATCGCATTAAAGTTATTTCAAAACAGCTCCTTCAAGAATCTGAAATATCTATGAAGATTAAAAAAAATTGTTTAACGCCCACTTTTTTTTATATTTATACAAAAATAGCATAGCATTAAGAAGTAGTAGTCGTATGCCAATAAAATTTGTTATATAAGTTGAAATAGACTGTGTTAGATCACTTACGAAAAATTTTGCAGATCCGATTACAACCACGCCTACCTCTCATATAGCACAAAATTTTAAAAAGCAATAATTTTTTTCGTATTGAAGTTTTATTAAATGAGCTCACTCAAGAATCTAATATATATGTGTACTAGGGTGTCCCAAAAATGTATTTTTTTTTATTTTGACAGATGTTCGCGGCTTTAATACTTCCACTTGATCTTAGAAACAACCTCTGTAAAGCGCATCTCAATTGGTAAATGTTTAGAGGTCGCGAATTCATTTTATAATTTTCTCATACAATTTGTATGGGGAAAAACCAGTTTTGCTGGTAAACTGAATTAAGAGCCACTATCTTTTAAGTAAAATGGTTAAAAAAACGCGTGTTCCCTCAAATTTTGTCTGTTATGATATATCCAAATTTCATTTTCATCGGATTATTATTTGGTGGTTGCCCAAAACGATTAAAAAATAAAAATATTAATACAAAAAAACTATTCGTTGTAACTTTTAATCCAAAAACATATAAAAACCCTATGAACTTTTTCTTCATTGTGCGTTTTAACTATCATTATCTAAAATTTAAGACCAATAACAATAATGAAAATGGAATACTGGAATAATGAAATGGAATTAAGAGATATTGATTTTTAATGAAATTGATCTAAGTAAAAGTATTCATTTATATAGGTAGCTCTAAGAAGTGAGCCACAGGCCACCAAATAATAATCAGATGAAAATGAAATTTGGACATGTCATAATAGATAGAATTTTAGGGGAAATTTTAGGGAACACATGTTTTTTTTAACCATTTTCCTTAAAAGATAATGACTCCAAATTCATTTGACCAGCAAAACTGATTTTACCCCACACAAATCGTATGGGAAAATTAGAAAATGAATTCGCGACCTCTAAACCTTTACCAATTGAGATGCGCTTCACAGAGCGTGTTTCTTAGGTCAAATGGAAGTGGAAAAGCCGCGGACATCAAACACGATTTTTTTTGGGACACCCTAATGTGTTCATTTGAAAAATAATGCCACGGTCACTGCCCACTAAGGGCAGTCCTTAAGTTCCCAAAATTTCAATCTAACTTTATCAGAATGAATGCAAACATTAAACTGCTTAAAAACGGCTTATTTTATTTTGAGATTCAACTAAAAAACGTTTATTTTAAAGTAATATCATTTTAACATCTTCGTGAACATCAAGATGTTTTTTTTTGCTCTGTTCAAAACGAGTATATTAAAGAATCCGAAGATGCTACGAGGGCCCTTTGATAATTCCGTCATAAATGAAACAAGAAATAATTTTTACGGCAAAAAAAGTTTTATTTCTCAATATAGTCTCCTTGTAGCTCGAAACACTTCGTACAGCGTTCCTCCAATTTTTAATCCCATCCGAAAAATACGTTTTCGGAAGGTCCTCAAAATATGCCTCTGTTTCGGTGATGAGCTCCTCTCTGGTGGTGAATCTCTTTCTGCCGAGCCATTTCTTCAGATTTGGAAACAGAAAATAGTTGAGGGGGCCAAATCTGAAGAAAATGCTGGATGAGGAAGCAAGTCGTACTTGAATTCATGGAATTTTGCCATGGGAACTGGGCATGTGTGAACGCGCGCATTGTCTTGATGGAGAGCACTTTTTCCTCGCCAAATGGGGATATTTATCTTTCAAAACGCCAATGATCGCTCTTTTCGGTGGAAGGTAATCGATGTAGATTATACCGCATTTATCCCAAAATACTGTATCCATAATCTTACCGGCCGATAGCACCGTCTTCGACTTCTTTAGAGCACGTTCGGTCGGTGAAGTCCACTATTTCGATTGTTCCTTTGTCTCTGGTGTGTAGTGATGGATCCATGTTTCACCCACGATTACTAATCGACGAAAAAAAAAATCCTTATCTTTGTTCAACATCGCCAAACACGCCTCTGAATCAGTCATACGATCGCGTTTATGGTCGAGAGTGAGCAAACGAGGCACCCATCTTGCGGATAATTTTTTCTTATCCAAATAATTTCGCAAAATTTTCCACATCCATTCTATTGAGATGCCTACTGCCTCAATAATCTTGCGCACTTTAACTCTGGGATCAGCCAATACGATATCGTAAATTTTAGTGACAATTTCTGGTGTGGTGACCTTATTTGGGCGTCCAGAACGTTGGGCGTCACTTGTGCTTGTACGACCGCATCGGAATTCAGTAAACCACTTGTAAATCATTCCAATCAATGGTGCAGAGTCCTCATAGTATTTATCAAGAATTTTTTCGGTATGGCTGGTGGTTTTTTTTGCTCAAAAAATAGTGCTTATTGACCACACGAAATTCACTTTTTTCCATTTTCGTCAAAATTCACAAGATCGTCTGCTGTCAATGGCTGCCAAACACAAACAAAGCGTCGCAGCGAGCTGAAATTTTGACAGTAGTCTATTAATAGATGGTAGTGAACAGGGTCAGTGTTGCATTTAAAGTCTCAATGCAACACTGCCTGCAACACTGCCAAAGCCTTAAGTGGTTTACTGAATTCCGATGCGGTCGTATAAGCACAAGTGACGCCGAACGTTCTGGACGCCCAAATGAGGTCACCACATCATAAATGGTCACTAAATTTCACGATAATATGTTGTATTGGCCGATCCCAGAGTTAAAATGCGCCAGATTTTTGAGGCCGTAGGCATCTCAAACGAACGGGTGTGGAACATTTTAGATATGACAAAATTATCAGCAAGATGGGTGCTCACTCTCGACCATAAACGCGATCGTGTGACAGATTCAGAGGCGGGTTTTGCGATGTTGAACAAAGATAAGAAGGATTTCTTCCGTCGATGCTATCGGTGCTATCGGCTAGAAATGTTATGGCTACAGTATTTTGGAATAAAAGTAGTATAATCTACATCGACTACGTACCACCGAAAAGAACGATCAAGAGCAAATACTACACGCAGAGAAAGGACATGGTTGAGACATGATTACTGCAATAATAATTTTTTTACTAGAATTATTATACTATTTCTGCAATCACAAATTTTTGCCTTAATAAAGTCATTATTTACTAATGGTGGTACCAAAAATAACATTATAGTTGAAATCATAACATCATTGAAATCGTCAACATACTACGATTGCCTCAACTATTAGTTGCAACAAAAATGTTGTAGTTCTGTCAATCATGATAAATGTGAATATTATTGTAGGGACAAACATATTAGAATTTTAAATGTTTGTATGATTGTTGGAAAACGAAGCAGAACATAACCAAAGTCGAAAGAATTTATAGTGTCTGAACAGTTTGCAGGGAAAACTTTCACTTCATTCAGACACAATAAGTTTTATCGATTCCTGGCTATGTGCCGTTTCGTTTGTCAACTGTTCAATTATTGTGTTTTGTTTTAAATCGCCTTATTCTAAAAACAGCTCGTAGAAAAGTGACATTTTCGACTTTAATTGTAGCAAGCATATTTCTATTTACCGTAAATATATTTCGCAATTCTGACCATATTTTGTTTAACACACACATTGCTACTTTTGTGACAGCGCAATTCATGTACCATGTTTGTGAATGGCATTGGTCAGGCGAGCGGTAGTAGCGGCTGTGGCCTACTGGTAGTGTGCGTGGCTCGTAAGCAAAAAAGCCGCGGTTCAAACCCCAGCTCGGACAGAAAATTTTATAAAAAAGATTTTTCAATTGAATTAATATTTCTGTTCAGCCTAGTCAATGGCAAACCTCTGGATTGATCTTAATTAATAGCTGTTGAAATTGGAGTGCATGAAAATAAAAAAAATAAAATTATTGTTTCAATAATATTCTGGATCCTTAAAATAAATTCATAATATAGTTGTTGCAATCATTCATTCTATTTTCGACATAATAAGAGAATAATGATTGTTTCAATAATATTTTGTTCCTACAAAAAAGTCACTTTTCTAAATATAGTTGTTGTAATCATTTTATCATGATCAAAGAAAATATTATATGATTATTATTATTATTATTATTCTTTATTCTCATAGTGAAAAGTTTTGACAAGATTATTCACTCAAAAATACAATTACTAGAACAATTATTACTTATAAGAATAGTATTGACATTTAGTATTAGAATAAATAGTGTTAAATGCCACTTCAATAAATATATAAAACTAAATTAATTGTGTTAACATAAAAAGTGTTTTGTGGGGTGAATTGAATCAAACAATATAATTTAAAAAAAGTTATAAAAATTAACAATTATTATTAGAAGAGAAAAAAAAATTATTTCTGTCTAAAAAATAAAGAACAAACAAAAATTAGCTAATGGAGCGCAACAAAAATTCAACTTCCGAGTGGTCTAACTCAAAGATCCACAATTTTATTTTTCTTAAGAAAGTACTAAAATTTCTTTCAAGGCGTATACTTGCAGGGAGTCTATTGTAAAGTCTATAAGATAAAATCGAAAAAAAAATTACTATAGTGGGTTGTGCGAAAAACTGGAACAGTCACGGTAGAATTTTGGTTCGTTCTTAAGTTGTAATTACCATGTATGGGATTCTGCATACACCCACTTCTTTTAAAAAATATTTGTAGAACTTTAAAATAATAAAGATGCCTTAATGGTAAGATCTTTAGACGCCTAAATAGATTAATAGATGCAGTCAAGCGATTTACTTTACAGATTATTCTAACGGCAGACTTTTGTAATATTAACAGGGGACGTATATTATTCAGATAAGCACCTCCCCAGCAACTTATACCATATTGTAATCTAGAATGAAAAATCCCGTAGTATATTTTAGTTAATGTACTTTCAAAACAAAAATGTCTTAGTTTATAAAAGCATCGTAATGAAGAAAAAAGATATTTCTTCAACAATGAAATGTGTGTGGTCCAGGTAAGATGTTCATCAACCATTACTCCTAAATATTTATAGCAAGGAACTCTTTCGACAACAAAGCAATTATTACTGCAAGGAATTCTACTGTTATAGGTTGAACCTAGGTCATGACTCGTATCCGATGTTAAACTAAATCGAAAACAATCATAACCATGAAAAATTATATCAATTTCCGGCGATACTATATTACATAAGCTAAAATACATTAGTTTAGTCTTCCTGCTAACAAGTAACTTATGTTCTGCAAACCAAACTCTCAGTAAATAAACGTCATGATTTATATCTGCAATTAAGTTAAGGGGGTTAACTGATGCATACCCAATGGCTGGATCATCGGCAAAAGCAGTAACTTTACCAGCAAAATTTAGAGAAAAAAGAGAATTAATATAAACTAGAAATAGAACCGGACCAAGTACAGAGCCTTGGGGAACTCCTATATTTATACATTTAGAGTCACTTTGTTCGCTTCAAATTTTTACTCTCTGCTTTCTGCAATTCAAAAAGGACATAAGCCAATTGTAAATAAAGCCACGAAAGCCAACATTATGTAGTTTTTTCAGAAGAATATTGTGATCAACCATGTCAAAAGCCTTTGTTATATCAACAAAGAGGCCAGCACTATTTTGCTTATCATCAAGACCTTTGTAAAACAATGTACAGAAATCAAGTAGTGCGTCTTCAGTTGAGAGACAAGTTCTAAATCCGTACTGACAAGAACTGAAAAAATGTTGTCTGTTCAGAAAAGCTAAGATCCTCGCCTTAAGGGCTTTTTCAAAAATTTTTGAAATTGAAGATAGCAAACAAATAGGTCTTATTAGTATCTCTCCTGCATTAATTATTAGTATCTCTCCTGCAACCTGTTTTTTGCGTCTTTGAGTTGGTATTCCAGACAGGACACTTAATTTAAATATATGTTTTAAAATATAAATTATATTTAGTGCAATATTTTTCAAAATATTGTTTGAAATCTCATCAATGCCACCGGAGTTCGAGTTTTTTAAGGATTTGATTATTCTCGATAGCTCATGACCAGAAATCGGCTCAAAATAAAAACTGTCATAAGAAAAGTGTTCTAAATTGGAAGAAGAGCTTATGCATGCTTCCTCCGGAAATAGAAGCTGCCTAGACGTTGCAAAATGATTATTGAAATCATTTGAAACTTGCTTTATATCAGTAACGATATTAGATTCATTATTTAAAACGAACGAATCCGCGTGATTCATTACGATTTAACATTACGATTTAAAATGTTATTAACAACTTTCCATTCTTTTTTTAGGTTACCTTGTGCAATTAGAATCTGATTTTGATAGTAATGATTTCTACAAGATTTTATTTCAATATTTAAATTTTTACAATTACTAGTATAACGTTGTTTTAAACTGACATTAAACGGATGTTTCCAGCATTTATTTTTTAGTATATTTTTAAGCTTACTTTTTTTAAGTAGGCTACGAGTCATCCATGGTTTCAACATACGCTCTGAATTTCTAAGAACAGTTGCAGAACTAAAACAATTAATAAGATTTGTCAAAATACTTAGGAATATGGTATATGCACGAGATACATTTTGTTTGGCATTTAAGAACAATCATAATCCGTGAATGCAGCCAAAGTGGACCGTTTCAACGACGCTTTAAAAGAAAAATGTCCACATTCAGCGAGGAAAAAAGAGCTCTTCCATCAAGACAATGCGCGCGTTCACACATGCCAAGCTCCAGTGGCGAAATTCCATGAATTCAAGTACGAATTGCTTTCTCATCCAGCATATTCTCCAGATTTGGCCCCCTTCGACTATTTTCTGTTTCCAAATCTGAAGAAATTGCTTGGAGTAAAGAGATTCTTCACCAGAGTAGAGCTCATTACCGAAACAGAGGCCTATTTTGAGGACCTTCCGAAAACGTATTTTTCGGATGGGATAAAAAAATTGAAGGAACGTTGGACGAAGTGTATCGAGCTTAAAGCAGACTACATTGAGAAATAAAACGTTATTTTATCGTAAACATCATTCCTTTTTTTTACGCAATTATCAAACGGCCCACGTAGTTACTATAAAAAATATTACACAAGTTTCGTGATTTTTAAAAAAAGTTTGTTCACTTTTTCAAAAAAATTATTATAGACTTTTCTTATTATCAGGATATCAAACTATAATAAAGCTTGCTTTTATAAGGTTAGGTTAAAGGGGCTGCCTCAATTGAAACATTTGTTGTATTTTATAGAGTAATACAAGTTTAAATCATAACAAAAAATAGTAACATATTTTTAATATCAATGAAACGGGCTTTATTGAATAGAAAATTTTATGACATTATTTTATGATTTTGCCATGTGGCCGCCACGGCTGGCGCGTACAAGGCGCAATCTGGAACACCAATTTTCACAAACTTTTCGCAGCATTTGCGGCCGTATCTCGCCGATAACTCTTCGAATGTTGATTTCCAGGTGTTCAATTGTTTGTGGTTTATCGACGTAGATAAGTGACTTTACATAACCCCAAAGCAAATAATCCAATGGGGTTAAATCACACGATCTTGGTGGCCAATTAATTGGGCCATTTCGTGGAATTATTTTTTCGTCAAAAGTTTCCTTGAGTAAATCAATTTTAGCGCCCGCTGTGTGGCATGTGGCTCCGTCGTGTTGGAACCACATATCAGCAAGATTAATGCCAGCTAATTGAGGTACGAAAAAACTTCGAATCATGTTCCTATACCGTTTCACCATTGACAGTAACTTTCTGACCATCATCGCTTTTGAAGACATATGGGCCAATGACTCCGCCATCCCATAAAGCGCATCAAACAGTAAATTTCTGTGGATGTAATGGTGTTTCGACAAAAGCTGTTTATTTACGTACCCATTCAACCAAAAATGGGCTTCATCGGAAAATAAAATTTTCTATGGAAATTCAAAATCAATATCAATTTGTGCTTCAGCCCATTCGCCAAATTCGCGGCGCATACGATGGTCGTTTGGCTTTAATTCCTGCACAAGTTGAATCTTGAAAGGTTTTAAGCCAAGATCTTTTCGTAAAATTTTCCATAAAGTGGAAGGACACAACCCCAGTTGCTGAGAACGGCGACGATTGATTGATTAGGATCATCTTCAATGCTTACCTGTACAGCGGCTACAGATTCTTCAGTGCGCACTGTTCGGCATCTCACGGGATGCACATTATCAGTAACAGTAAATGTGGTCCGAAAACGATCTATTGTTCTTCGAATTAGCAGCTCTGAAGGATGATTACGCCATTTAATGGACGAAGTGCACGAACAGAACCATTATTTTGATTACAAATTTTCACAATTTGCACGCGTTGCTCTGATGTAAGTCGATCCATAATAACATGTCAAAGCAATCTTAACAAAAAGCAACTATCAGCTGTTAAATGGGTGGTCAAATAAAGCAGTGATGCTAACTCAAAGTTGTATCACTCTATAAAAAACACCCTTTACTTAGGCCAATTAGGTCCATTGTGGTACCACAGGGTTGATTTCCATTCTCTATTTAAACCAATTTGTGGTGTTCACAAATCCTAGGATTTGGTATACCGATAATTCCGGGAGTTTTTCAAGGTCCTTGAAAAACTAGTTGTTTAAATCGTTTTTGAGCCAGTGCTGGGTAAGTGCAGAGGAAATGTGTTGTAGATTCTTCCTCTGACCTGTAAAGACCCCTATCATGGTAGTTATGTAGTCTCCACTAAGGGAAATGAGTTCTTTTAAACGTTTAAGGATAAGTTTTGGCCATATTTGCCGCGTATTGTTACACTTGTTTCCGGTAAACCATCTGTTGTTGGTTTTATTACAGGATAGCTCATGTGTACGGAGTTTGCTATTAAGAGGAGTACCAAGGCTTGCCTTTTCTGTAGGAAATTGTTCGGTACTACTTGTACGAGCAAGTTCATCTGCTTTGCAGTTACCTAGAAAATTTCTACGTCCAGGAATCCAGCATAGAAGGATTTTTAGCTGCTTTGCCATCTCATTTAGAGATCTGCGGCAGTTTTGAACTGTTTCAGATGTTATTGCAACAATTCCTAGGGCTTTCAAAGCGGCTTGACTAACAGATAATATGCAGATATCCATAGAAGATATCTAATTTATCTGCAGCCAAGTTTTCGCTTCATGAATAGCAGCAAATTCAGCTTGGAATACACTGCAATGGTTAATGCTTAATGGTTAATGCCTATATCTAGGAAACAGGATATTTGGAAAAATGATTTATTGCCGCAAAAATTAATCTGCGCCCTATTTTTGAATGTAAATAGGGGTTTTTTGGTGCTATTTGTTTTGTTATGTTTTGAACACCAGAAGGCGCTCTGCTTAAAATTGCTCTTAGAACTGTAAAAAACGCTCTTAAGCCGCTTGACCGAGTTTTCGATTGCGGTTATTTTTTTGGTTTTATCTATTTTGCTATATATTGAACACCAGGAGCGCTATATTACAAATCCCCAAAAAAATGCGAACTCTCCCTGAGATAACTCTAATTAACTTGTACGTGTTTTCAAATATTTTGCCTTGCCCAAACATCAGTAGACGCTATAGTAAACCGCTATCTGCGGTGTTTTAGTGGGCTACTTACGATAATGTTACTAATTTGCATGTAAGCACAGTGATCATAGAATTAAGTTAATTTCTTTCTTGACTCAATAAAGTCTTAACCATAACAATTTTTTAAGTTAAACATTACAATTTCACCGAAATTATTGATTTAAGACCTCATTAAAAAGAGAAATTTCTGCAAATTTCAAGGAATCTAAAAAATTTGAGATTCAATTAACTAAAAGAATTTGTATCCAAAAAAAATAATTTATTACTCAATGACTATCGAAGCTTTAAAACTCGTAAGCAACCACTTATTTTAAGTAGCTTATTCACGCTTGAACTAACATTTTATTTTCTATTTGAAATGTAATATAAAATCAATAAGCTGTCATTGATTGGCTTAGAAAACATTTGCTCAATGAATCAGTATTAATAGGTTAATATTTTTAGCTTCATACCATTCATTGATTTTATGAACAAACAAGAAATGTATTTGCTTCAGTGCATTGCTGACCTAGTCAATAAACCTAAGAGTATGCAATTTAAAAGTTATACCAGCAATGAGATAAACAAAAGCACAAAAAAACATATACATAGGTACTTAGATACTTAAAACGAAATAAACAAAAGTTGAGGACTAGAAGTTGCAGTCGGTTCAGTTTTATCTAAAACATGACCTTACACAAGAGCCAGAAAATCTTCAATGAAATTAATATCAATAGGGCAATTCACGATCTTGTTGCATCGTAGCAAATGCAAAATAAACAGCTTTTACAAAAACAAAAAGCATTGAAATGCTTTTGCTACATATGCTTTTTGTTTTTGTAAAAGCTGTTTATTTTGCATTTGCTACGAAGCAACAAGATCGTGAACTGCCCTAATATCAAGTTGTTTACGCACAGTTTAGCGTCCTCATATTAAACCTAAATCAAGCGTAGTGAAATAAAGCTTTTTTGCAATGGCTCGTGTGAAAATTAACCAAATCGGACAACTAACATGTTTACCATATAATAAAATAAGGTCATTTTTTGTAATTTCGATTGTTGGAAAAAAAAACTATCACAAAGCAATGACATTTGGTACACAAAACTTTTCATCAGAGGGTGGAAAAAAACCCGTACCTTATACGTAGAGCTCAAAAACTCTTTATCTATGCCATCCGTTTGTGGCTCTTCGATTCAAACAGTAACACTCACATTAGCGCGCAGAAGAGAGAGACCAGAACAGAATGGTTACGTTGTTGTGGTTTTTGCTCGCGATCGTAAACCAAAACCGTACCAAATGCAGCGTTCGTTTCTGCAGTCGTTTTATAGGTTTTTGCGATCAAGAATGATAAACAATAGATTACGACATCGACGTTACTGGAGCCAATTGAATGTTGTTATCTCTATGTTTTCCATTATTAGCCATCTCTTATTAGCTAATAGGAACGGTTGGCTGCAATTACGTCATCTAGCAATAAAACATGCGGATGTCATAATCTATAAATTCTTGCATTCATGGTTGCGATTCTTTTGTTGCAAAAAATCATTTCTCTTGAATTTTGGTTGGATAAAAGAGATGCCACGTTGCTTGTTGGTAAGCTTTATCTCGCAAAGAAAAAAGGTAATATAGCATTTTCATGAGAAATTTGTTTGAGTAAATTTTCTTGCTAAAAGTCGTTGAAAAATTGTAATTGCTAATGTTATTGGTGCCAGCGCACAATGCTTTGCGCAGTGGAAATTAATAATAAATTTTTTTATGTTTAAAATTGTACAAATTTGATATCATTTGACAGATAACACAGTGCAACACATATTTTCGGGGGTGAACCAAACCAATCTTAATCAATAAGAAAAGCCCAAGTCGCTTTTTGCTCTACTACGTCACAAATTTTTTTTACAGTAGTTTTAAATTATCATTTTTTTGGTCTAAATGAAATTAAAAAATATAAAAAATTATATGCTAAGCTGAACATGCCACTGCATGTCTTCGGAAGCTTAAATTAAAATTTTCCGGGGAATATTTTTTCGGAACACTTTATCCCCCTAGCTCCTTTCAGTATGGGTCAATTTGACCTTTTTTTTTTAAAAGACCCTATAAGTCAACTTTGGAGGGAGGTCAAAGGTTAAAACCTTCCAAAAAAATATTTTCCAGAAAATTTCACTAGGGGTCACCCAAGAGAAGTAACCTCTACGAGTTAAAGGTTTCACATAAGAAACGAACCGAAAAGATAATACATTTACTTTTAAGCAACATTTGCATCGTGCGATAATAATATCTTCATTTAGTTATAAATTTGTAATATTATAACGGTCTGGCGTAAAGGTATAAAGCAATAATTATATTCGTAGTACTTTATAAGTTATAGTAACAAATCACGTAAGTTGTATTTAGGTGGCTTAGCTTAGAAATTCAATCAAGTAGGAATTGAGTAATTTAATTAAAATTGTGGAAGTGAATGTGTCGTGGTCTTTTTTCGAAAAAATTTATTCCCAATGGAGTTCTGCGGAAACTTAAAGAAATTTTGTTATATCTGCGGTCATTTTTTAAAGACCAAGGTTTTAAATTTTATCTTTGGGCTTAAATTTAAAACCTTTTTGGATTTCTATATTTATCCAAGCCCAAAAAGGTTTTAAATTTAAACACAAATTCTCGACCGTGTGGTTTTTATTAAATTTGAAAAAGAAAATATTCTTTCAAAATTTGCTGACGAATGAGAGATTGAATGAATTCCTTGAGCAATTTTACATACATTGGAGAGAATCTATTCTTTAAATAAGTTTTTTTTTAATGTATGTAAAGAGTGCCAAAATGCAGAAATAGATTAATTTTTATTTCTTTGAAATCTGTTTGTTGACTAAGAGCTCTTAATTCTATGTTTATTATTGAGTGAAAAATTGTACCGAAAATGCTTTGGTAGTAGGAAAAATGTAAAATTGTACTAAATAAGTACAATTGTACCGAAAATATCAACCTTGTTTCACACGAGAAGCAAATGCTGAAGTTCATCATTTCTTTTCGTTCTGTTTTACTTTCTTTGACTGAATCAAGGCGCATTTATAAAGTTGTGGCGCTTGAGAGCGAGCTCGGTCGAACTGTCAGAATGGATGAAAAGAAATGAAGAAAATGAATGCTTAGAACAAAGGAAAGAACAGTGCCAGTTCGAGCAAAGGCAGAAAAAGAGTGCATTTCTCTCAAGTGCCACAACCTTATAAATGAACCTTGGATTGAATTCAGGTCTAGAACTTCACCAAAATGTTGATTACGTTTGAAGTTCATTTTCACTCTTGCAGAGAGTTCGTTTTTTTTTAGCTGGAGAAACAGCAACAAATTTTGATTCATTTAAGCATTTGCTTCTCGTGTGAACTCACCCAATGCAAGGTTGCCAGCCAAAATTCGTAACAATTCCCACGAAAATTACCTTTCTCCCAAAGTCACATAAATTAAATACCACCAAAATTCCCATGGTAAAGGTAAACAAAAAAAATTCCCACAGCAATTAAAAAATACCAAAAAAAAATCCCACGATCATTTAAAATTACCACAAAAATACCACGCGTTTTAAAAATACCACCAAAAATTCCATATGCATTTAAAAATCCCACAAAAAATCCCATACGCTTTAAAAAATACCACGAAAAATCCCATAGGTATATAAGAAATTTTAAAAAGTTTAGAAACACCAGAAATTTTTGCATTTAAATAAGCAGAAATAAATAGACACGTCGATAGTTAAAAATTTTGCATTTATTGTCTTTGTTTCAAAACTATAACAAATAAATAACCCAAGTAGAATTTTGCGACCACAGGTTACTTAATATACATTTTTTTAAATGATGACGTTGCAGAGATACTGATTTGGATAATATTTTATGGAAAAAGTTTGTAAAAATTCCTATTTGTAAAAATTCCTATTCTTAAATAAAGCCTTCAATGTGACTTTCCTTTTTAATACTATTTTACCACTAGGTCACGGAATGTTGTAACGATTTATCAAGTTTTACCTTTAAAAAATGCATCACTCAACTATTGAATAATAACTTAAGAAGTTATCATTTTGTAACGATTAAATAATTGCGACCCAAGTGTAGGCTCTTTGTATTTAAAATGGTGTCCGCAAATTATTATTATATTTTCCTAACAATAAACATGAAATTGCTTTTATATTGTATTGTTAAGCTTTTCAACTATGTTTTATTGATTGCTTACATTAAAAACTATTCCTGAAATTTGTGTACAATACTTTCTTCACAAAACTTTTTAAAACATTTTTTATTAATATATGAAATTATTAAAAAATTTCTGAATTTAGATTGCGCTTAAATTTTTAAGAAGTTTTGGCTGTTTTTTACCGAAAATCTTTTTTCCCATTTACATTTAGCTCCAAAAAATATCCAAAACACCTAATGTTATGTTGTACTCTTATATTTTATATAAATTCTAATTATAAAATAATTTATAATAATTATGGCTGTAAACAAAATTGGCAACTCTATAATGCATTTATACTAAAATGTAATAAGTAACTTCAAAGTAATTTTTACTAAAACATGTCGGCATTGTGTTGCACCACTTTCGAAAAATAGGGATCTCTGTAACGTTACCAATACATAACATCATGTCAATGTTGACACAAAAATAAACGCTTCGACGTCACTGCAACCCAAATATGGACCATCAGTTCTAGTTGGGAACATACAAATTGTTTCACATAAAGTTAATTGTTACACATATCACATGTTTTCGTCTTATATTTGAGATCGTGAATTTTATTTGTATGTATCCATTTAATAATTTATAAAACGATAGTATGCTTATAAAAATAAAGTAATAAAAAATAAACAAAATAAAATAAAAATATTGTTTTCAAAAATATTTGTGATTTGTGAGGTGATAAGCAATTCATTTTAACACAACATGACTTTTCAAAAATTTAGGTACTTATTTCTAATATCAAATAATAAAAGTGACTTCAGAATAAAAAATAACCATAATAAAATATGTATACAGTTTTCAAAGATATTTGTGCTTTGTGAAGTGATAAACAGTGAATTTAACACAACATGATTTTTCAAAAAATTAGGCACTTATTTCTAATATAAAATAATGTCAGTGTTTTCAAAAATATAAAATAAACGAAATAAATTAAATATTAGTTTTCAAAGATATTTGTGTTTTACTTATTTCTCATATAAAATAATATACATAAGTGACTTCAGAAATAAAAAATTAACAAAATAAAATAAATATAAATTTTTTATGGCAACTGTTATTTAATTTTGATTTTAACAGATAATTGCTGAATATTGGATTCGATAAGTAAACTTGCAAATATTGTCTATTATTGTTTTATTAGTCTTATATATTTCACTTTTTTTGGACTTTTAAAATAATTTTTGTAAGCTTAACGCTTGCATGCAGAAATGTGGAATTTTCAGAAAGGTCAGAATTTTAAGTTTAGAATTTTTTTCAGAAAAGAATGCGCTATTCGTTTTTATGCAATTTTGTGATGTCAACTTGTTCTTAAAACAAATATGTAATTTATTCATTAATATTAAGAGTAAGTTCGAAAAAAATGTACAGCGTAAACTTATAGCTTTACTCTACTGTATATATACGTCGATCATCTAATACTATGATTAAGATTTTGCTTAATAAAAGTGAAAAAAAACTTTTTAAGAAAAAATTCCCAAATTCCCATGCAATTAAAAAATACTACGCTGAATTCCCACGCCAATTAAAAAATACCACGCTGAATTCAAAAATACCATGGGAATTCCCAAAAAAAAAAAAATTCCCAAGACCAATTAAAAATTACCACGAATGGGATTTTTCCCACAATACTGGCAACCTTGACCCAATGTCAAATTTTATACGAAAGAAATGTTGCTTACAACCTATAATTGCTCAAGCCAGTTTTTTCGTCAAGTTTCGTTAACTTGATCTGGCTGCAGCCAAAGCGATTCAAATCGAATGTTCTGTAAGGAATCAGCTGTTTTTTTCAAACGAATTTAAATGAAGTTAACATTAACGTATTTTCGCAACTCATTCTTGTTATCACAAATTCAACTAAACAAGCCCAACAAAACGAATTGATATACCAATTGGCTTATTATTTTAATGACTTAAAGACGAGCTCGCTCAAGTCATTTCGTGCAAAGGAGTATTTAGCAGAACTTGAGCATCTTTTCGTTGATTTTTGGCATTAGCTCCAGCCAGCTCGAGCCTATTATGTTTAAGCCTTAAAAGCGATACGTAAACGTTCTATGAGCGCTACCGAAACTGAATGCTGCATGAACTTCAACAATTATTGCCTTTGCTCTTGTTTATCTTTTCGTTCTCTTTGTTGCAGCCAACTTCACTACCGAACGCATTGTCAAAATTGGAAATTCGAATCGAGTTAAAGTCATCCGAGCTGAAACTCAAGAATGCATTGGGGTAAAAGAGATGCATGACTGGCTCGGCAAAGCAACAATTCACCACTATAAACGCGCCCTAACTCTCATCTTTAACTTCCACCCTTTTCTCATTTTCCTACTTCAATTCCTTTTGGAAATGGTGTTGGTGTGAGTGTGGCCATGTACAAGACCGTGAGGATGCTGCTGAAAGGCAGGTTATCGTCTAGTCGACACCAATGTGTAAGAGGGAATGGGGTTAGCCTTAGATAAGTGACTGAAGTCAAATATTTGGGGATAAGCATGTCTGAAAGCATGTCTTTTGTTGCCCATCTGGTGGCATGACCTGTTTTACACACGGCAAATACGCCGTATAGGGGGTTTGACGAAAGTCTTTTTTAAACTCAAATAGCCACAGAGAATATTTTCAGAGGCAAAATTGTTCAATGACTTCTCTCATTTATATATTCTCTCTGATAGCCACTAAACTGCTTGTTGCGAAAGCAATTATTTGCCCCAAATTGCCGTGTGCACAACAGGACTATTGAAATGCTGATTATTGACTGTCGCAGGGCGTGTGCGTCACTTGCTTAGAAGTGCATGGGACCTCAGTTGGCGGGCTGTGCGTCTCATGTATTGAGGCCTATTTGTTGCTTGCGCGACTTATGGTGCTCCTGTATGAGGTCACGTGGTCAAATGTGCTGTGGGATATCGAAAGACACTCTCTTGTCAGAGAGCCAGCTTGTCGTACGGTATCAATTGATGTCTTTCCAGTGTTGCTGGTGGTAGTTCCTTTCGATCTTGTAGTAATGTTGCTCTCAGTTACTTGCGGGATCAAGAAAGTTGTGCCCTCCTTATTGTTTGAGTGGGTTTTGCACTCTTGCACTCTGATGCAAAGTGTATGAATGAAGGTGAGTAAAAGGCTTTGCTGAAGGAGGGTGTGAGGTCTAGATGGCAATCTAGATGAAATAAATATTTGAATAGGAGGGTCAGGTATAATATTATTCGAGATGTTATGTTTGTGGATGGTCGTCCTGACTTTTGGTTTATCTTAAGCCTATGCTTCCTTTTGACTGGTCATGGTTCTTTCAATGCTTTCTTGCATGAGAGAAACTTGAGTGTGAATGAGGAGTGCGATTGTGGGGCAGTTCGTAAGGACTGGTTGCGCGTTCTTCGTGAGTTTTCTTTTTATGAAGACATTCGTGATCTGCGTGCAATGAGTATTTTGCTTGAGAAGGTGGATTTTGATATTGAAAACGCGCTCGCTTCAAGCGATAAGTTTCTAGGTTGGACCAGTTTACATGTCAGATGTTTTAGAGGCAGTATACTAGACGTATACTCAGCTTGTGATATATATTTTGTTTCTGCTTTGTGTGAATGTTGGTTTAAATTGAATGGTGTTTGAATGTGACCATTCGCCTTTTGTTGATTTGTCCGTTCTTTGTTTTGATTGGTCACCAGTCCGGAGCTGTGATTAGCTAAAACTGGTGGTAGTAGTATGCTTTTAGTGTGCATCGTGGTCAGACCGAAGAATTTGTTTGGTACCACGGGTAGTCAGTAGCTCCTTGGCATGTGTCAGGTGGACTAATTGTGTAGGCCTTCGGAGAGATTCTTGGTGGTTGGTTGTTGCTTATGCACATATGATTATGCAGACTGAGCTATCAAACTCTTTGTTGGTTTGCATTCTCAAACAGGGTGCCCAGATTACGAAAGAGGCCTCCAGACCTACAAAGGGTTAGCAAATTTGGTACCTTTAAGCACACAAAGGAGCTTTGGCCGACGCAATATTTCGGTCCCAAGCTATGTAAAAAGCCTACACGGCAGATGTCTACTTAACCCTGGATAACCAATGTTAGTCGTTTCGACCATGGCACAATTACTGACAAGGTAGTAACGTAGACTGGCTTTTTTTCTCACGAGCGGCGATGGGTTGGTGTCAAAATTAGCTGTTTATGCAATTAATCAATGAAATGTGAAAAAATAAGCAACGACTTAAGCATAGGTAGTCAATCGCAGCAAACTAAAAACATTCCAATAAACTTCGTGAACAAATTTAATGAATCAAAGAAAAGTGAAAAATAAGCACATAGCTAGTCAACAGCAGCAAACTACAACTCCTTTAGCTGTTTTTGACAACTACCAATCGCCAAAAAACTGTCACGGCTACCTTGTCAAATAATTATATCATGGTTTCGACTAGCACTGCTCAATTTTTTGCTAACAACTTTTTTTTTCTCTCATCTGATCGTGTTCTCTATCCATATTGTAGTAGCCACAATAGTTGTTAAGCTGCCCTCGTTGTGTTCGGATGTGTTTGGCTTTTTAATTGAATGGTGTGAATCTTTTTATAAATGTATTGTACGTCGAAGTGACTAACATTGGCCTTAACGTAACTTTTTATACCCCCACGCGTACCGCGTAAAGGGTATATTAACTTTGTCACTCCGTTCGTAACGCTTATATGGAGCAGTGGTAGGTATAGAAAATTATATATATTTTTGATCAGCACTACCTCCTGAGTCGATTTAGCTATGTCTGTCTGTCCGTGTGTCTGTCTGTCGACACCATTAGAGCCACAATTTGTAAGCTTTCGTAATGAAATCAAAAAAATATGCTTACATTAAAAAAACGAAGATAAAATTCGGGAATGAGCAAAATCGGATGAACACCACGCCTACCTCTCATACGAAGTGACTTTATCAAGGCGGTTTCTCTTAAAATTGGAACTTGGAATTTTGCACATTAGCTTTGGAGTAAAATATTCACCACATATTTGAAATTTGTCAAAATTGGATGAAAACCACGCCCACCTCACACACAAAGTGGCGTCATTATATTACAAAACCTTCATAAATTCAACAAAATGATGGTTTAAACTTGATATTTTACACAAAAGCTTTGATAATTAGGATAAACTCTAAGTTCCAAATTTTATATATTTGGATAAAAACCACGCCCTAAAAAGTGGGGTCATCAAAATTATACAACATTGACAACTTCGTATATACTAAAATACGGATGTGGAGGTAATTTTAAATCGGTACAGTCGAAGTTAATTCCTTTGTTGTAGGAATAAAGTGTTTTGGGTTTAAGTTTGTTATAGTGGTGCAGCGAATTGTGTCTCTTGTGCTAAACAATTAATTTAAGCTTTTTAATTTTAATTATAATAATGCTTTATTCGCTTAATGATAGAAGAGCCTTTTAAGTTTTTTTTTTATATTTATTTACTATTTTTTTTTTTTTCAATAATCTTATGTGATATATCTCGAACTGAAGAAATCAGTAGCTTATGAATATATGTAAAAAATAAAAAAAAAGTACCAAGGACCAATATTAATATTTTTTGATTTCGTGTAAAATATACATAGTTTTTCCATTTTCAACAGCTTTTAATGTATTATATGTACCAACAGCTCCTCTATAACGAGTTTTTGAGCGTGTTAGTCGAATCGACTAACATTGGGTTCAACGTATTAGAAATAGGATTGGTTATCCAGGGTTAAAAACTTTTGATTTTCAAACCCTTTGGTCTCGCTTTCTTTTTATTTAATTCTCCGAATGCCATTGTTTTGCTCTTGTTTTATTTTGTTATTTTGACAACAAAAAGTGTGTTGTATGTTGTGATTGCTTAATAGGCCTAAACATTGCAACAAAGATTCAGTGACATGTTTACACAAAAGTGACTAATTAGCACACATACAAACAAATAAATCTGTATTTTAATATACGCCCTGATAAACAATTAACTTCTAAGCACACACACGCACACATATACACTTATAAACACAATAGGCATGTTCTTTCCTTTGGGGTTTGTTGGTGCCAATCACAAAATGCAATTATTTTGGCCAACATTTATATTCGTCTTATTTTCTTTTGTTTTCCTTGTCCTCTTCTTTGAGTTGCTTGTTTGTCATCGATCAAAGTCCGCTTTGCTTGTCAGGCTTCAGACAGACTTTTATTTTGTACCCTTTAAACTTGACTATTTATATTGGAGGATGCTTTGGCTTAGACTTCTTTTATGCTGGTCCAAATTTTAGAATTGTGGATTCTCCTTTTAATTTAGGCTTAAGCTTAGCGTAACACATCTCTAAAATGCGTTATTCAATACAAAATAGAAAAAATCTTATTAGACACTTTTTCATCATTCACTTAAATTATGGACAGTAGTTATTTAAATTTCTATGCTCATCTCTGAGGCGCTTATTCTTCAGTACATTGGCAAATTATGTCGCTGACATTAAGTTTATGTATTCGGAATGTTTTGAGAGACTAAACAATAAAACAATAAATCGTTGGTCCCAACTTAATCACTCAAGGCTACAGAAGATGGAAAGGATAGCGCCTTAAGAAAAACTCTGTCTAGTCTGCTGTGTGACTTACTCTAAACAGAGTTTTTTGTTGTTGTTGTTATTGCATTCTTCATAACTTACTTGCTCTAAAAAGCTCATTATTAAAAATCAAATAAATCGTTCAATCAAACTATTACGATATAATTGTAAGAACTTTGATCAACAGCCTCATTTTAAATGAAAAGATAATAATTCTTATTATTATAACTGAAGGGCTTATTGCGATAACGTGACAAGAAGCCACATGATCTCAAAAATCAATTTTTTTAGGCTGAATACATTACTCAATGCATTGCCAACAACCACTAAAAAGATTGTGGCTACATCTTATTAATTTTCTAACCTATTTATAAAAGTTTCAGTTTCCATTTTTCATACAAAAATACATTTTTTCAAAACTTTAGAGTCGATTATTTAAAAATATTTTTTATATTTCTTTTCATGTTAGTGCAATAAGCCCTTCAATTATATTATCCGACAGTAAAAAACACTTAATTCAATGATCATACGAGAAGTTAAACTCAATAGTTAAAATCTTTTTTTGCCTTACCCAGATTTTTGGCATAGTACTTTTAACCTATTCTGTTCATAAACCAAGAAAATAGGTTATCGGTTCAGTCATAAAATACTCAATTTAAGTAGTATTTTTCTAGTATTGAGAAAATATACCTTGAAATCAAATGTAATTGAGTAAAAACAGCTTTATTTCAGCATATTATTTTTTGATTCTACACAATAATTACTCTAGGTGAAAATATGTTGCTTTTTCCAAGATCATAATTTTCTTAAAAAAAAAATAATTTTCTGCAGAAGAAAAAATAATTTTCAATCTATTATCTTTGATTTGTCATGAAAACCGGTTGAAAACATTATATGCTTTCAACGAGATATATATTTTAACTTTAACGAATAAGCTACCCTGATATATAAACAGAACCGCACTCAATTGTCCCAACTTTTGTTTTGTTGCAGCTTCTTGAATCAACAATTTTTCTTGTATTCAAGAAATGGTTAATATAACAAAAGTATATATAAGAAATTAATACTAATAGAAAAAACCACAATGAAGACAATAAGAAGCAAAAATCTATTTATTTTGTAAAAACCTTACAATAAAAAGTTTTTAATTTTTTAAAGAACTATGAAAATATTTGGAATTTAAAAATTTGTCAAGATTTGCTTGGTTTTTTTATTTTAAGTTTTCGCCAGGATCGCGCAATTGAAGAATGAATTCGGAAATAATGTACTTATGTTTATAATTACAATTTTTAAAACACAAAAGTTGGCATAACTTGAGATACAAAACAAATATTTAAAAGATATCCGAAAAAACAATTATAACTCCAAAACCTAATTTAATCTGAACTAATCTAAGGCGATGACAATTTATGAGAATTGAGAATTAATGAAGTTAATTTAGGTTAAAAATCTTGAACTAAATTTTAAACTTTTTTGGATAACATATAGGACAACACCAAAAAAAAAGAGTACTTTTTATTTCAAGGAAAAGTTTAAAATTTTTGAATCCAAAAAAGATTAGTTTACAATCCGCAAAAAGTTTTAAAAAAGCAATATACATATCAACTTAAAACAAAAAAACTTTTTTGACCAGTTCATGATTTGAACACTCGTCCTCTGTTGTGCTGGTCCAACACCTTGTCCACTCGTCCATCTCAGTTGTTAAGAAAGTTACGCTTATTTTGCATCATAAAAAATGCAAGTAAGCTTGCAGTTAGTAAGCAAGCGAGCAGAAACGTGGATTCGAAACCCATCTAAATTAAAGTAAAATAAAAAAATATTCTGATCAGTTTCTGAAAGTTTCGCTTATTTTGCATCATTACGAATTAAGGATAGTAAATTTTTTCAGGAACGTGGGTTTGACACCCAGCTAGATGGCTTAATGGCGTTTTTGTTTCTCGAAAAAATGTTGCATTTTTTCTGCCCTCTTTCTGCCACCTTTCAGAAAACTTAATTTTTTCTTCTTTTGAGGTCAACATTTTTGCGAAAAGAACACGATTAAATTTTAGAGGTCACTATTTTTATTCTCAGAGGGCAGAATTTCCAAAAAGGGCAGAAAAAATGTTGCATTTTTTCGAGAAAAGAAAACGCCATAAGCTAAGTTTGGATTAGAAATAGTACTTTTTGGATTAAAAATACCTTTAAACTAAAGTTTGGGTTAAACAGTAGTGCAAAATTTTTAACCATGTAGAAATTGTTTTAACATCGTTAGTTTTGTTAAAAATGTAAAAAAAATTCTTTACTAATAAATAAATGGTAAAGTATTTTAATCGTTTTTTTTTTATATTTTTACATGGATAAGAATTTTTGCGATTTTTATTTTATGTATTTTTTTAATTTTTTTATTTTTTATTGTAGTAATGGTAATGATAATAGTAATAGTAATGGTAATGGTAATGGTAATGGTAATGGTAATGGTAATGGTAATGGTAATGGTAATGGTAATGGTAATGGTAATGGTAATGGTAATGGTAATGGTAATGGTAATGGTAATGGTAATGGTAATGGTAATGGTAATGGTAATGGTAATGGTAATGGTAATGGTAATGGTAATGGTAATGGTAATGGTAATGGTAATGGTAATGGTAATGGTAATGGTAATGGTAATGGTAATGGTAATGGTAATGGTAATGGTAATGGTAATGGTAATGGTAATGGTAATGGTAATGGTAATGGTAATGGTAATGGTAATGGTAATGGTTATGGTTATGGTTATGGTTATGGTTATGGTTATGGTTATGGTTATGGTTATGGTTATGGTTATGGTTATGGTTATGGTTATGGTTATGGTTATGGTTATGGTTATGGTTATGGTTATGGTTATGGTTATGGTTATGGTTATGGTTATGGTTATGGTTATGGTTATGGTTATGGTTATGGTTATGGTTATGGTTATGGTTATGGTTATGGTTATGGTTATGGTTATGGTTATGGTTATGGTTATGGTTATGGTTATGGTTATGGTTATGGTTATGGTTATGGTTATGGTTATGGTTATGGTTATGGTTATGGTTATGGTTATGGTTATGGTTATGGTTATGGTTATGGTTATGGTTATGGTTATGGTTATGGTTATGGTTATGGTTATGGTTATGGTTATGGTTATGGTTATGGTTATGGTTATGGTTATGGTTATGGTTATGGTTATGGTTATGGTTATGGTTATGGTTATGGTTATGGTTATGGTTATGGTTATGGTTATGGTTATGGTTATGGTTATGGTTATGGTTATGGTTATGGTTATGGTTATGGTTATGGTTATGGTTATGGTTATGGTTATGGTTATGGTTATGGTTATGGTTATGGTTATGGTTATGGTTATGGTTATGGTTATGGTTATGGTTATGGTTATGGTTATGGTTATGGTTATGGTTATGGTTATGGTAATGGTAATGGATAGAAACAAATATTCAAACGAAATTCCACTTGAGATCCGTAATAAATGATGTAAGCCTAAAATTAAAAATATAGTATTTACATTTATATATTGAGAGTTTAAAGTATAGATCTGAAAGTAATTAATATATTTTATTTAAGTAAGTAGCCCCCTTTAGTAGCACCCAGCGGTGCTTTAATTTGATTTAATTCATTCGGTTCAAGGGCAAATTATTTTGGAATAATTGTTTTGTGTAACAATCTTTTATTTTTAGGGTGCTAAAAAAATATTCCTCAGAAAAACAAGTCGTTTTCTTTAAAATTTAAATTTTTTGTCTAAAACACCCCGCGAAAGACGTCCTCCAAAAAAAAAATCCGCGAGTAACCAAAGGTTAATTAAGCATCGCAAATTATTATAAAATTTAATACTTATAAACTTGCTCTCGTTAGTATGACAGAATAGTTTTTTTTGAAATCATCACGGAACTTACTTTTCCGTTAAATTTTCTATTGTAGGTTGATCATAACGATTTTGTCTTAAATATTCTTTAACATTCTGGAACTTTGTAGATTATCACAAATGCCTTGTTTACACCAACCATTAATAAGTACAACAATCATTAACTCTTATGCGGCAAACTTAACAATCTACTAATTTTTGTCCTTTCCCTTATAGCAGCACTTTGAAATATTCAAGCAAAAAGTTTTATACTATTTTCTTTATCTTCCTTAACTTTCTTCCAAGCAATAAATTAGTATCAAATAAGAAATCAACAATCATTTGAAATCCAACTTCATGCTGTTAATGCTTGTCATGATGAGTTTTTGAGGGCGTTATCATGATAATGCTGACCAGAGTAAAAGTTCAAAAAGAATGTCATGGATAGAAAGACAGACAGATAGACTGATACAAAGTTAACAGAGTTAGTTTGAACGGTATATGTATGATATCCAAGAAAGCAAAGAAAATGAAAACCCAACCAACTCTTCAATCCACCGAAGGTATCTATAGTTCTATCAACTAAGCATGAAAATAATATTGGTTTGTAGTGTGGCCAATTTTGTCCCCAAAATGAGCATAGCTTCGAGTGAGTAGAATGCTTTTTAAATACCAATAAACCATTTAACTGTTACTCATTTCATTCGTCATGTGGTTTGACCTGCAGAGGGTAGAATTGGATTTTGTGTTATATCTATCTTTGCGGCTGCCAGTTTGAACTTATTCAACTAAATGCTAGTTTGAGCTAATGATGATGATGACGATGATGATGGTTTTCTTGTTCTTGGCGGGTTGCTGGGTTATCAGGTTTTTTCTCTTGAAGTTTATCTTTGTTAATCTTGTTTTTTCTAAGCTTGTCTGAAATATGCTTATAAAGTCACTGAACGAGCATCAAGCATTGAGCATGTGAGGCGTGAATGCGGCTGACCCTTCTTTGTGACCGCATGCCAATTATAATAGGGGTTGAAGAAAATTTGGTTGGCTTTCCAAATAAATGTTTGCAGCATCGGCAAGACAAGACGAATTGTTTGGTTTAACTTGATTGTGCCATTCATTAATTTGATTAATTTTTAATCTAGCATAAGATTTGTTAACATTTATTGTCTTGCTTTTAAATGCACATTTTTTTTTAATAAGTATTAGTTTCTTTTCCAAAGCGATTTTTAGCATTAGGATTTCCAGAAAAATGTTCAAAGTCGAAAAAAGTTTATACACTGAGAAAAAAAACATACTTTAAAATTAAACAAAAAATTTTAAAATAGAAATGTAACTCATTTGCGTTTTTACAAAACAAAATTTAAAACTAGCGTGTTTAATTTTCAACTATAAGCTCATTTCTGTTTTTTGTATAATTTTCTCTTATTATTCTCTTCTAATAACAAAAAATACGTTGCTATCAGAGATTGAATTAAAAAATTATGAACAGTAGAATCATTGAAAAGACCCCGATTTTACATTTGAATGTTTGAAAATATTTTTGACTTAGTCTTACAAATATTGAACATAAGATGAGATACGAACTAACTAATTTTTTGATATTGAAAATATTTCAAGCCGCAATGAAATGCAAACTTCATCAAATGAAGTCAAAAAATTTCCTATTCGGGGGGTCACAGGAATCGCTGATTACGAATCTGACTTCGAAAACTCGAAAAAGTTAAAAAAATGGCATCGAAAAAATGTCGGTTTAATTTATTTGTTTTAAATTTAATAACAATATTATTAAATTATGTTTTAAAGTTTTTGCATTAAATTTTTCGTTTAAATAAATGTGTTTAAACTTAAAATTTTTCAAATTAAAATGTATATAAATATATTGTTTTGATAACAAAAACTTTTGTTTTAAATTAAACTTTAAAAACATTTGTGTTTAACTTAAATGAAATTGTCTCAAGCTCTATTTTAAAAACAAATTCGTTTAATATGAACACAATTTAATTTAATTTTAACACATATTTCCCTCAGTGTACATACGAATAAATCAGACATTCCTTTTTTGGCTATTCTAACCTATTTTAATTAACCCATTTTCGACCGCTCATAAGCTGCTGGATGAAAATCAATGAAACTTTATAATATATGAAACTTTAATGAAACTTTATGCTTATGCTTGTGCTAAATACATAACAAAAACGGTGTATTTTTAATAGTTTTTTATTTCTATATTTCTATATACAAAATTGACAAACCCACTTGATATTGATTTTTATTTTTCATCTTTATTTATATATTATTTTTTTATTTATGACTTTATGAATATTTTATAAAAATGATTTATATAATATATATAAATATTATACTATTATATTTTGTTTTTTATAATTTTTTAAATCCTTACAATTTTTTGTTTTCAACTTCGTGAAAATCGATTTGCACCACTGCAGTAAGAAACAGATTAAATTTAAACTAACTTTAGTAAAAATAATTTAAGTTGATGAAAGTGTAAGTTCACATATTTGATAGACTGAGACTGATAAGTTTTATCTATTTTTCGCTAGCGTATAGAAAAATCCTAAATCTTACTTACTTACTTACTTAGTTTGCGCTACAACCGTATGTCGGTCTTGGCCTCATCTAAGAATTTGCGCCAGCCATTTCTGTCTTTCGCTTGCTGGCGCCAGTTGGAAATTCCAAGCTTCGACAGGTTGTCCTCTACTTGGTCTTTCCAACGAAGATGCGGTCGTCCTCTTCTGCGTTGACCGCCGCTGGGTACCGAATCGAATGTTTTCTTCACTGGAGCATCGTCTTTCATGCGCTGAACATGACCAAGCCAGCGAAGCCGCTCGATTTTAATGCGCTTGACTATGTCAATGTCAGCGTACAGCTCATACAGTCCATCATTCCACCGTATTCGGTACTCGCCATTGACGCAGATTGGTCCGTAGATCTTACGAAGAATCTTTCTCTCGAATGCTCCTAAAGTCTTTTCATCTAAACTGCTCAGCGTCCAGGTTTGTGATGCGTAAAGTAGGACGGGCATGATGAGCGATTTATAGAGCGTGATTTTCGTTCGTCGAGACAGGGCTCTGCTTCTCAATTGCCTACTGAGCCCAAAGTAACACCTGTTGGCAAGAGTTATTCTTCGTTTGATCTCAATGCTAATGTCGTTGGTTGAATTAATGCTGGATCCCAGATAAACGAAGTTCTTCACAACCTCGAAGGAGGTATTGTCAACGGTAACGTGGGTTCCAAGACGCTGGGACTGTTTGTTTGTTGACACCAAGTATTTCGTCTTATCTGCATTCACTGACAGACCCATTCGACTTGACTCTCTTTCTAATCTGGAAAATGCTGCACTGACTTCGCGCGTATTATGGCCAATGATATCTATGTCATTAGCATACGCAAGCAACATAACACTCTTGTAGAATATATAACAGATCATTTAAAAACGAACATTGTATAGAAAGTTTTAACAAACCGACCTTTGGCTCAATTTAAAATCGAAAATCGGAGTTATAGTTTAAAAGATACCTTTTTTAATAAAAGCTGTGAATAATAGAAAATTGAAGTAAAAAATCAAGCTTGCCTAAAAACAATTATCGAAAAATACGTTCTGCTAGCTTTAAATCTATGACCATAAAATCAATTTTAATGGAATTAATCCACTTTGTCCCACTGTGCGATCGTTCAGTAAATCATGATGTTTCCAATTAAAACCATTCAAATCTTTTCCTTCTCTACGCCACCCCAAAAGCTTCAAAATAATGATTAAATTAATTTATATAACTTTTAAATAGTTTTTTAACTGCTTGTACGAGCAAACGAGCAGAAAAGAAAATAAAAACTATAATTTTATTACTCAAAAGTTTTGCAAGTTTTAGCGAGATTTCTCTCGCTCACTCACAAGTGGTTTAGCCCACACAAACTGTAGTCAACTATTTTGTCCAGCAATTAAAGTACAACAACAAATTTTAAATCGATTTTGACCTAAACTTCACCAAAGCAGCCAAGCACAAATTTAGTTCAAGTTCAAAACTTTTCGTACTACTGGCCAAAAGCATATTTTTGTGGCTCAAAAGTTTGCCGAAACTGATTAAATTGGCTTAATTTTTGCGAAGCTCACTGAGCTTAGTAGAGTTAACGAAGTGCTGCTGCCTTGGCGTAAGACGTAAGACATAATTCTTACGCAACGCCAGCAATATTAGCACAATGTGACGACAAATGGGAAAAGCAACAGCGAGGAAACAGCGAGTGATAAAGCCTGAAAATTGCCAGCCATGTTATAAGGCATGAAGCCCACCCAAAACCCAAAATAAGATACAGAAAATTATTTCCATGCGTACGGTTTATTGAACTTGAGAAAGTAGCAATAAAATACAGATTATAAAAATTGTCAAACGAAGATTGATGGGATGAGCTTGGTTTGGTTGGATAAAGCTTTAGCTTGAATTACCTACAAAAGTCTTAAGTGCATGATATTGAAAACTTCTGGCCAAAGCAATCGTCGCCAGCCTTACCAAAGCTTAACCAGGAGAAATTTCATGGTTGTGGGTTTCGTGAAGTGATGATGTTGCGTTGCTAATTATCCGTTTAGCAAACAAATCGATTGTTTTTGCTTGCTTATTCTTGTAATTATTTGTACGACATTTATTGCTATACCCTATAGTTTTAAGCTTACAGCAGATACCTATTTTTTAAAATAAAAATTCAAAAGAAAGTACACTAAAGCTTTGTCGTGTCACAAGCAGGATTAAGAGGATTTAAAATGTAAATCAAGTTGTGTTGAAAAGCTTTGAGATAATGAAACAGTTTTTGTCTGGCACAAGCCGGGATTATATCAGAAAACTTTGTGTTTAACGAATGACGTGGCAACTGTTTTAAAAAAAAAAAACTAAATCTAATGCTACCAGCAGGCAGATAGTCAGAATGAAGGAAAAAGATTAAGTCGCATTTCACCGTAATCTATCTTAATTTAACTTATTTTCGACTAATCAATTCCAATTAAAATGAAATAATAAACACACACTCTTACACACGCACACTCATGTTTGTAAATATTAATCAGACATTTTAGTTAAAATAACTACATAGACAAAGGCACACACAGAGTTAATCCGTGTCTAAAAGTTCAACGTCATTGTATAAAAACTTGTCACTTTGTCGGTTGTCACTATGAAAACGAAACCAAAATGTTTTCAAATGATACTGAAACTGAAAGGATGAGTAAATTGATAATTAATGTAAAAATTATCAAACGAACTTAAAATATAACGTTAGTGAGAATGTGTGTGTGTGTGTGTGAGTCAATTACAATGACAAGAAACGCTTTGAACAGCTTAGGTCTTTAACCCTAGTTCGGCCGACGAGTCACCGGGGTGACTATTTCAACTTCTTCATACAAAAAAGCATGTTTTGAAACAATTATGTTAACCCATTTTCCGTGACATCTTAAAGTAATGAATTTTAAGTACAAAAAACATAAATTAAAATTTTTAAATTTTTGTCTTTGTCAAATTGTTACATGCTGAAACTTTTTATTCTTGTTTCGGCCGATGCAGTCACCTGGGTGACTATGTAAAAATGTATGAAGAATATATAAGAATTATATTTTTATAAGATTTTTGTGGTCTTTTATTGATTTAATAACGTAATTTTATAAGAAAAGACACATTTTTAGTTTTTTTTTATTTTTATTCCTTGTATTGAATACATGATTATGGTTTGAATATGGCCTGTTTCGAGTCAAACGAATATTTAATATAGTTTCCATGGCAGTACGTAGGTGATAATGCTGTAAGACAAGATGGTTTAATGTTCGACGTTTGATGGCTTTAGTGGCCAATTCACGAGCAAGTCCATTTAGATAAGTACGGCGGCTGATATTAATACGACCCGTTGGATTTTTCTCTCGATAAATGGCCCTGCCAACGCCATTAAATCCAACATATTGCAAAGTAATGCCAATGGCCAACGATGCGTCTTCCGCTTGCATGTATATGCTCCGAGCAATTGGTTCATCGTATCAACATAACCTTTTGTACGATTGTAGTTGAGAATTATTTCTGGTTTGTTTGTGACTGGATCAATTGCTGCATCATTGTGCAAGGTAGAGAGCAGAAAAAGATTTTTGTTGGCTTTAGCCTTGTAACTCAGAAGCACAGTATCGTCGCAGAATGCAAACTTTAAATCACCCAGAGGCAAGGACTTATCAAATTGCAACTCTTTTGGTATAAAACGCTTATTTTTCTGCACCGTGCTTACTAAACTAAGATTCATTTCCTTTAACGCAAGTTGCAATGAAGTGAAGAAATTGTCCATAGTAATATTACGGCCACTATTTTTTCATGGTTACACCAACTTAACAACAATTTTTCCACCTAAGTTATAAGCTATTGCCTGACAGGGCTACCGACCCAAATATAAGATGCCATGCAACGGATAGATGGTTTTCGCATCGCAGGTCCAAAACATTTGTATGCCGTATTTTGCTGGCTTTGACGGGATGTATTGGCGAAACGATACTCGGCCACGGAATGGATAAAGTTGCTCTTCGATTGTTATGTTGCTGTATGGCCGATATTGCTTACGCAAATTTTCGTTCATAAGCATTCAAAATTCTGATATTGGAGCAGCTTTGTCAGTAGCCTTTCGAGCGTCACGTGTTATTTGTTAGTCAAAACGAATGGTGCGAAGAATAGCTTTGAATCTACTTCGACTCATTGCTGCACGGTAGAGTGAAAACGAATATGGAGCCCATAACTCATCGATGATTTCCATGCTGGACTTATGAACACCACAACCCAAAACAATTTCATAAAATGCGTCCACTTCAATATTATCAGTTTTTTCCCATACTCGTGGTGATGACTGTGGATGTTTCTCGTTCCAGTATTGGGCCAGCTGGTCGCCTTTTGTATTTGTGTGGCGCACTATTATATCCTTAATCACATTGGAGAATAACAAATTGAATGCACCTAAGCGGCTTAAAAGTTCTTTGCAAGTAGGTCCAACTGAAACAAGATGACGGAATTAAATGTGTAGCCATTTAAAAATGAATGAAAAAATTAGTGCTGTAAGTTTAAACTCGGAACTTAATTGGCTAACCTTCTTGTCTAAGAATGTTGTGGGCGCGAGTTTGTGCTGTGGGAATTAAATCTTTGACCTACTGCGTTCCATCAGGCGCATCATACACTAATTGATCGACATAATCATGGGCTGCGTCCATCTCGTCATCGCTATTGTGCACATTCACTTCGTTCATCCAATCATCTATCTCGGCATCCGATGCAATTTCGCCCTCTGATAGCCATTCATCATCTTAACCATTGTCACCATCGCCGAATTCCACATCGTCATCATCATAGAGTAACGCCTCAATCTCCGCATTTGTCAATGTGTCTCGTTTTGCATGCTTAAAAGTATTCATTTTTACTCACTAAGTACACTGAATTAACTTTAAACACAATTGCTTTGAAAAAAAATTGTCAAACTCATGACCTGATTGTATTGCCAGATAGTTAATTTAAATTTTTTTCCATTTTTTTTGGCAAAATTGACTCTTTTAATGCAGAATTTATCATATTTTATAAAATAGTCACCTTTGCGTCGGCCTTTAAAGGGCTATTAACATCGTCGGCCGAACTAGGGTTAAATAAACATTTGTTAAAGTCCTTGTTTAATTACAATAAAATAGGACTTTACAAAATTTATAACAAAAACGATTTAAAAATGGATATGAAAACATGAATACGAATAAAAATATGATTATGAAAACATGAATTTGAATTAAAGTGTGGATATTAACAATAATATTCATATTCATATTCATATTCATACTCATTAAGACGAATTGAAATTTAGATTTCGGCGGACAGCGACCCAAAAGATAGAGGAACTCTTAAAAACTATTTCGGCAGAATTTTTTTCAGATCGGAGAAATCCTCATGGAGTGGTTTTGGTTGTCCTGAACTCCTTTTTTGGCCAACAAATCATGTTTTTTGCTTTTACCCTTTTTGTTACTTTAGAATACATACCCAAAATCGGCAAAATAATAAATATTTTGATCGTACCCAAATTTTGGCTAAAAAAAATTTGAAAATTTGTCTTCTTTACGAACTCTTTTGGACCCCAAAAAATTGATAATTCGTCATTTTTGAAGAGGCGATTTTTTTAAACTCCTATAAAATATGTATTTTTCTTGGTATTGACATAAATTTCAGCTTATTGGAGAGCTCCTCTTTTAATTTGTCAAAACATTTGGGACTTTCAATTAAAAAAAAGTATAGCAGTGAGGGGACTGCCGAACGAAGCGAAAACCTATGTATAAAATATTAGTATTCCCTGGAAGACGTCGTCCTGCCACTACCGCCTTACTGCTATATAAGAATTTTCATGCTAATATAGGGTTTCGGACTATCCTACATGTAGGAAGGGTTTGACAGGTTGGATGGACATGTAGGAATGTGCGAAAGCTCATACTGCAGCTCATACTACATGTAGGATGAAAATCAAAAAGTTATAAAAGTTACGCCATGATCTTGTTCTTCTCTGTGCATCCTTGTTTGTAGATTTCCTTGGTAATTGTTGTTGGCGCACTTAGCTGGAAATTTTTTGTAGACGTTGTGAATTCTAATTGTGTAGCTACAGTCGGCATATGAAATAAGAATTATTTTTGTTAAGAACTTATAGCAATTTATTAAATTTTTTATATATTACTGAAACTATTTCTTGTAAGCAAAAGTATTACCATATCAAAAATACATATAATTTAAGTAATTTATTTAAATTATATTATTGAATTAATATAAAAAATTAATGCTTATTTATATCTATTTATATCATGACACTAACACAATATACATGGTCACCATTTCTATATTGCGTTGTGTATAAAAAAATAGAATATTATAAAATTAAGAAATATCTATAGCATATAAATTGTATATAATTCATATAAGAAATTGATGCTAAACAGTTTAAAAAAAAGAATGCATAGGATAAGCAGACTTGAGTTATTCAATTACTACTGAAAATATTAATTATTTTGCAGGTTTATTACGTAATTGTTATTATATAAATATACATAAGTACTCTTTAAATTTCCTCAATGAGTTAAATTGTTCATATATATGAACTATATATATATATGTATATATGTATATATATGTATATATATGTATGTATATATATGTATGTATGTATTTCCGATACGGTAACACTTTTATTAATAACAATACGCCTCGAAATCGTATTTGATAAGATCGCTCTGTCAGATACGATTGAATCCAGCTTACAAAAAATTGTGGAAAACCCATTAACTTTAGTTTAAATAGAATTAAGTTGTGTGGCAGTTTATCAAATGCTTTACTAAAATCAGTGTAAATACTGTCGACCTGGTTACCTGAATTAAATGAATTTAAGCAAAACGTTGTAAAATCGAGGAGATTAGACACAGTGGATCTGCCAGTAACAAATCCATGCAGACGAGTTGTCATGACTTTCCCACAGTGAATCTTCACACGATCACACACGAGGCGCTCAAAAAGTTTTGGAATCGACGAGAGTTTCGCGATAGGCCTGTAGTTGTTTATATCGTTCTTACAACCTTTTTTATAGATAGGCCCTATAAAAGATTTTTTCCAAAAAAGTGGAAAAATACTTTCGCTAATTGATTTATTGATTAACATGGACAGTGGTTGACTTAGGACGGAACCACATCGTGTTAACACTGCGGCAGGAATTCCGTCAGGTCCAGCATTAAAATCCTCATCGATCAATCCAATATACTTTAAAATATCCTCTGAAGTAAAGGATATAGAATCCAACGAAACCCTGGGCGTAGAGTTCATATATTCAAAGTACTCTTCATCAGGATTAAAAGAGTCTGAACAAAATGACTCTTGAAAGAGATTGGCAAATAGACCACAAATTACGACAGGATCGTCAGTAAATCCGTCAGAGGTTTTAAATGATGAAGGGAATCCATCAGATTTTTTTTTGGTGTTTATGAAACCCCAGAATTTCTTCGGATCAGACAATATTCTCAGCTTAGTACTGTCTAAATAGTTTTGATATAAGGTAGCTGAGCAATTTTCAAAATCCAGAAACAAACGCTTGTAGATTTCTAGGTCATTCAAGTCTAAGCTACAGACATATTTTTTCCATGCCCTATTCCTGCTGTTGCGAAGAATCTTTAACTCCTTTGTGTACCAAGGATAAGCACAATTTTTCGTAAATTTGAGGCTATATGGCACGGACAGAGGAAACATAGCAAAGATTTCCATATAAAAAAATTAATTGAATCATCAAGAGTGTTATTATTAACATATTCTAAAATAACATGAAGTTTACTTTGAAGTAAATGATTCAACTTCAAAAAGTCAGCTTTTTTAAAATTGAATTCATAAACTTTATCTATTGAGTTAGACTTTACTATATTATCCCTGTCTGATTTGTACCATATGCTCAATGGTGGATGGTATTCATCAACAGCAGTCAAAACATGAGGGGCCCTCTCAACAATCTGTACAACAATAACTACTAAGCAAATTTACAACAACAACGCAAAGAGAATGACAAGATCCCAGCCGTTGCGCAGCTTTAGAGGGGATGAACCGAATTGGCGGCGTAAAATATACAGCACTTTGCATGCTATATTTTCTGTTTGCCTGCTAGCAAGATCTCAAGTTTAGGGAGGCATTAAAAGAGACTTCAGAGCTAACTGCTGAAATAAAATGAAATTTCAATTTTTCATATTTGTATTTTGTTTGACTGTCGTGAAGTCTCTTTTAATGTCTTTAGATCTAACTTTAGATCTTGCTAACAGGCATACAGAAAAAATAGCAAGCAAAGTGCTATTTATTTTTCGCCGCCAGTGGTCCTGTGCTAAACAGTGGTCCTGTGCTTCATTGCATGAAAAGGTTGTCAGCCGTCAACCCTTAATTGAAAATTCGTTTGTCTTTCAAGATTCTTTGAAGATCATGTCGTACGCAAGTCGAGTGATCGAGTCATATTGTGCTTATCTTATCATAATTCAGTTCATCCCCTCTAACGCTGCGCAATCGCTGTGATCATGTCATTCTCTCTGCGTTTTTGTTGTAGATTTGCTTGGTATTTGTTGTTGTGCAGTTAGCTTTAATTTTTTTGTAGATGTTATTTGGTAGCTACAGTCGGCATACGACAATCGAAGTATTTTTATTGTATAATGCATTATATATATGTACATAAAAAAACTTACACAAAAAACCTGCAAAATAAATTTATATTTACAGTTGTAATTGAATTACTACAGTCTGCTTATCATAAGCGTTCTATTTCTTACCGCCTAATGTTGTAAATCGAAAACGCAAACAAACGACAAGTAAGACACGAGAAGCAACAACTTTTTTTATACAAAATTCTATTGCTTCTCGTGTCTTGCTTGTCGTTGGTTTGCGTTTTAAATTTACAACACTAGACGGTTAAAGTGCCTGCGTACATTTATTATATTAAATTATATACTATATCTTATATATTCTTATTTAAATACACAACACAAACTATATATAGCGTGCACGTATATTGTGTTATTATATAACATAATATAAAAAATATTAAAATTTTTAAATTAATTCAATAATGAAATAATATAAAAAAAAATGATATGAATTAATGTACATATATATTTTTGATATGGTAGTACATTTAGTTAAAAGAAATAGTTTCAGCCATTTATACAAAATTTCAAAAATTGATTTAAACTCTTATCTAAATAAATCAGTTGTCATATCCCGACTGTAGCTAAAAAAGTTTAAAAAAAATTCCAGCTAACTGTACAACAACAATTACATTTCAAATCTACATCAACAACGCAGTGAGAATGGAAAGGTTCACAGGGTTGAAGAGATTTCATACAAAATATGCAACCAATGAGAATGCAATATGAAAGCAAAAATTGGCCAAAATACCAAAATGGCTAAGTTTGACAGTTATGGTCACTAATAAAGAGAACACATTCAGCCCTAACACTACCTTGTCTAGTTGTACTATGAGTGGTGGCATCAAAAGGGACTTCACGGTCAGTTAAACAAAAACCAAATATCAAAAATTTTAAATTTATTTTATATTAATCAACAGCAGCTCTACATATGCATTGAAAAAGCTATATCATCCAATGTTTCGCAGCGGAGCAAAGGGAGGGAAAAAAACGATGCGTCAGCACAGGAACTTATTGATGGTTGCTTGCTACATTTGCTGATCGCCTATGCTGATCGGCTTGACTTAATGGTTTTATGCAATTTTAATTAATTAATTTCATGTTTATACGAGATTCACTCCTTTTTACTGTTCGGTTGGAGCTCGCAAGCATTATATAGTTTTTAAATAAAATATGTATTTATTTTTTAACGTGATTTTAAATACTATTTATCCCTTCCCCCACCTTTAGCAAATCCTAGCTACACCACTGGCTGACGCTATTATCAAATAACTCATTCAGTAACATATGGTCAAAGTCTTATCATTCTTCTATACTTCGTGCTGATTATAGTTACTGAGAGATACCAGCAAAAGAAGTGTAAAGTTTTCGCTCACATGGTTTTTAACACATTTGGGCGTCTCATTCAAAGAACAAAAACATTACTTATTGTCATAACATCTCTAGAAATGATATGAAAATATACTATTATAATAGCCTAAACTGCACTGTCATCCAATACCAAAATGGCTAATTTTGACAGTTATGGTCACTAATAAAGAGAACACATTCAGTCCTAACACTACCTTGTCTAGTTGTACTATGAGTGGTGGCATCAAAAGGGACTTCACGGTCAGTTAAACAAAAACCAAATATAAAAAATTTTAAATTTATTTTATTTTAATCAACAGCAGCTCTACATATGCATTGAAAAAGCTATATCATCCAATGTTTCACAGCGGAGCAAAGGGAGGGAAAAAAACGATGCGTCAGCACAGGAACTTATTGATGGTTGCTTGCTACATTTGCTGATCGCCTTGTAGTCAAGATCCAAGAGCGTCATTTAAAAACCTACTCGCTATCTGTATTGATGAGGAGAGTTACTCGCAAAATGACGATGAGGATGACGCAAGCCAAAGATTTACCCTCTACCAAAATCGTTCAACGCGCCTAAAGAAGTTTTCACTTAAAAAAAAAAATAAATATCACGGAAGACAAATGACAGTGGCGAGTAAGCAAGTGCATTCAGTACAGTTGGCGTATGCGATGCGCATTAGACCGTCCCACATTTTCAACGTTTTTCGAAAAGTTCCCGGGACACGTTGATTTCTAAGTCTACTCTTAAAAACATGAATTTTGGTATATAACACTTAAATATTAACTAAAGGTACATAGTCGCGCAAACGGCTTAAAGGCTTTTTGGCTAAAAATTCATTTTGTCGAAAAAACAAGAAATTTCGTCTTCAGTATTTTGCATATAACTATGAAACTAATGAAACAATTTTTATCAATCTATACTTATTTAAAAGCTAATAAAATTTTCCATCTTATGCTGTAAAAAATTGCATTTTGTTCAGTACATTTTTTTTAAAAAATCTGCAAAGTGAAAAGCTTAATCACTCAAAGACTGCTGAAGAGGAAAATGTAGCGATTTTCCGAAACAGACTGTCAAGTCAGCTAAGTGATTGACTCTATACAGAGTTGTTGTTGTTACCTTCTTAAAAACTTACTTGATCTAAAGCTCGCAATTTAATTCATGTTAGTTTTTTTAATATAATCATATTTTTTTTATTTCAGTACGATAGCTTACAAATTGTGACTGTAATGGTGTCGACAGACAGACAGATGGACAGACGGACATGGCTTAATCGGCTCAGGAGGTGATGCTGATCAAAAAAATATATACTTTTCTATACTTACCACGTCTCCTTATTAGCGTAACGAACGGAGTGACAAAGTTACTGCAATATTCTGTATCACGAACATGCACACCAACGATGAGAAAGACACGAGAAGCAATATTTTCTTCCATACAAAATTGTATTGCTTCTCGTGTCTTTCTCATCGTTGGTGTGCATGTTCGTGATACAAAATAATGCAGTTAATATACCCCTTACGCAGTACGCGTGGGGGTTTAAAAAGTTACGTTAAAGCCAATGTTAGTCGCTTCGACGACCACTACATTTATAAAAAGATTCACACCATCGAATTAAAAAGCCAAACACATCCAAACACAACGAGGGCAGCTTAACAACTAACAGTGCACCCTAAACAAGTGCGCGTTGCGCTGCGTACCCAAACGCCACGCAATTTTATTTTACGCTTAACCTAAACAAGTGCGCTGCGGAAAGAACTGCTGCTCTCGAACCAGCTCAGTCTGATGGTTTAAAAATCTTAAAGAAACTTTTAGAATTGTGTAAAAACCTATTAATATAGCAAATACTTCCATTTGCAATTGAGATTAATTAATTAAAAGCAGCTAATTGCTCTTTGTTCTAATACTTTGGTTTTATGCAGCCAACTTCACATCCGAACGCACTGTCAAAATTGGAAATTCGATTCATGTTGCGGTAGTCCGGTGCGTGTTTCGGTAGGCTTCATACAAAATGTATGTGCATGAGCCGATTTTGACAGTTAAACCACGCACGCGCACTTGTTTAGGGTGGACTGTAATGTGGTTACTACAATATGGATAGAGAACACGATCAGATGAGAGAAAAAAGGTTGTAAGCAAAAAAGTGAGCAGTGTTAGTCGAAACGACTAACATTGGTTATTCAGGGTTAAAAAACTCAACAGGACAGGAATAGTTTTGAATTTGAATTTGTTATTTGGCATGCACTAAAATATGCCCAATTATACTCAATGAGCTATCTAAAAAGTCAAAACGGCTTGACTTTATGGTTTTATGCAATTTTAATTAATTAATTTCATGTTTATATGAGATTCACTCCTTTTTACTGTTCGGATGGAGCTCGCAAGCATTATATAATTTTTAAATAAAATATGTATTTATTTTTTAACATGATTTTAAATACTATTTATCCCTTCCCCCACCTTTAGCAAATCCTAGCTACACCACTGGCTGACGCTATTATCAAATAACTCATTCAGTAACATATGGTCAAAGTCTTATCATTCTTCTATACTTCGTGCTGATTATAGTTACTGAGAGATACCAGCAAAAGAAGTGTAAAGTTTTCGCTCACATGGTTTTTAACACATTTGGGCGTCTCATTCAAATAACAAAAACATTACTTATTGTCATAACATCTCTAGAAATGATATGAAAATATACTATTATAATAGCCTAAACTGCACTGTCATCCAATTACTTTAAAACTTTTTATCCGCTGAAGAATCTTAAACCTAGCATTTATATAATTGATTACACATTATTTATACTTCTCTAATATGAAAACATAACAGTTTTGCAAAGCCATAAAAAAGTAGCCAATTTGTAGATAAAGTGTTTAGCAGCCTATAAAATATAGCAAGTTTTTTAATTTGTCTTTAGTTTAGTGTCGCTTATGTTCGACTCGTTAACTGAAAACAGAAAAAAATGAACTTGACCGCGTTGCTTATATACGTAATAGTTCCCATACTTGGGATTGTGCTTTACATTATACACCGCAATCTAACGTATTGGAAACGCCGTGGCATACCGTACACAAAACCGCATCCTTTTTTGGGAAACATGATTGATTGGAACAAGACAAAGTGTTTCCAAGAAGTTGTTGGCGAAGTTTACAACAAATACAAGGGATCAGGTCCCTTTTGTGGGTTCTATTTTTTTCAGCGACCATCGGTGCTAGTTCTTGATACGGCACTAGCTAAAAGTGTGCTTATCAAAGATTTTTCCAATTTTGATGAACGTGGCTTCTTCTTTAATGAGCGTGATGATCCCCTATCAGGGCATCTCTTTAACTTGGATGGTGCAAAATGGAAAGTTTTACGTCAAAAGCTGACACCCACTTTTACTTCGGGAAAAATGAAATTTATGTTTCCCACAATACTGCGTGTGGCTGAAGAGTTCATCGAGATCCTCGGTGAAATGGTGCAGAAAGGTGCTAATGTCGAAATAAAAGAGATGATGGCCCGTTTTACCACCGATGTAATAGGTACATGTGCCTTTGGCATTGAGTGCAATAGTTTGAGAGATCCGAATGCCGAGTTTCGCAACATGGGCCGCTTGGCTATGACCAAAACAAATCATGACAACTTTCTCATGATATTAATTCAGAGCTTTCCCAAATTGGCGCGTCGACTGCGTGTGCGTCTGACTCATACTGATGTCCATCACTTTTTCTTGCGCATTGTGCGCGATACAGTGACTTTTCGGGAGCAAAATCACATTAAACGCAATGACTTTATGGATCTATTGATTGAGTTGAAAAATAAGAAGGGTGATGATGGTCTCGGTGGCTTGACTCTGGAGCAGATTGCATCCCAAGCATTTGTCTTCTTTTTTGGTGGTTTTGAGACATCATCGACAACTATGAGTTTTGCCTTGTACGAGTTGGCGTTTCAGCCAGAGTGGCAGAATAAGCTACGTGCAGAGGTCAATGAAGTGCTTGCGAAACATAACCAAGTATTTAGCTATGAGTGCATGAAGGAGCTGCATCTTATGGAACAGGTTATACTTGGTAAATATCATCACTTCCAACTTGGTTGTTTTAAATTCTTTATTTTCTTAAACTTTGCCAGAAACTCTGCGGCTGCATACCATTGTACCTTTTTTACAACGTCAGGCTATGAATGATTATGTGGTGCCTGGCCACCCTGAGTTTGTCATTGAAAAAGGCACCGCTGTGATGATACCCTCAGCTAATTTCCATCTTGATCCAGAACTCTATCCGGATCCGCATGCATTTAAACCAGAACGTTTTTCACCTGAAATGGTGCAGCAACGTGAGTCTATTGAGTGGTTGCCTTTCGGTGATGGTCCCCGAAATTGCATAGGTTTACGATTTGGCAAGATGCAGGCTTACATTGGTTTGGCTTACTTGCTGAAAAATTTCCAATTTAGCGTTACCAAAGAAACTCAAGTGCCGCTCGCCTATGATGTTAAATCCTTTGCGTTAACTGCCAAAGGGGGCATTATCTTGAAAGTGGAGAAGATTTAAGTTTTGGTTAAGTTTTCCTATATTTGTAAGGATTAAGTTTTTTCAATTCAACAATTTAATCTAATTATTAAGATAAGCTAATTATAAGAATAAATAAAAAGTTTTTTTACATTTGAGAAGTTTCCAGTATAAAGAATGGAGCAAGAAAAATTATCTTGTTTTAATATATATAAAAAATATATACTTAACCCTCATCGGTCCCTCGAGAAATACATCTAATCGGTCCCATTGTATGCGCGCGCATACACATATATTTTTAATTGTAAAAAAGCAAAAAAAAAATTAACAACCATTTATGTTTTGTGATTTTTTATGTTTATTACATTGCTTACTATCATATTAATACATTTGAACTTCATAAAGGTAGATTTAGAATGAAATTTATTTATTTATTTATTCATCAATTGAACAGGTTCCTTATTGACTACAACATATTTGACTAAGCCACTTAAAATATATAAACTATAAAATTTTTGGGAAAACTACTTTTATAAAATTTATAAAAGATTAACAATTTTTGATAATAATTTAAGATTAGAAAATAATATACTATGTATAATAAATTATAATACAGTATATTCATCTATAGAAACTATCTATTAGGACTCTTAACGCCTGCTTCGTCATGGCAAAATCAATAGCTATATTGTTAGAGAGCATATTATATTCTATGAGAGTCCTATTCAAAGGAGCATTTATCGCTTAGTTTGTTCTGAGTATTTTAATAAAAAAAAGCTCATAATTTCTGAGACTTCTTGTTGGAATTCTAAAATTTATCAATTCCAATAATCGAGGGCAGTCAACTGTCCCTTTAATTACATCTGATATGAATAATAGTGATATTATAGTTCTTCTACTTTGTAGCGATTTCAAACCAATATATAAGCACCGAGCACTATATGAGGGGGCTGGATCAAAATTTAAGGACTTAAGAGCGTATCGTGTAAATGATTTTTGAATACGTTCAATACGATTAATATGAGAGCTATAGTAAGGGCTCCAAATAAACGATGCATATTCAAGCTTAGATCTCACAAAAGCAGAAAAGAGTGCTTTATGCGTATATGGATCAATAAAAGCTGAACTATTGCGACGAACAAAAGCATACATCGCATATGCTTTAGGTATAATAAAATTGATATGGCTAACAAAAGAAAACTTAATATCGAAAATCACACCCAAATCAGATATTTCATCGACAGATTTTAAAATGTGGCTTTCAATAGAATATGAGGTGTTAATGGGATTTTGAGTTTTTGAAAACGAGATATGAAAACACTTTTTTATATATTTTAATAAAAGGCGGTTTTTAGAACACCATGCAGATATATTTGACAATTGTTGTTGTAGATCATGTACATCAGATATATTTGCAATAGTAGAATACAATTTTAGATCATCCGCATATAGTAGGTAGCTGGCATTTGAAAAACAGCTACCAATATCATTGATGAATAAAATGAAAAGTAAAGGGCCAAGAATGCTGCTTTGTGGAACACCAGAAGAGGCATCAAAAGGGGCAGATCTTACATTGTCAATTACAACATAGCTAACTCTTCCAATTAAATAAGACCTTAACCATTTCAAAAAAATGGAGTTAAAACCCATGTTTGATAGTTTTCAAACCAAGAATTTATGAGATACCTTATCAAAGGCCTTAGAAAAATCAGTATAAATAGCATCCACCTGATATCCCATGTTGAAAGCAGAGATGCAATCTTCAGTGAATACTGCAAGGTTAGATACTGTTGAGCGTCCCGATACAAAACCATGTTGGTTAGGAGAAATTAACCTTTTAACTTGAAAGTACATTTTGTTTTTTATTATACTCTCAAAGAGTTTCGAAATAGAAGAAAGTTTTGAAATTGGTCTATAATTAGATACATCATTTTTATTACCATTTTTAAATATTGGTCTTACTAAAGCCATTTTCCAATCAGAAATAAATAAATCTGAAGAAAGCGATTTATTGAAAATTGTCATAATAGGGTAAACCAATGACAAACATCTTTTTAACAATATAGAAGACATTCCGTCAATATCAGTTTTTATTGATGGCTTCAGATCAGAAATTCCCTTAATTATATCATCAAATGAAATTTAAAGTGATCCAAAATCAATAGAAGTTTGAATCTGTGGAAAACTACAGTCGGCAGCATCGTTATCAGTCACAAAATTAGACTGAAAAAACTCAGCAAAAAGGTCAGCAGCAGCATTTGCGCAACTAGCTGTTTTATCGTTGTAAAAAACAGAAGATGGAATGTTAGAGCAGTTTTTTTTTTGATTTTACATATCTCCAGAACGCTTTAGGGTTAGAATTTATGTTACCTTCAAAGTCTAGGATATACTTATTATAAAGATATCTGTTTAGAAAGTTAAACTCTCTCATATAGTGCTGGTACTTATCAAAAGCACTAGAATCATTTGTTTCTTTATATCTATAAATAAAAAAAAATAAAATAAACTGGCCATTTCAGCCCTTGGAAGGACTTTGACCTAGCTTCTATTGATCAATTGTGTTGTGCGTGTTATTAAATGTTTGATCACAAATGACCGAGAACTGGACCTACGTGTTTAATGCCGACTCCGAACGGCTTATGTTCTCAAGAAGCTTTACATGGCAATTTTTACTCTCTGAGGTTTGCCATTGTCTGCAGAGAGGTGACGACCGAACAGAAAAATTAATTCAATTGAAAAAACTTTTCTGTCTGAGCTGGAATTGACCAGCTACCGCGGTTCTTTAGCTTTATATCTATACAAAAATTTATTTCTTAAATTTTTTAGCTTTTTTAAGCCTTTGGTAAACCAGGGAAGTTTATATGAACTGTGTAAGTTTAAAGGTATGTTTTGATAACAAATTTCAAAGATTTTGGCCTTAAAATCATTAAAGATCATTAAAATCATTAGACGTTACATCAGAACCATTAAACATAGCAAACCAATCAATATTTTTAAAATGATTGTTTAGTATATTAAAATCACAAAGATTATAATTAAAACTGATTATAGAATTATTGTTATTAAGAGACGGAAATTCATAAAATTCGAGCTCAATGGTTCGTGGTACATAATGTAGGTCAGTAGAAGTAAAAGGAAACGGATTTTCAGATACTTTATAGTTAATATTATTACTTATATAAATTAGATCCAAAATTCTATTCAGTTTATTTGACAAACTATTAATCTGCAATAAGTCTAAGCTAAGAAAACTATCAACGAGATAAATTTCAATTGAACTGTTCACATTAGATGGCGTAAGGATATTATGATCAAAAGCATACCACCAGATTTATTTATTCAAATTAAAATCACCAAGCATACAAAGGTGATTATCAAGAAGCTTATCAGCAGATAAATTCAAAATATTATCTACATGTGCCTTATAAATATTTTCACCACTGTTAGGTGGTATATAAGAAGCGCAGATAAATAATAGTCCAGACGAACCCTGCACTTTCACACAGAGCTGATCCAGAAGAGAATCAGCATTTTCCAAAACTAAGATAGATGCACAATATTTGCGACTAACAGCTATAAGTACACCACCTCCTCTTGAGCAGCCAGTTTTAGCAGCATCACGATCTTTACGAAATATATTGTAGAGTGTAGGATTGAAAAACTCTTCATCAAAAAATTCTGAGTTGAGCCAGGTTTCAACTAGAACAATAATGTCATGATCCATCTGAGAGCTTTTGGATAGTATAAATTGAGATTTTGTTCTCATTCCAGACATATTCTGATAATAAATAACTATAGCTTTATATTTACGAGCTAAGTTTGAATCACTTAAGTCTGTCTCTCTGTATTCCCTTTTTTCGGAAAAAAACGAAAAGCACGTAGGTTGATTCCAACAGGCCAAACAGAAGCATCTAATAATTTCTCATAGAAAGGTGAAGAAACACCAAGTTTAAAATTCACTCTAGCAATAGAGTCACTCAAAACATTATTTCGAAGCAACTTACTGCAAGAAAGATGACATTTATCTATATTTGCATGTTTAACAACATAATCAATTATGTTTTCTGCATTTACTGACGGCAAAAACGAAGAAATATGTAGCCATTTCATGCAAGGAGCAACATCTAGATCAATAGCAACATTATTGCCAACAACAAGTGTTTTGTTTCTGTAGTTAGATTTCTTGCGATGCGCAACATTCCCGTCAGAGAATGGTTGATGGAGCGGAGGGATGGGCAGCGACGTGGATGCAGTAGCAGGTGGCGCAGCTTGCAAAACCTCTGTAAAAGTTTTAGGCAGAAGAGGCTGAGTATTGTTTACAGCATCGGAGATTAGAAGAGCGTGGTTGGCCACAGATGAGAGTGACGTAGCAGCATGTGAAGAAGGAACACCAAAAATCACAGTTTACAGCTTCAGCAGCACTAACAACAACAGCTTCAGCAATAGAATTGTTAGAAGAAAGCACAGCAGAGCTAATCTCAGCACTGTCAGCAGCAGCAACGGGAACATTTTTTTTAGATGGTTTATTCAATGCGAGAGATTTTTGCACTGTGGAGCGTGTAGCTTTTGTTTGCGAACCAGCAGAGCTATTGTTATTAATCATTATTTCAGAGATTTTAGTTTTTAGATCTTTCACTTCAGAAACTAAATCCGAGACAGCTGATATTAGTTTAGAATATGAATTAACACAGTTTCCGCAATTAAATGCAATGTTTGGATTCGTTTTAATTAAATCAAATATTTTTTCATCAACTATATCGATACAAGACTTATGAAAGTCATTTTTGCACACTGTGCAGTTAATCGCACAGTCTTTAGTTATAGATTTAGAGAAAAAACCACAACGAGATCTTAAAGACATGGTCAACCGTTCCGAAAGGCAATCAGGCGACAACTGAATTAATGAACTAAACTAAACAACTGAACTAATAGAATAGAAAAGAACTAATAATACATATATTAGAAAAAACAATTTAATTTTTAACTTTTGTCAATTATTTGCACATTTTTCGCTTAAATTGAAATTATGTTCAGCACAAATGAAATTTCTACACTTTTCACAGCGTGTAGCAAAAAGGTTTTTGTTATTTTTATATGTGCAGATGTAGCATCAGCCTCGTTTTGATGTACTTGGTAAATGGCGAATCTTCCGAATTCTTTGAACAACACTTTAAGCATCATTACTTTGAGGTTGTTTTTTACGTTTAGTGATCTGTTTTTCAACGAGATTCAATCCAAGCTCCTCGATAAAAAGGCGACGACGAATATTATGGTTCATTTTAGAATTTTTCCAATTCGGGAACAATGCAATGAACGTCACGAATGCATTCAACGCACTAACATCAAGTATGTTACTAAATGCAGTATTTGGCCATTGATTGGCCACCGATTGACTTTTCGTTTGCATGTGTACGTAGCCAATTTGATCCATAGTATCAACTCCACTCTTGGTTTTGTTGTAGTCTTCAACGATGTTAGGCTTCTTCTTTTCACTATTCTCATTTATGCTGACAAGATTGTGGTATGTACTGAGCAATGTCACAAATCGTTACCGGCGAGGAACATATGACAACATAACTGATTGCAATTTATGTTCGTATACAACTTCTGTATGATAAATTGGCTTTTGACGCATGTCGAGTAGAACTGAAGGAATTTCAGTCCCATTTTTCCTTGTTGTTCCCAAAATAGTCATGCGATTCTTATGTAAATCTTCTGCCAATTCATACGATGTGAAAAAGTTGTCACGCGTTACATTTCTGTCAGAAAGTCCTTCCACCAAATCCAAAACAACACGCCGTTCAAGATAACGTTCAGGAGTGGCATTACGATTCCGACCAACATCATAATAACTCACTCACCAGAACTCACTCATCATAATAAAATACTTCTCTAAGTTTGATCGCAACCGCGTTCTAAAAGCTTTTGGTGCGTATCGAAAACGAACCAGATCAGCCGTTAATCTGAAAGATGCTGGGCTTAATTCTGACTCCAACGTTTGGCTGCTGAGACTCGTAAAATCCTGCAAGCTGCGATTACTCTTAAGCGCCAAAAGACCATCTACAGCGCTTTTACTTATCGTGGCAATGCTCATATCAGAAAGGAAAAAAATGCTGATAGTATATTCATATCCAGTATTGATGAACTGCGTAATCAAACCTTGGAAGCTGATACTGCTGGATTTTAGTTTTTTGTATTTTATATCTATTGTTCTCTTAAACGTTACATTTAATTTACTACAACTTCTAACCTTTCTCATTTCTAAACACCTGTTCTCATGTATACTGCCTATATTTTTCTTCCCTTTAGTGATACTTTATGTTAGAACCTAATAGGTCGTCTCTTGGCTTTAATGAAAATCAAAAAAATTTTAATTCTGGCGTTATGTAGACAACATTTTGGTCTTAATGTTGTCCATTTTAATGCCCGAAGCTTAAATGCGGCTAAACTGGATTATATACGATATATTTTTGAAGAATCATCGGTTGACGTTATTTGCATTTCTGAAACGTGGTTGTCTGATAATATAAGCGATGCAACTTGTAGTATTAACAATTACAATGATTTTAGAAATGACAGATCTTATAAGAAGGGAGGTGGCGTTGCGGTTTACTGTAAATCTTATCTGAATTCCAAAATTGTAAGTAAATCAAGTGGCACTAGTATTGAATATATAAACATCTGTATTTCTGATAAAAGCACCAAAATCCTCTTGTCATGTGTGTATAATCCCAATAAATGTCATCCTGTGGACCCATTGTTCTGTGAATTCTCAAACCACATTCTGAATAACGACACAATTTTGGTATGCGGCGACTTTAATATCTACCTCTTAAATAATGATCCTTTACAGCAATCAATGCATGATAAAATAGCATCAGTAGGTCTATCTGTAATAAATGTTACTGTACCCACTCGTTTTTCTAATAATACTACTCCAAGTCTACTAGATTATTTCACTGTGTCAGACACTTCGCTTGTTCTTCTGTTTGACCAAATATTCTTCATATCTGATCACGATTTAATCTTCTGCACGTTAAATGTAAATCTATCTCGTAATGTGACTTCTACGTCGTTTTTGTATCGTGATTTTAAAAATATTAATTATTCCTCCTTGCTTCTTGATGTGTCTATGTTCTCATTCAATGATTGCTGGCAACTCAGTACTGTGGATGACAAACTTAGTTCCCTTTTAAGCCCTGTCAAATATTTGTTCGATAAGCATGTTCCTATCCGCACAATAACAGTGAAAAATTCATCTTGTCCATGGTTCTCGCAGGATGTCCTTAATGCCATAAACAAAACAAATAAACTGCACAAGCTTTGGAAAATCAACCCATCTTCAGCTAACTGGGAGATTTACAGAATGGCCCGAAATGTGGCTGTCAATCTTACCAGACTGTCCAAGTCCCGATACTTCTCTTCCAAACTGAATCTTTCCCTTCCTAATAAAACTTTGTGGAATAATATAAAAAGACTAGGAGTACGTAATAAGACAACCTTGGCATGTCAAATTGATCCAGACTTACTAAATAATTTTTTCTTAGATAATACCTCTAATTTTAGCAATAACACGATTTCCCTTACACAGCTTCATGTTCCTAATCTCTTTGAATTTACACCTGTTAGTGAACTAGATATTGGAAAATGTGTTATGCAAATAAAATCAAATGCAATAGGAGAAGATGGCGTTCCGATTAAATTTATTAAAATAATCTTACCACATATAATTAGACCATTAACGCATATTATTAATCACTGCCTTATATCTTCAACATTCCCAGCAACATGGAAATCTGCAATTGTGCTACCTATGGAAAAAAAGTCGAATCCATCAAGTCCAAATCATTTCAGGCCCATAAGTATACTGTCCCCGTTTTCCAAGGTCTGTGAGAAAATAATAAGCCTACAAATCAATAAATTCTTACATGAAAATAAGCTCCTGTCTCCATTTCAATCTGGCTTTCGGTTAGGTCACGGGTGTAATTCAGCAGTAGTTAAGGTTATAGATGATTTACGGTCTGCATACGACTCTGGTTCTATTTCGTTGCTTTGCTTATTAGATTTCTCAAAAGCATTTGACAAGGTAAGCCACAAATATTTATGTCTGAAACTCAAGTCTTTCTTTGGGTTTAGTGATAGTGCGGTGATACTCATATCAAATTATTTGTCTAATAGATTGCAAAAAGTTCAAGTCGGACAAAAATTTTCCAGCTATAAAACGGTAATAAGTGGTGTTCCTCAAGGGTCGATCCTTGGTCCCCTCTTATTTTCTATCTTTTTAAATGATATTTTTGCTGTTTGTAATCATTCTTTTATACATGCTTATGCGGACGATATTCAGATCTATCACTCAAGTAGTGTTGATCTGCTAGATACCCTCTGCTACAGAATTAATGAGGACCTAAGAAACATTTATCAGTGGGCAATTAGCAATGCCCACTTATAAACTAAACTAAATGCTGCCAAATCTTATATTCTCCCTATCTGTAAAAATAAATCTTTCCTTAATAACATTCCTGACCTCTACATTGGCTCAAATAAGCTAAGTGTTGTGTCAAAAATTGTAAATCTGGGTTATTGTATGAAGTCTTCTCTATCTTGTGTTGATCATGTTAATAGTGTTGCTAGTCATGCTGCGAAATTTAAGAATGTCTGCTTGTCTTTGTACGCTTGATCTAAGGCGAATGCTAGTAAAGCAATTTGTCTTACCTGTTATAACATATTCTGACGAGGTGTACAGAAAGCCACTATGTTTTTAACGTTGACCCCTGCCGCGAAGGCTTAATTCAACGGTGCTCCAATGCTTGGGACAAATATGAAGCGACGGTCAACGCCCCTTCGGAATTCAAGAAAGACCACTTTGAAAGGTTCCTCTAACAACATGCCACAGAACCACCAATACTGATGTCAAAAAGACACACTATTCATGACCGTGACTCATTCAGCCACTCGAATTAAACATGACTTGGTTATTTTAATAACCCTGGGTTATCTCAGTATCAATACCAATAATACAACCCATTATTTTTGGCCGCCAAAATCATCACATTCATGTCAAAGTTCATCACTCTCTGACATGAAAAATTAAGGCAACAACCACGGGCCTGTCACTCATGCAATCAAATTCCTCAATCTCAGTGGTCACAACTCAGACTATTTAGGTTTCCCCGTCACCTGTACTCAAATTCCAAAGGTAACAGTATATTGATCCGGTAGTTGCTTACCTTCCTAACATTTACTGTTTGAAATTAGCGAGATTCAATCTACCATCATTCTCTTAGTAATTTAAGGGAATCACCAACCCGAGTTCAACTTAAGTGTAACTCACACCGGCCTTTCTGGCCTAACCACATGCCAGAGCGCATTAAAACCCCACGTGGGCCTAACCCATACGACAGTCAATACCCGGGCTAAAGGCTCCACCTGACAAGGCTCTTCAACATCCCGTATACAGACCAAAAGTTCTTAGAACATTGATATTTGACTGTGACACCTTCAGCCACTCGAATTGTACTTGACTAGGTTAAAAAATAACCATAGGTTTCCCAGTAAAACCGGGTAAACCTCAATTCTACTTATGCAACGTCGTTATCCTAATTAAGACTTAATAAAAAGCCCTTAACAGAAAACTAAGAAGCATGAGCCATTGTATACCAATTGGCTTATACAACGGTCCGAAGGTTAAATGTTTCCTACATAATAACCTTTATTCTAAGATAGGTCTGCAGAACAACGGTAGATCAGGTCTCCTCATCATTGATGGATGACTGTCCCCGCTCTTCAAGTTATGTTGGATTGATCGTCCATCAAAAGCATATTACAACAACGGTGTTATGATAACTTAATATCAAAACAATGCTTTCTCCAAGAATTTGGCAGCAACAACCGAGGCTCAAGGTAAACCTTTTTCTTTTACAGTTATCAGACGAACATTCAAGAGCCGTGCCTCAAGAATGAACTCATTATGAGATCAGTTCATGGGTCGTGCCCCATGAACTGCCCATCCAATAACAAACCCGCACCGCTTCTATTCCTGGCTTGGGACAGGCAGATTCTGCGAAGGTCCTCTGGCGGGTTTGACGTGGTGTACAATAAACTCGACTCATCTTCCCTGCTAAAACTTAATATTGCATATAACTATGCCACGCGGTTTCTTTTCGGCTTAAAAAAGTTTGACCACCTCTCTCACTTCAGAAATGCATTACTTGGGTGCAGTTTGGTTGATTATTTAAATGCTAGAAACTGTATCTACCTTCATAAAATAATACATAGTAAAACTCCTTATTACCTATATGAAAAACTGCAGTTCAGTTTGTCTAGAAGATGCAGGATACTTATAGTTCCAAGACATGTATCTCTTACTTCTTCCAATCTTTTTTTCATTAATGCCATAAGACTGTGGAATGCGTTACCACGTAACTTAAGAGAAATCGAACGGGCGGAGAATTTTAGGCAATCTATTTTAACTCACTTCTCAACTTCTTAACTTCTTCAACTTAATTTATTTTTCTATCCTTTCTCTTTTTTCTTTGCATACTCTTATTTTTCATTCATTATATTATTCATCATATTATTATTCTTATATTTATTGATACACGATTTTTTATTTTGATTTTATTATTATTAATCTCTTAATCATTATCTAATGTCATTCATTATCTTATTGGGGGTTGGAATTAGTTTTAAAGGTTTTCTAAGAGATGGCGTAACTATCAATAGATCGCATCGGGCACACCTGTGACTATATTCAATTCAAAGCACATTGTCTAAGCTTCATTTTTCAGTATGTGTCATTCCACTGAAGTGTAAACAACATATATTTTTTTCTCTGTGAACATGTCGACTTTCGTTCCAACAAAACGCAATTTGCGGGAAGGCTTACTTTTGTGCTCCCATTTAAAGAAAAAAGCGGTTGAAGCACAACGCACGCTTACTGAGGCTTACGGGGACTATGCTCCATCGATTTCTACTTGTGAGTACTGGTTCCATCGGTTTAAAAGTGGTGATTTTGATACGGAAGACAAAGAGCGTCCGGGCCAGCCGAAAAAGTTTGAAGATGAGGAATTGGAGGCTTTGCTCGATGAAGACCCGTGTCAAACCCTTCAAGAATTGTCAGAATCATTGGGAGTCGACTTATCAACGGTCGGCAAACGCTTGAAGGCCATGGGAATGATTCAAAAGTAAGGAAATTGGGTGCCGTACCAGTTGAAGCCGAGAGACGTTGAACGGCGATTTTGCATGTGCGAACAACTGCTTCAACGGCATAAAAGGAAGAGTTTTTTGCATCGTATTGTCACTGGCGATGAAAAGTGGATCCATTACGATAATCCTAAGCGAAAAAAATCGTGGGGACCACCCGGCCGTGCATCAACATCGAGGGCCAAGCCGAATATTCATGGCGCCAAGCTTATGCTGTGTATTTGGTGGGATCAGAAGGGTGTCGTGTACTATGAGCTGCTAAAACCTAACGAAACCATCACTGGGGAACGCTACCAACAACAATTGATGCAATTGAGCCGAGCATTAAAGGTTAAACGGCCGGAATATGCCAAAAGACACGACAAAGTGGTTTTTCAACATGACAACGCACGGCCACATGTTGCAAGAACCGTCAAAGAAACGTTGGAGGCGCTGAATTGGGATGTGCTACCCCACCCGCCTTATAGCCCAGACATAGCCCCTTCCGACTACCACCTATTCAGATCGATGACGCATGGCTTGGCTGAGCAGCGCTTCACTTCTTACGAGGATACAAAAAAATGGGTCGATTCGTGGATTGCCTCAAAAGACGAATCGTTCTTCCGGCGCGGAATCCATATGCTGCCAGAAAGATGGGAAAATGTTGTAGCTAACGATGGACAATACTTTGAATAATATACATTGTACCGTTGTTTCTAAATAAATGCTCAAAAACCGAAAAAAAACCTTTAAAATTAATTCCAACCCCCAATATTTATAGTCACTGTTATTAATTTGTTGTAATATATAAACAATTTGTTTATTATCTTAACTTATTTATAGGTATTTTTACTTGTTGTACTGTAAAATAACTTAGTTCTTATTTGTACTAATGTCTTTTAAATAAATACAAATACAAACATAAATTTGTGTGTTGTATGCATACCAGCTTTTTGAGTCGCATAGCACCCAAATTTTGATGCCATATTTCGCCGGCTTGGATGGAATATACTGACGAAACGGACACCGCCCACGATACAGAACTAACTGTTCATCTACGGTAATGGTTTTTCCTGGTGTGTATACAACTTTCAAATTATGATTCCATTTATCGTATACATTTCGAATCGGTGCCAATTTGTCACGTACATAAGTACTTGTAGATGCAGTGTTGGCCATACGTTGTTCGCGGTCATCAAATCAAATGCAACCATGGATACGCTTGAACATTTTCAAAGACATTGTTGCTCTAAATATTGGCCGACCAGTTTCGTTATTCCACAGTTTAGTGACACATTCACCGTTAGGCCGATACACACAAGAAAGCAGCAACAATCCAAAGTATGCGTGCAGAGTGTCCAAATCAATGTTTTCCCAATCATCTTTGTACTTTCGCACACCATATAAATTCGTCATGTTCAAAATAATATTCTCAACCGGTTCAAGGAACATATGAAATGCAGACGAAACATCAACTATAGTAGCAGCTGCTAATGCTTTTGGACCTGAATTATAACAAAAATGAAACATATAATGAACATGAAGCCATAACAAAGAGGGTAGGTTTTTACCTGAAGTGAAATTTTCTGCACGTCGAAATGAATTTCTTCGATTTATTTCAAATGGTTGCGATGAAAATTCAATTTTCTTATTTTTTGAAAAATATTTATTTTCAGGATTTGCTGCATTTTCTTCTGCTAAATTTTGATCAAGTGGCTCAATGTCGTCTTCATCCGAATGCACGCTAACTTCACTTTCATCATTTTCCTCGTCTGATAATGCAAAATCATCGTCACTATTGCACGGAGATTCGCCCGCTTCGCTTTCCAAATCAAAATCCATTTCTAGTTCATCTCGCTGCCTTCTTTCACGTAAAACTCTATCCATTTTTTATCAAATACTTCGAAACACAACCAAAATTCAATAAATGCGCAAACAAACTTCACTTATGTGTGCTCCAGGACAAACTGAATTTCATAAAACGAAAAAATAAGAGCGTGCTATAAATCCACACACAAAAATAAGCGGCAATTCCAGGTACCTGCTTATGTGTATGCGCGCACATACACAGAGACCGATTCGTAACTATAACTGCACAGGCGAATACAGTAAGGGTACAAATTCAAAACGGGTTTTTTTTTGGTTGTTCAGGCAAAATAATTCTACCTTGCAAAATACAAGGTCATTCCGCTGAACCGTTTTTATTTTAGTCAAGGTTAAAAATCAAAATTGTATGCGTGCGCATACAGGGGACCGATGAGGGTTAAATAAAATTTTTTTTTACCTTCCATATGGCGTTATCATTTTGGGTTCAATTCCGTGGCCATCAAACGTAATCCAATCGACACCAAACTGTATGTAATCATTGTAAGGTCAAAAGGAGACTTTTTTATTATAGGGGAGGAAAAATCAATAGACATACCCTGCAAGCATTTGGAAGACGATTAGAAAAGAAGTTGATTTGGCGAAGCACTTGAGATTCGCCCAAGAGTTCTTTGGAAAGAAAAATCTTCAATAATTCAAGAAAAATCTTCAAAATCTTCCTTCGCTCATTTCGGTGATTGTTTGGAAGATAGATTGCTTTTCGATCGGCCAAGCGATGAAACGCGATTCAAGAAAAATCTTAAAAATCTTCTTTCGTGCATTCCGGCGATCGTTGAAAGATGGCTTTTTAAAAAACTTTAAAAATCGATCGTTGTAATGTAAAGCAAATAGCCTGCTTCATAATATACTTCCCCTCTAAAAATAATCATCGAAAAAATTTAAAAAAATTATTTTTTGTATTGAATTGCCTCATGAAAACTAAAAATATTTATATCAGCACTATTTTCGGTGGTTAATTTTTTTTGTGAACCGATTTGACAAAAAATGTCCTCTTTAAAACAGCTTGTAACGTTTAACAAAAATTATTCGCAAGCTGAGGAACCCTAAAAGCGATTCGTTTGCCACTGATATCTGCGAATCGCTTAATTCGTGTTTAAATCTTCCTGCGAATCGCTAAGGAGTTCTCTTGGCGATTCATTTGAAACTCTTTCCACCGAATCGCTTACGAACTCTCTCGGCGATTCGTTAGCGACTTTTCCCAGCGAATCGCTTAAAACCCCTTTAGGCGATTAGTTCGCGAATCTTCCCGGCGAATCACTTTTATGGCCTCAGCTGCTTACAGTCGGCGATACCCGGATGACTCCCAAATGAGCTCGCCGGCGATTGTTTCATCTTCCAAGCGATTCGCTGGCGGCTCTGAGGCGATAAAAAATGTTTGCAGGGTATGCTTGTAATTACCCAAAAATTCTCCTTGTATTGTGACTAACAAGAAACTTAGGAAAAGTTTTTTTAAAGACCTACGCCGTTCAACGGCTACTTGTCCGTAATTAACTCACATACACATTCTAACTAACGTAATATATTGCACAATATTATATATGATTATCACCAGCAGGAAAAAAGCACTCCAAAGGTCTTTTTGAGTGCTTACAAGTCAGCAGAGCGCGTGAAAGTGCTAACCCGACGCACTATGGGATTTTGGTGTCAGAAACCCTATTTTTGGACCACTTAATTTAAAAAATCTAATTATGCAGTTTTATAGAGAAACGCTTGAATATGAAATGTGCGTTTTTTTTATAAAAATTGTATTTTATTTTTGAAAAATTGAAGTAAAGTCGCTGCAAGGGTGCTAAGCAAGAAATGACTTATATTTTCATGCAATTCAGTGGTCTACATATGCATAATTTTCTTCATAATACCATTTGAATTTAATATATTTTAAATATATAGTATATCTCCATAAATTAAAAAATTATGAGGATATCATAAACCGTTAAGAAGATATGCCCAAATCTGTAAGCCTCTAAAAATTAACTTTTTTTTTATTTTCAATGGAAACAAACTAATGTAGCTTTACTTAAGCTTAAGCTGCTCTTTTAATAAAATAAAAGGTGGGAATGTCTTCTTTCGATTAAAAAAAAAAAACTTATTTGCGGTAATGTGTGGAACAAGAAGAAAACTAAATGGCATTATTCCGTGTCTCTATCCGATCAATCGTTTCGTACAAAACACTGATCGTTCGAGTGTTTGAAATCTGTAGCTCGAACAGAATCAAACAACGATAACAGCTGATCATCTACTGAACGATGCCGTAACACAGTAACTTCTTGCAATCTGTATCCCTGACGATTAATAAAACTACAAAGCGAGACGTCAAAATCTAACGAACACTTTTAAGTTATCGTTGTGTTTTGTTTGCTGAAGAACATTTTTAGAAAAATGGATAATTCTATTAAAAAAGGTATATATTAACTCAAATACATAAATATTATGAAAAAAGTTCAATGAGTTAAGTTTCAGTGATAAAAGAAACCACAAGCACACAGTTCATTGTGTTATAAAATAAATTCATAACTTACAGAATAAAGCAGTTAACAGTAACAGTTTCTGGTTACTCCAAAACATTCGTGCAATCTCGCAACCTTCTTCTGTGCTCCCTTAATTCGTTGCTATCAGTCTCCTCGAAATAAAACACTGCAATAGCTGCATACATTTCAGTTAATTCACTATTTTGATTAAAAGCACAACACTATAAATCAATGATCACAAAAAACAATGAAAATTAAAGAAATCGGCCGATTTGCTCAAAATACTTTTATTCAATGTAAACAAAAACAGCTGCTTCATATAATCGAACTGAAAGTAGGCACTGCCAACAACAAAAAAACGATTTTTCAATATTTTCTTCCATACAAAATTGTATTGCTTCTCGTGTCTTTCTCATCGTTGGTGTGCATGTTCGTGATACAGAATAATGCAGTTAGTTCTGTAATTTGCTAGAATTTTTCATCTGGCCATTTTTAATTTGACAACTGCTTGTGTATAACAGTTTGAATCACGTAGCAAACGTAAGCTTGACGTAGGGGTTGGCGAACAGACTTGGTCGGGATACAGATTTTGATTAGTTTACAACTTCGTTCGTATATTCATCGTTCGTTGGATGGTTCGTTAGGGATACTAATGGCCTTATTTTATATGCCTAACGAAGCATTCAATAATCGAATGCTATGCGAACGATGTTGTAAGCAAATGGAAATTTGTATCCATAACGAAGCTACTCGATAACCTTACGACATGCTTACGTTTCTTATGTAATTCAAACTGTTATACAGAAGCAGTTGTCAAATGCGGCAATTTGTTTTCTGTTTTTGTCTATTTACTTTAAAGATTTTTTAAGAATTTTGCTTCATTTATTGTTTGCTGGCAACGCCGTTGTTTGGTTTATTTATGTGAACAGCTGTTTTGTTTTTATTCAGTCAATTTATTTTGAACAGTAAAGTAATTTGCTTATTTGTTTTCATTGTGATTGAGCTAGTGTTCAATAATAAAGTGACATTGAAGTGTTAAGTGTTTAAAAAAAATGTATGCAGCTTTAGCATTTTTTGATTTTGAGCAGGCTGGTGAACGCGAATTGAGGGTGCACAGGCGCAGGTTGCGAGATTGCACTAATGTACTAGAGCTAGCAGACGCTGAGTAAGTTTTTGGATTATACATCAACTCCACATCAAGTATACATCTTGCAGAACTATCCATTTTTTGAACAATCTAATTCAACGAACACAACACAACGATAGCATTTGAGTATTCGTGTGATTTTGACGTTTGAATTCGCCATTTCATTGATCGTTAGGGATGCAAACTGCACAAATGTTACTCTGTTAGAGCCTGAACAGAATCAAAAATCGTTGCGACCGACGATTGAAATAGCATAGATTCTAAGTCTGCGATTTATCGTTGCAGAAAACGAGCTGCGTATTTTGCATGTATTTTACAACAACAACGAATCGTCGATCGCAACGATTTTTGATTCTGTTCAGGCTCTTACGGCGTCGTTCGCCAGTTCAACAGCTGTTGTCTGTTCGAATTGCAAATTTCAAAACCACTAACGAACAGTTTTTTGCACGAAACGAGTGTTCGGATAGGCATACAAAATAGGGCATAAATAGGGCTATAAATAAGGCCATAAATCTATATATATTGTATAAAATAGGATGTGCGTATGTATGTAACGTATGGACTCCAAAACGGCTAGGCCGATTTTGATGAAATTTTCAGGTAATGTTCATCTTGGTACGGTGGGTAACATAGGCTATATTTGGACCCGATAGGTGGCGCTGGGGTGGACTTATATCGAAAATTTGAATTTATGGACCAATTTAACTGAAATTCAGAATGTATGTTTGTTTGATCATAAAAAAATAATTTGTGTATAAATGGACACGGTAGGTGGCGCTGGGGTGGACTTATTTCGAAAATTCGATGGTGTGAAAAATATATAAATACTTTTAATTTTATTTTATAACGAGGGGAGTAGCGAAGCACACCGGGTTCAGCTAGTTTCTGGTAAAAGTCATAACATTTGTCATAAAATTTTTGCAAAATAAGTATTGCATACTTTTAGGCCAGCTATTTATTATATATTGAATATAACAACAATTTATTGACAATTGGGCGAAACAGTGTATAGAGATAATGAAAAACAAAACCATATGATGTGTGATATTAGCAAATGATAGTGCATAGAGATAATTCAAAACAAAACCATACGATTTGTAGGATTTTGTAGTGAACAAAAGGCAGAATAATAACATTTGCGACTTTAATTTTGAAATATTTAAAATTATTATGTACATGTAATTATAAAAATGAGTTTGTTTTCGGTTTCATGTGAAGAACTGTGTAAAGAAATAATTAATTGCAATGGAGAAATTGATTTATTAAACACTTTAATAAAAGATAAAAATTCACAACTTTCTTTAGATCAATTTGAAGATGTTAAAAAAGCCATTTCAAAGCGGTTCCTTAGTAATTTTAATAAATGATGGCATAAATGTCGAATAAATAAACAAGGTTTTTTTTAAAACATATGAAATATGGTTGAAAGGTAAGTTGGGAACGACATAACATTTATAATAGAAAATAATATATATAAAAATTATAAAATTCTTTAAATTTGGCATTAATTTAATATTTCTAATTAGGAATATTTGAAGTGAGTGCTGAGGTGCTTGATGATCTACCAAGTTCTTCCAAAAAAGGGGAAAGGCCAGCTAAAAACTTTGAAGATTCCAGCGATCGTGTAAAAAGGTTTAAAGCTGCTGATTTGGCATCGCAGTATACAGAGGAGCATTTGCTTATGGCGAGAAAAGTATCGGATAGAAATGTTGCAACTCCAACTTACATTCCGTCATCGATTGTATTAGAAATAATGATCGATGCAGAGCTCACGAAATTCCAGTATGAATGTATCAAAAATTCCTTTAAAAAGCAAGGATACAATTTTTTACCGCCCTATATAAAGGTTGCTGAAGAGAAAGCAAAGTGCTATGCAGATGATATGCAATTATCCGAAAAAGATGCTTCTGTTAGCTTGCAAAGCTTATTGGACCACACAATAAGGCGTTTGTTTCGCATTTGTCGTCCCATTTCCTTCGAATTTGCTGAAGAAACAAAAGAGAAAGTCTTAAGTGTTATTGAGAAAGTGAATTGCGGTATTGCAAGTTTGAAAAGTACAGAGATTTTAGCATGTGGCAGGCAATTTAGTGTGAAACATAATTTATTGTTTACTATGTTGGATGCGAAGACGGCTCAAACTGTTCATCAGCCGTTTGTTATATTTGTCAAGCAAAGCCTTCTGAAATGAATCAATTAGCTACAATCTCAAGAAAAGATATTGACGGGGATTGGGCCTTTCTTCGTTACATGCTAGAATTAAATTTATGAAGTGCATTCTTGATGATGAACATAAACAATTAAAACAAAACAACAAGCTTCGTGTACAAAAAGAACTCAAGGAACAAATGAACATAAGAGTCGATTATGTTCAACAAGGAACAGGATCATCTAATGATGGAAATACGTCGCTACGTTTTTTCTACAACCCGGTACTCGTTGCTGATATTACCGGAGTTTCCGAAGAGTTGATAGACCGATTCCGAATAATATTGCAAATAATAACGTGTGGCCATAAAATCAATTCGGAAAAGTTCAGAAACTATACTTGGGATACGGCTAAATTATTTGTTGAAAAATATGCTTGGTATTACATGTCAGTAACCGTCCATAAAATACTGATACATGGGAAAGACATCATGGATGCAGCAATTCTTCCTATTGGTATGCTAAGTGAAGAAACGGAAGAAGCAAGAAATAAGGACTACAGGAACTATAAGTTAATGTTTGCTAGGAAATGTAATAGAGTTTCAACAAACACTGATATTTTTCATCGCTTACTGGTTTCATCAGACCCTTTTATAACCAGCTTAAGACATGAGCGACCCAAACAGGACTTGGAATGTGATGATGTAGTCAAAGAAATGATAGATGAAGAATAAATAAAGTTTTTTGTGGAATAATAAACAAAATATTGAAAAAAAATCTTATCTATATATTGTATGGGCTTAATGGTCGGTGGGCGTGGCCGAATTTCATGAAACTTCACATGCTTTTTGTATTCTAAAAAGTGTATATACCAAATTTGAAGACTTTTGCTCCGACAGTAAAAATTTTATGCGAAAAAATCGATTTGGATTATATGAATTCCATTCTTGTCTTAATTTAGTCAATATAATGCTCGGTGCCAACTTTAAATGATCTAGGACCACTCCTTATAGTTTTTGCACAAAAATGTATAAAGCGATCCCATAGTGCGACGTATGTCACACCATTGTAGTTTTCACATTGTCTGTCTTAGGAAAAAAGCACTCCAATTTAGCTTACTTTAAACTGCTTTAAAGGCCTCTATTTGAAAGCTTTGGGTCAGCAGTTCATTTTTGTTTGCAAGCTTTTTGAATTGTTCGCTTGCACAACAACAAAATAAAGTGCTGACGTTTTGCTCCTGGAGGAAGCTGGGAAAAGCACTCCAATTTTGCTTACTTTGAAAGGCTTCTCTAGGAAAACCTTGGGTCAGCTGTTTGCTGTTGTTTTCAAGCTTTTTGAACTGTTCGCTAGCACAACAACAAAATAAAGTGCTGAGGTTTTGCTCCTGGAGAAAGCTGCTGACTTTCCAGCCCGTAGGGAAATTATGATTATGAATATGAATATAAACATGAATTTGTATGTGAATACAAATATGCTTATGCATATGAATGTTAATATGAATAAGAATTTACATATGAATGCATGAGTAGGAAAATATTAATGTCTAGCTATTTAGATATTTGAATATAGATTTTTAAAATCAATAAAAATTTGTCGAATCTTCTACAAATTACCTATATTCTATTTAAGCTCAAAACTATTTATCTACATGATCTGCTTCCGTTAGCATAAGCTCAGCACCACTCTGTGCCAATAATTCAATTGATTGCACTCGTGGCACGTGACGCAATGAACTTGCAGTTACGTTATGTCAACATAAATGCACAAAAACTGCATATTTCCCTACTGCTGTTGACTCAAAATTGCTGACAGTTTCCGATAAAATGTTTAAATTTCATTTAAATACGTTTAGCACGGATGTAACGTGAATGCATTGGACAATCAGAAGTCGTCTCTCAATCTTAATCAATGCTGGCAGTAATGTTTTGTTTCCTGATTGTGCAAAATTATGTAAATTGTGTGTGCAGATATTACTTGGTATTCCAATAATAGGCCAACAATACTGCCAGCAAGCAAACTCGTTTACCCATGTTAATGTAAATATATGACCAAACACACACATTCACACTCGCACTTCACACAATGGTACGCCAGCACGTACTACAACGAATTATCATCTAATTGAAATCACCGGAGGATAATCTTTGGTCCTGCTAGAAAATCTTAGTCATTGCATAAATGTTTCAATGAAATTCATGTAGTTGATGTTCAATCTGCAAAAGTGTTTATTATTCTGGTTAATCGTCAATCAGTTTAACAAATAAACATTTCCATAACTGAGCAACTATAATTTTGTCAGAGGTGAAGCAATCACAGAGACTTTAGATAGCATTTAATTGCTTATCAGTAATTTAAGAGTGCAAAAGATTGTTACATTGAGTTTTGAAAATGTAATCCATCCAACAATGCCATCAGTTTGTATGTTTTTCTAACTCACTTTTGATATTTTAGCCAACAACACAGTATTATTGGCATAATTATCCTGTCACTATTTTGACATTACGTATATTAACATTTATTTACAGCTTAATTCTCTTTCTATTTTTGTTTATTGCAATTATATTGCTGCATTTCCGTTATATTTGTATGTGTGTTCAATATGAAAGCATAGGAATGCATACGTTTTAGTATTATACACAGCTGTTCTATCTGCCATTTTAGCTGTAGCATTCTAATTGTTGTTGATGTTATTACTGTTGTTATTGCTTTCGCCATTGTTACCACTACATTTTATTTTACTACATTTTTTATTTTATGGTGTACGAATATGTAGTAGATTGTTTGCTAACATAGTTTGAAGAATAGCGTAGCAAATGAAAGCAATTTAAACAATGGCGGCTTTTCAATAATCTGATATTTCATAGCAATATGTTTTGTTGTGCATTCGAGTTTTTGTTGTTGTTGATATACAGTTGCGGTCAAAATAATAGCAGTGCTTTTATATTCAGACATGTTTGGATAAATAAAACCAGTCTACAAATTTCGGACCCGGTTAACCCATTATCATCCCTATATGTACTTTCAACACTGGTTCCAAATCTGTACTCACTTTCCTGCTATATTGTAAAATTTTCATGATACAGGGTGTTTTACGTTTTTGGCACGTGTTTAGTATTATTGGTCTAGAATCTTAACTATTCACCATAAAATAGAAAATAATATTTTGTATTATAGAAAAAATATCAAATTTTCCATCAATATATCAACCACTTTAGTGTCATGTGCCATAGCGGAGCTAAAATTTTCAGATTATCCAACGGAATATCAACAAATTTTGTATCTTTTGTTTTAGGAGAGCTGATACTGTCCAAAGTTAGAATTTAGAAAAAAACTGTTGATTCAGTGTGTTTTTACATGAAAAAAAGACATTTTAAATTTGGACAATTACAGCTTCGCTAAAACAAAAGATACAAAATTTGTTGATATTTCGTTGAATAATCTCAAAATTTTTGCTCCGCTATCGCACTTGACACGATAGTGGTTCATATATTGACTGAAAAGTTGATATTTTTTCCAAATTACGTAAACAAAAACGTAAAACAACCTGTATCTTGAAAATTTTACAATACGGGAGGAAACTGAGTACAGATTTGAAACCAGCGTTGAAAGCACATATAGGAATGGTAATGGGTATACCGGATCCGAAATTGTTAGGCAAGTATTATTTATCCAAACATGTCTGAATATAAGAGTACTGCTATTATTTTGACCGCCGCTGTACGTACACCAGTTGTTAGTATTGATGTTTTTGTAGATATGGTCAGTGTCTTAGACGCGATAAGTCGAGAAAAGGGCTCGATATTAAATAAGCTTAATTCATTACCAAAATATACTTTAAAGCTTTGTACGATGTATAGTTTGCTGAGTTTGTAGACAAAAATGCACCAAAGAATTCCTTCCAAAAAATCTCGATTTATAAGCCAACCATAATTTTTTAAAATTCTTCCTAGAATGCAAACTTACAGCTAGTGTTATGTTGATCATTTTGGTGTATATATAGTCCTTATCCGATGTACGGTTTGGATTTTATGTAAAAAAACGCACCAAAATTTTTAAACCCTTGTATCTCTGAAACTAAGATAGAGCGAAAAGAGCTTAATTTGGGATAAGTTGATAAGTCGAGAAAGAGGCTAGATATTGATGAAATAAGCTTAATTCATTTGTTTGTAGGTAAAAACGCACCAAAGAAATCCTTTCAAAAAATCCATAATTTTTTTAAATCTTTCCAAGTGAACAGACTTGCAGCTAGTGTAATATTGATCAATTTGGTGTATATATCGTATATATGATTTTATGTCAAAAAACGCACCAAAATTTTCAAACCCTTATATCTCTGAAACCAAGATAGATAGAGCGAAAAGGAGCTTAATTTGGGATAAGTTGATAAGTCGAGAAAGAGGCTAGATAAAATAAGCTTAATCAGTGTGGTTGGCTTATAAATGGCAAGGGTTTAAAAATTTTGGTGCGTTTTTTTACATAAAATCCAAACCGTACATCGGATAAGGACTATATATACACCAAATTGATCAACATAACACTAGCTGTAAGTTTGCATTCTAGGAAGAATTTTAAAAAATTATGGTTGGCTTATAAATCGAGATTTTTTGGAAGGAATTCTTTGGTACATTTTTGTCTACAAACTCAGCAAACTATACATCGTACAAAGCTTTAAAGTATATTTTGGTAATGAATTAAGCTTATTTAATATCGAGCCCTTTTCTCGACTTATCGCGTCTAAGACACTGATAAGCTTAATTGATAAAATAAGCTTAATTCATTACCAAAATATACTTTAAAGCTTTGTACGATGTATAATTTGCTGAGTTTGTAGGCAAAAATGCACCAAAGAAATCCTTTCAAAAAATCCATAATTTTTTTAAATCTTTCCAAGTGAACAGACTTGCAGCTAGTGTAATATTGATCAATTTGGTGTATATATCGTATATATGATTTTATGTCAAAAAACGCACCAAAATTTTCAAACCCTTATATCTCTGAAACCAAGATAGATAGAGCGAAAAGGAGCTTAATTTGGGATAAGTTGATAAGTCGAGAAAGAGGCTATATTGATAAAATAAGCTTACAAAAATGCACCAAAGAATTCCTTCCAAAATATCTCAATTTATATGTCAACCATAGTTTTTAAAATTTTTCCAAGTATGCAGTTAGTGAAATGTTGATCAATATGGTGTATATATGCGATGTATGGTTTGGATTTTATCTCAAAAAACGCACCAAAATTTTCAAACCCTTGTATCTCTGAAACTAAGATAGATAGAGCAAAAAAAAAGCATTATTCGGGATCAAACTTTTTTCATCGATAAGTCGAGAAAAAGGCTAAATATTGATAAAATAATCTGAATTCATTACCAAAATATACTTTAAAGCTATGTATGATGTATAGTTTGCTGTGTTTGTAGCCAAAAATGCACCAAAGAATTTCTTCCAAAAAATCTCGATTTATGTGCCAACCATAATTTTTTTTAAATTTTTGCAAGTGTACAGACTTGCAGCTAGAGTAATATTGATCAATTTGGTGTATATATGGTCCTTATCCAATGTACGGTTTGGATTTTATGTCGACGCATATATTTTTATGAAATAAAAATATTTTATACATATTGTAAATATCTCAATTGAGTTGATTTCGTGCGTTTTACAAAAAAAGGCCATATGAAATTTTGTTCAGCAAGTGCTGTCACTGCAATTTTAAGTTGGCCTTTAAAATAATAGACACAAATCTAATTTGTTTTTCTTTCTGTTTGACTTTGTTTTTTGGTGTGATACAAATGAATTTAACTACAATAGCTTGAAGCACTCCGAATTGTCGTTTCATTTTGGCTAAAAATGATATTCAAGGATAAATGAGCGAAAACTAATAAATTGTTTAAACGCATACCTTTCATGTCTTTAATTTTTTTATTTAAATTTTACAACAACAGTGAGTTGTTAACGTTTATTCCAATTAATTTATGGTTTATTTATTTATTATCGTTATAATTTTTTTGTATAACTATTTTATTTTTACCTAAGTTTTTGGCGTTTTTATTCCTTTGTTTTTGTCAAAATTAAATTTGCAGCTGTTTTTTCACAAAACTTAAAAAAAATTCACGAATTATACACGCAATCAACAAATATTTAAAATTGTTTAAAGCAATTTGTCAAATTCAAAGCAAATTCACTCGAACACGCTAAAGTTTAGTGCTTTTCTTTTTCATATCCGTTATTTGTTTCCTTCATTATATTTGTTTTCATTTAAGCAAGAAGTCAATATTGATTTGAATATGTCAGTGAATCCGCTTTAAGCAATGTGAGCATGAAGTTCAGTGAACTGAACCGTTGCTGCACTACCTTGGGATAAAAATAAAATAACTAGTGAGTAAGTAAATAAGTGAAGTAAAGAAACACCAGAGTTATGTAAATCAATACACACACCTCACAAATATCGATTTTTTTCGATATATGTACATATATCGAAATCGGAGGGTGTGAACTTAAAAAACCAATAACGCAGTTATCTTATGTTCCACCAGTTCTACAACCTTCACTATAACTTATGCCGTGTAGTTAGAATCATACCTTGTAATTAGAAAACATTTCTGGTGGAAATCCAGTTAGGTTTTAATTTATTTATTAATAAATTATCGCCATTAATTTTAATAAATAGTAATTTTGTGCGAAAAAGTGCAAAGATTTCCAGGTAACGCTAAATATATAAAAATAACTTACAAGCAAATAACATTCTTTTATTAACGGATGTTTTAAGCAAACAATTTTTTGAAAATTAATTTTTTTTAATTGGGTATTGTTGTAAAACTATTAATTTGGCCACTTTTCAGTTACTAGCTTCTAGCGAAGCAAAATGCGTTTCAATTCTATGGTGCATTTCAAACTCCAATGAATATCGAAAAAATGAGAAGCAACTAGAACAGACGGCAGCCCTGGTAGAGTTAAAGACTTGATCTAAAAATAACTACTGCTTTAATGTCATATGATTAAATAGCCGACGAGAATTATAATTCTTACGAATTTGTTCGAAAAAGTGTCAAATCATATACGACTTTAACGGCGGGTTGGTCACAGCTGAATCACTCAAATCTACTGAAGAGACAATGTAGCGTTTTCCGAAACAGGCTGTCTAGTCGGCTGTGCTATTGGCTTTTTACAGAGTTGTTGTTGTTTTTGCCTTTTTCAAACTTACTTGACCTAAAAAGTTCAAAATTAAATTCATTCAAGAATATGTTAAAAAAATTTTAAAACAATCCCGGCTATAAAGCAGATTTTACTGCGCTTAAGCCCGGTGCGCAAGAGCAGCTTTAACTGAACGCAGTAACTTTAAACGCGTTTTTCTCGAAAAATACTTTTTACCTAACGGGCCACACTTCTGCAAGCAAACGAATGGACCGATTTTAATATTTATTTTTTTAAATTTTTTATAATGTGATTTCAATTGTGAGCTTATTTCAAACCATTCCAGCTCGCGGATAGCTATTGCTAGTGCCAAAATATTTGGAGAATTATCACAACAGAAACCAAGAATTATTTTGAGGAACTGACCCAAACAACTTTTTTTCTTGAGGCGCCTTAATGTGCATGCCATAAGTACACATCGCTGTATTGTTGCGGTGCAGCTGCGGCTGTGAACAATTCGTCGAATTTAAACAATCATGAAAAGTCTTGAAGTTGTTGTAAAAGAGAAGAAAGAATTAGGTGCTGACGTCCGCTGAAAATTAACTATTCAGGTGGCTAAAGACATCTTAGTACTCCGTTAATATGCAGCGATGGGAAAATTATCTTTTCTTTCGGTGCCAACGGTTACATACGAAAACTCGAAAGGACTCATATCGACTCATAACTACTACCGTAAATCATTTTTGAGATATCTACTGCATTCTTTATCAAAAATCCTTTTCTAATATTCATCTAATTTTAATGAATATGGTAAAATTTATTTAAAAACTGTCAAAAATTATGTGTTCGTCAGATGTATTTGAAATTTATCACAAATTGTGCTTAAAAGTTAAATTTATATAAGTAAAAATTAAAATTTAAAAATATATTTTTAGAACATACCGTCACGCACAGTTAAATCGAGACTTTCGTGATTATTTCCGCATAAAATCCAAGTGTGCAAGCTACATTTTTGTAAATTGCGCTCAGGTAACACAATCTTTCAATGAAAATGGCAAACATTTCAAATGCAATTATCTCAAAAATAGCTTCGTCGATTTTCAAAGAGCAAAAATTTTTGGAATCAGCGGGCCTAGATCTATTAAAAAAATTATCAAATTTGTTAGTGCGAAATGCCTGTTTGGTAGTGTTTTCTTAATTTTCTTTATTGAAATTCCTTTTTGGTAAATGATGTTCGAATGCATTTTGGTTTTTATTTTCAGACGATCTAAGCTTAACATGCAAATTAAATTTTTTGTCTTTATAATATAATTTTTCAGAAAACATCTTCTAAAATATGCCTTGATTTCAATCGCTTTTGCCTTAAATCTCCTTTAACAATATATGGTGCAGATTATAAACACAGACTTTTGTATAGTAACTAATAGATTGACTGAAATCAATGCAGTATCATAAATATTATTAAATTATGTTTTACATTCTTTTTTGGAGCGAGGACCTTCTGCCCCTCAAACATCTCCTGAAGCTGGCTCTCTGCTTGTTCTGATGGATATTGTAGTTATGCTTGTTGCAACGTCTATTGATATTAGTGTTATCGCTGTTGCTTACCATGTTTAGAGATTGTTTTTGTGTGCAGTGAATTGATGATGCTACATACATAAATTTCATTGTATCAGATTTAAAGCATAACTGTAGCAATGTGTTTACGAATTTCCGCTGATTTAACAATAGTGCTTGCATTGGCTTTTTATTATGTGTTTGTGAGTTTGTAAGCACAATTATTGAAACATATGCGCTAAACAATTTTAAGTGCCTGCACTCGTATATTAATTGAGTTAAATTTAGAAATTAGATATTCATAAGCGCCCTTGAAGATATTGTCAATAGGCTTCAATTGTTGCAGCTGGCAACATCTCAAAACTCGAAAACTGCATAATCAAAGACAATAAATGAAGCAAATTTTCCGTAATCAATTAATGCATACACATTAGAGTGTAAATCTAACATCCAATTCCGGTAACAAAATTAAATAGTATATAAAAATCCTTTCGATTGATATACTTTTTTTTTGGTCTGAACCAATTTTGGCGTCCCTCGAAATGCATTTTTGTGCATTTCTAAGGAAATTTTGTACTGAACAACCACTTCTTGATTGGAGAATTAAATCAAGTTTATCAATCAATTCCTTATATATAAAACATAGAACGGCAAATTTTCATCCCATTTGACCTACAGCACTGGTCAAGATTTTGCTGTAACATAATTTGGGTCACATTTTTTTATACAAGTCAAAACATTCTAATAAACATATTCATATTGATTCAAATTTATATTCATATTCATTAAAATTGATATTCATATTCATTTAAATTAATATCCATATTCACATTCATTCAAATTGATATTCATATTCATATTCATTCAAATTGATATTCATGTTCATATTCATGTTCATATTTATATTCATATTAATTTACATTCAAATTTATATTCGTATTCTTATTCATATTCATATTCATTCCAATCGATATATATATATATTCATGTTCATATTCATGTTCATATTCATATTCATATTAATTTACATTCAAATTTATATTCATATTCTTATTCATATTCATATTCATTCCAATTGATATTCATATTCATTCATATATATATTCATGTTCATATTCATGTCCATATTCATATTCATATTCATAATCATTTTCATTCCAATTGATATTCATATTCATCTTCATTCAAATTGATATTCATGTTCATATTCATGTTCATATTCATATTCACATTCATTCAAATTGATATTCATGTTCATATTCATTCAAATTGATATTCATATTCATTATAAGTCAAATTGATATTCATATTCATTCAAATTGATATTCATATTCATATAAATTGAAATTCATGTTCATATTCATGTTTTCATTTTCATTCAAATTGATATTCATATTCGTATTGATTCCAATTGATATTCATATTCACATTCATTCATATTGATATTCATATTCATTCAAATTGATATTCATATTCATTAAATTGATATTTATATTCATGTTCATATTCATATTCATTCAAATTGATATCCATATTCATTCCAATTGATATTCATAATAATATTCATTATTATTCATGTTATTCATATTCATATTCATTTAAATTAATATCATATTCATATTCATTCCAACTGATATTCATATTCATTCAAATAGTTATTAATTTTCATTCAAATTAATATTCATTCAAATTTATACTCATATTCATTCTAATTGATATTCATATACATGTTCATTCAATTTAATTTTTATATTCACATTCATTCAAATTGATATTCATATTCATTAAAATTTATATTCGTATTCATTTTCATTCAAACTGATATTCATATTCATTCAAATTGATGTTCAAATTCATTCAAATTGATATCAATATTCATATACATTCACATTGATACTCATATTCATTCCAATTGATATTCATATTTACATTCATTTAAATTTATATTCATATTCATAATCATTCAAATTGATATTCATATTCGTATTCATTAAAATTGATATTCATATTCACTCAATTTGATATTCATTCAAATTAATATTTATATTCATGTTTATATTCATATTCATGTTCATAGTCATATTTATTTATATTTAAATTATTCATTCCAATTGTTATTCATATTCACTATTTAAATTGATATCCGAATTCTTATTCATTCAAATTGATATTAATATTCATTCAAATTGATTTTCATATTGATATTCATTCAACTTGATATTAATATTCATATTCGCGTTCATATTCATATTCATTTAAATTGATATTCGTATTCATATTCATTCAAATTGATATTCATATTCATTCAATTTGATATTCATTCAAATTGATATTCATATTCATTCAAATTGATATTCATATTCATAGTAACTCAAATTGATAATCATATTCATTCAAATTCATATTCATATTCATTCAAATTGATATTCATAGTCATATTCATTCAAATTGATATTCATGTTCATTCAAATTAATATTCATTGAAATACTCATATTATACCCATATTTATTCAAATTGATGTTCGTATACATGTTCATTCAAATTGATATTCATATTCATATTCATTCAAATTGATGTTCATATACATATTCATGTTCATATTCATATTCATATTCATGTTCATATTCATATTTATTTATATCCAAATTGATATTCATATTCATTCCAATTGATATTCAAATTCATATTCATTTCGATTGATATCCAAATTCATATTCATTCAAATTGATATTCATTCAAATTGATATTCATTCAAATTTATTTTCATTGAAATTGGTATTAATATTCATATTCATGTCCATATTCATATTCATTCAAATTGATATTCGTATTCATATTCATCCAAATTGATATTCATATTCATTCAAATTGATATTAATATTCATTTAAATTGATATTCATTCAAATTGATATTCTTATTCATATTCATTCAAATTGATGTTCATATACATATTCATGTTCATATTCATATTCATGTTCATATTCATATTCATTAAAATGTATATTCATATTAATTTTCACTTAAATTGATATTAATATTCATTCAAATTGATATTCATATTCATTCAAATTGATATTCATATTCATATTCATTCAAATTGATATTCATATTCATTCAAATTGGTATTCATATTCATATTCACATTCACTCAAATTAATATTCATATTCATTCAAATTGATATTCATATTCAGATTGATATTCATATTCATCTTCATATTCATATTCAATAAAATTAAAATTGATATTCATATTCATTTAAATTGATATGCATATTCATATTCATTCAAATTGATATTCATATTCGTATTCATTAAAATTGATATTCATATTCACTTAAATTGATATCCATATTCACATTCATTCAAATTCATGTTCATATTCATATTCTTGTTCATATTCTTGTTCATATTCATATTCATATTCATGTTCGTATTCATATTCATGTTCATATTCATATTCGTATTAATTTATATTCAAATTGATATTCATATTCATTCCAATTGATATTCAAATTAATATTCATTTCGATTGATATCCAAATTCATATTCATTCAAATTGATATTCATTCAAATTTATTTTCATTCAAATTGATATTAATATTCATATTCATGTCCATATTCATATTCATTCAAATTGATATTCGTATTCATATTCATCCAAATTGATATTCATATTCATTCTATTCATATTCATTCAAATTGATATTCATTCAAATTGATATTCATTCAAATTGATATTCATTCAAATTGATATTCATAATCATTCAAATTGCTATTTATTTTCATTTAAATTGGCATTCATATTCACATTCATATTCATTTAAATTGATATTCATATTCATATTCATTCAAATTGATTTTCATATATATATTCATATTCATTCAAATTGATTTTCATTAAATTGATATTCATGTTCATGTTCACATTCATATTCATACAAATTGATATTCATTTTCATATTCATTCAAATTGATATTCATTTTCATATTCATTCAAATTGATATTCATGTTCATATTCATGTTCATGTTCATGTTCATGTTCATGTTCATATTCATATTCATACTCATATACATATTCCTTTCCCCTTTACTTTGTCTTTTAATCTGACTAAAACAACAACTTTAGGAAAACTTTTTTAATGACTTTATGCGTTAATCGGTTTCTTGTCACACGCACGCACACAAACATACACACACACACACACACACACACACACACACATACATTCTCACTAATGTTATATTTTGAAGTCGTTTGTTAATTTTGAAATTAATTATCAATTTTCTCATTCCTTACTTTCAGTATATAAACTTCAAACTTAATTGCTCCGTTTTCACAGCGACAACTGACAAAGAGACAAGTTTTAATACTTTAATATCCTGACGTTGAACCTTTAGACACCGATTAACTTTGTGTGTGTGTATGTCTGTGTGTTTGAACTAAAATGTCGCATAAATATTTAAAAACATGAGTGTTAGTGTTGTATTTTATTTGAATTGAAATTTATCATTCTTAAATGACTTAAATTAATATAGATTACTTTGTTATCCACTTTAACTTCTCCCTTCACTTTGACTATATGTCTGCTTTGAGTCTGCACGTTTTATACACACACATAAATATTTAGTTTGTTTCACTGAATCCATCATTGTGCTAGTCGACACAGAATAGTCACTATGTCATTCATTACGTGGTATATCCTTAATATTATTACAAACCATTTTGCATCAAAAATAGATATAGATATGCTCGTTATATTTGTATTCCTGAGTTTTGTTGTCAGTGACAGCATAAATCATTAAATAAATATTTGTGGTTATATGGGTCAATTGTGGTCACAACTATTAATTTATTTTGTCGTAATTGTGTGTGTAGTTATTGATGTTTATTCTGCTATAATGACATAAGACAAGAATATAACAACGCAGAATCGATGTAAATAATAGCTCGAAATGAAGAATTGTTCAAAGAGATTCAGAAGGGGAAAAAAATATAGTATTGTGTGTTTTCAATACTTTCTGTAAGTCTTTGTTAATTTTGTTCGTTATTACTGTTTAAGCTTCATCAAACGGTTGTGTAAATAATTTAAACTTTTTACCCACACCGACCACAAAGTATCCCATAAATTGCCAACATTGACCAAATTTTAAGCCACTCACTGCCACTCAATGTGGCGAAACACACATAATCAGCTTATTTATATAATTAATCTTAAATGATTTTGCAATGAGATGAATTTGCTACCGCATCGTTATTGGTCATAAATATCCAATGACTTGTTTGCACTGAGAGAGTTAATTAAAAATATTGCCGGCTTACAATATTTCGAATTCGTGGCAAGAATTTAAGCTGTTAATTTTGTTTGGGAAAAAATATGTGTAAAATTAATTTTGCTTATTTATTTAAGCGTAATGAGAGAAAATGTAATGACTGATAAGGCTGGAATTCAGGCCGGACTGCTCCTTGAGAACAGAACTGATTTTTTTATACAGTTGTTCGCTTTTTCAGACCTGAAATTTGGTATAACTGATGTCTTATAGCAGAACTTTTCTGAAAATATGTGTAAATTTCCATTCTGATAAATAATCATAACAACTGAAAAATAAAGGACTGATTATTCTAAGAAATTTAACTCTGATTCCTTGGTTTAGTCTGGGTGAGAGAGTTCTGAGTAAGTTTTCTGCTGGCACTGAAGCCGCTTTTCGGCACCATAAAAATTTTAAATTTCGCAACGACGGAAAAACTGAATTAAAATTAGTTAGAATTACATTTCTTTTCTTTAACCGTCAGCCGTGAAGTCACTCGAAACGCTTCGGGGCCGCCCCAAAAAACATGTCTTAGGAGTATACGATTTCCTTTATATCTTTACGCTAAGATAGGTATTGACTTCATTTAAATACTGTTTTACAGAAAATTGACTGTGCTTTTGAGCAGGTACATTAAAATTAAACATGATTTAGTTATGTATAAGGTCTGAAAAAATTATTTAAAGTTTTGTAGATATAAATTTTTGGGCGCGGAACGATCGGGTATGATGGCGGAAAATGAGAAAACAATTAGGTCAAAGTGGGTGGGTAGTGTTACTATTAATGTTTTTATTTCTTACCTTTTCGTATTAATTGTTATCATGTACATTATGTGTTGAGAGCTTAAAATGGTTACCTTCTGTTGTATTGATCGTAAGGTTCCTTGTTGAGTTGGTCGTGGTGATGTTTTCGTCTTCCGTATGGGTGGGTGGTAGTGAAGTCTGAGTACTATATCCTTCCCTTTAAAAAAAAAAATAAAATAAACTGGCCATTTCAGCCCTTGGAAGGACTTTGACCTAGCTTCTATTGATCAATTGTGTTGTGCGTGTTATTAAATGTTTGATCACAAATGGCCGAGAACTGGACTTACGTGTTTTATGCCGACTCCGAACGGCTTATGTTCTCAAGAAGCTTTACATGGCAATTTTTACTCTCTGAGGTTTGCCGTTGTCTGCAGAGAGGTGACGACCGAACAGAAAAATTATTTCAATTGAAAAAACTTTCTGTCTGAAGCTGGAATTGAACCCGGGCTACCGCAGTTCTTTAGCTTAGGGGCCACGCACTCTACCCACTAGGCAACGATCGCCACATATCCTTCCCTTTGGTGTTGTTTATTGTAGCAGCTGTTGCTTAGTGATGTCCAATTCGTACCTGCAAGTTTGTGAAAACTTTCGCTACTTTTTACTAATTTCCGTTCCCGTACACCAAAAACTTGCAAAAGGGAGTGATAATCAGAGAGTAAAATATATTCCCTCCTTGAGAAAAGTTGCAGTTTCTGCTACACAAATGTAATTTAGTAAAAACTTGCAAGTTGTCATGTGTTGACAGAAATGTCAAAATTTGCGCTAAAACCACAAAAAAACAGAAGACAAAAGGAAAAGTGGTATCTCCTTTAAGTTTTCATCTTCATATTTATCAATAATGTTAATTTCCTCATCACTATCACTTTCAAAAAAGTTGCAAGTTTTTCTAAAAAGCGGTCTCCAGTACTTTTTGCAACTTTTACTGCTCAGAGACAATTTTTTTGCTTAATCTCTCAAATTTTGTAGCTTGCAAGTTTTTGCTACTATAGTACGGGAACAAACCTTATATTTTATTTCTTCTTCTTTCGTTGTTTGTTTCTTGTTTCGGTGGGAGGGTTTTATAAAGATGAAATTAAGTCTATTTGCTTCATATGGGGTATCGATTTTCAATATATTGAACGCGTTTATTTCATAAATGCTATAAATTTTGCAATATGATTAGTACTTTTTTTGATATGAAATAAAATAATTCCTTAATAAAACCTTAAGGAAACATCATAGTATACATGCGTGTATTTCTTTCGCAACATCGCACAATCCCCAGCATTGCACAATCCTATAGCAATTCCAATTTTCTCGCGTACAGCACCTAGGAATTAAAACCAAATTAGATATTCGTGTTTATTTATATATGAGATATTAGATATTTACTTTGGTCTATGTCAAATATAGCTCATACCTTACCTACTCTTCATCAGATCTTCTTAAAATGATATCAGCCTCGAGAAAAACCCCGTTATTCTTTTAAAAATTTGATTTCGTCCGATTACTTGAAGTCCAAAATTTAAATTTTAACTTTTAGAATTTAACTTCAACTCTTGCTACGCTCTAATTTTCTTGAGGCAATCCATTCTTAAAAACGCGTACGTATTTTAATTAAAGGTACCATCTTTGCATTAAATTAAATTACTTCATTTGTATAGTACTTTGATGCACTTTTCTTCTGTTCACTATGTTTTTAAAAGTTATACGAGGTTTTTGATTACAATTCGCATACAGATTATTAAGAATATTAAATTATAAACAAACTGATAATTGACACACAGAAAATAAATTGTCCGTGAGCAACGGTTTAATTAGAAAATAAGTAATTAAAAAACGAAACAAGCTAGGAGATGCACTCACAGGGAGGGGTTTTGAGTACAAATACCCCCAAAATTTAGAAACAAAAATCTATCATTACTTGAAGAACTTAACATCATACGACTTAATTATCACATAACTTAAATAAAATTAGATTTCCCCATGTATTAGGTAAGAAAAATAAGGCAAAACAAAATTTGGCTAGAACTATTTTTAGATCGATACTTACCCTGTAATAAGTATCTCTACCCCTAAACTTAAGATATACCACAGATATACTGTACTGCTAAAGATATGTGAAATAATTGTGTTTGAAGCTGTTTTTATATGTGCGGTAGGCGTGTCATTTGCCCGATTTAAATAACTTAATGTTAAGCATTTTCAGTTCCTAACACAAATATATGTGCCGAATTTAATTGTTATTAAATAATAAATACAAATTTGTTTTTGTAATTCAGGATATATGTGCCTTGGGCGTGTTCTTGACCCGGTTATAAAAGAATTTTTACAGTATTTTTTTTTTTGCTATCTCAAACAACTGTGTCAAATATCGTTGCAATTAAAATATTTTTACGGAATTAATAGCGATTATTTGTTTCGAGATATATCGGCGAGCGGCATGTTTGCCCGATTTTGACCGAAACTAATTTTTTTAATTTTAGCGATACAAACATCTATACTCAATTTCAACTCTCTACGACAGCGCTCTCTAAAGGAAAATTGTGAAATATACAGAAATTTATAGATTTTGTTTATAAATATTCCAATAGAAAACACTTGAATAAAAAACAACGGCAGAATTATTAAAGCCGGTTTTTATACATTATATATAAAAATATCTCAGAATCAATATATACTTTATAGTCTCTGTGACAAGAATCAGTTTATTCCACAAAATAACATATTTTCTAGCTTGTTACCAAACCATTGCATTCGATAAATGTTAATATAACATTGAAATTTCGTTGTCCCAAATTCTATCGAAATTGGTTTTTGTAGAAGCTATCAAGGAAGCTTTAGTCAGAGAAACTCAACAGTAAAGCTTAGCTAGTGCTGCGACTATGTTCAGTGTTGCCGCTACGATTCTAAAAAAAGTAACCATGAAAAGGTCAAAAAAGTATCCGAAAATGTTCACTTTTGAAAAAAGTATCCACATATCAAAATCCAAAAATAAATACCATATTAATTTTTTTTAACACAAAAATATAACTTTAATATTTTAAAATAATAAAACCCAATTGTTTTAAGCTTCCATAACAATTTTATTTATTTAATTTTAAGACTAACAAATATTTTTATTAAAATATAATAATAAGAAACAAAACATGTATAAGAATGTTAAAATAAACATACATTTCTTTTTATTTTTTTTCAACTTGCAATGTCACCTTCTATTTAATAATAAATAAACTGGCCATTTCAGCCCTCGGAAGGACTTTGACCTAGCTTCTATTGATCAATTGTGTTATGCGTGTTATTAAATGTTTGAGAACTGGACCTACGTGTTTTATGCCGACTCGGAACGGCTTATGTTCTCAAGAAACTGTACATGGCAATTTTTACTCTCTGAGGTTTGCGCCATTGTCTGCAGAGAGGTGACGACCGAACAGAAAAATTAATTCAATTGAAAAAACTTTCTGTCTGAGCTGGAATTGAACCCGGGCACCGCGGTTCTTTAGCTTAGGGGCCACGCACTCTGCCCACTAGGCTACGGTCGCTTACTACCTTAAATTTAGAAGTTTAAATATATTCATTTGTAAGCATTTTAAAAAACAATATATTTTCTACTTTTTCTAAAGAAAATCAATTAGTATTATTGTTTTTACTTAGTCTTAAATTAAAGAAAATGCGATCACCAGCCATCACAAGGTTGCCAGTAATGTGGGAAAAATACCATTCGTGGTAATTTTAATTGGTCTTGGGATTATTTTTGGGAATTCCCATGGTATTTTTTAATCTAGCGTGGTATTTTTTAATTGTCGTGGGAATTCAGATTAGTATTTTTTAATTGCATGGGAATTCGGGAATTTTCTTCTTAAAAAGTTATTTTCCACTTTTATTAAGCAAAAATTTAATGATGAAATTCGATGAAAGACGTATATACAGAAGCGTAAAGCTATACGTTTACGCTCTACATTTTCTCGAACTTACCCTGAATAAAACCGGCTAAATTGCATATTTGTTTTGAAGAACAAGTTGCCATCATGAAAACTAAGTAAGTTTTTTTTTGACATATGGCAATACTATTCTGAATTTTTGATTTTTTTTGAAAGCGTAAAGTTTACAAAAACTATTTTAATATGCCAAAAATAAGAAAAATTACAATTAGTACCAAAACAAAATTAAAAAATATTTGTAAGTTTACTTATCAAATCCATTCGTTTTCAATTATCTTTTAAAATGAAATTACAGTTGAAATCTTACTGCTGCGTTTGTAAAATCCCTTACATTATGCTGTTGCAAAATACGCTTCAGTTTATATATCGCTCTTACGCTATTCACATCACAAAAACTTCGTTCAATGAATAACATTATTATTTCTTTGTGGTATTTCTAATTTTTTTTTAATTTTTATGCATATGTGATTTAATGTGGTATTTTTTAATGCGTATGGGATTTTTTGTTGGATTCTTGAATGCATGTGGGATTTTTGGTGGTAATTTTTAAACGAGTGGTATTTCCGTGGTAATTTTTAATGATCGTGGGATTTTTTCTGGTATTTTATAATTGCGATGAGAATTTTTGTTTACCTTTACCATGGGTATTTTGGTGGTATTTAATTTATGTTAATGTGGGAAAAAGGTAATTTTCATGGGAATTATTCTGAATTTTGACTGGCAACATTGAATGAGGCAGACCTAAAATATGCTATCATGCATTTTTTGATAAAAAAGTATTACCCAAAAATGTCTCAATGTTAACAATTGTCTTAAAGTTTTTGCCAAATTTAAGGGACTGCCTTCTTTTTATATTTTGCAAACAAAAACATTTATTCATTCTAATAAAGATTTTTTTTAAAAAGTATCCGAATTTATATTGAGGCTTAAAAAAATTATCCATAAGTTTTTGAAGGAAAAAAAGTATCTAAATATATCCAATTGGATCCAAACGGCAACACTGACTATGTTTATAGTAACAGAAAGCACGCAACTTAGCATTTCATGTTGAAGCTTTATCTTAATAACATTTAAGAAACCAGTTTAGCTGTTAACATTTATAGCAAAAAATACAACATGTCTTTGTCGATAAGCAATAACAGTTTAGCCTCTAAGTGGTGACTTGAACTTTTTTGCACTACCAGTGACGTAGGGTCTTACGGGCTCCTTTAGTTCATTGTTTGATTATTAAGTAAACACAAATAAATAATTAAAAAAAAAAAACTACAAACGTTTGTTTATAGAAGTAAAATTGAAAGAATAAACGTTTAAATAATTTATTTTCAAATTTTAATCAAAAATAAACATTTTCATTTTCAAAAATAAACAGTCTTCATGTGTTCTCGGAAATCGCAACTCGGGAGGGGCTCGTAAGACTCCATGTCACCACTAAGAGGTTAAGTCTGACTTAAAAGTTTCGAGAAATCTAACTTTAAAGTTTTCAATCACCATATTAGTTACATGAAAGGGTCTTTTGTTTTTGTGTTATAACTTTGGCTAAAGTCATGCTTAAAGCTCCAGATTTTGTGTATTAATAGCGCTATAAGCATGAAACACAGCTACGTCAGTAACTCAGTTGTGTCTTAAGTCGACTTAAGCTATTATTGGTTATCGGCACAGATATATCACAGAAAGAAAGAATGTGAACCACAAGTACCCAGTTCTAGTTCTATCCCATCAGGTCTCAGTTCTAACCAGAGATCTGCAACGAGTCACGTTTTTGTGACTTCTAGCTATTCATGCAAAACCAAGTAATAGAGCGTACACATCAAACAACAACCACCACAACTACTGGAAGAACTCATGCTACAGAAAGTAACATAAAGTAGATACAATGTTTGAAGAGTGTAAATAGTTTAATTCGAAGTCATCGAACGTAAAAGTACTTCCAAATACACTTCAACATCAATCAAAAAGTTGTTGTAAATCATACCAAATCGTAAAAAATGAGTTATGAGTCAGGCAAATGAATCAAAAGTCATTGGAAGTACTTGCGAATTTTTCAGTGAAAACGCGGTTTTTGTTGTTAAACTTCGCTCAGTTCCTGTCGTTGTAGGTAGAAGTGTTGCCACCGAATTGCTTTAAATGAAATAAGAAATACTTAGACTAGGCTTACTTCAGATGCGGTAAACATTTTTTATTTAGTTTCGCGGACGTTTTAACCCTAGAAAGCTAATAATATTTTACACACGTTGTATTGTATATAATCTACGTCGGATCGACGTAGTCCAGTCTTAAACTTCTTTGCGAAAAGAGTATTAAACGGTCCCGCTCCAAACTTAAAATTAAATAGTATTAGGTTTTTATAAGTATAAAAACACAGAAATTTAAACTTTAATTTGTAGTGCTTATTTAAGTTTTCTACAATATTTGAAGGAACTAATTTTGGACCTAAGTAACATGCATTTAGTCAAAATGTTTAATTTTTATAAATTTGATAACATACAAATATTCTTCGTGATATTGATTACATTTGGTTATTAAAATAAACCTTTAAATAACCGTTAAAATTAAAATGATATATTAATTTTAGCAAGAAAGGCAATGTTCAACTATGTGCTCGCCACATACATTGGAATCGCATGTCTTGCAACAGTCTTTGTCATTCGTCGTTTTGTACATGACAGAATAATAAGGTAGGGTAAGTAGCTTTGACAAGACCTATCGTTTATGTCAAAATCAAAAAATATAGTGCTGCCATATCACAAATTAAAATCCAATGAAAAATCCACTTTGTCTTAGCGTTTCTGATGAAATCTTTTACTAGCAATGTTTCAAAACGAAAAAGTGCAGGTTTTTTGTTTCAGCCAAGCTTGAAGCGGATTTTTTCTGCGAAATATTTTTGTATTTTATAATACAGCTTGAGCCTTCCACTTAAAATTTATTATTGGTTTTATAAGTGTGCATTTGTGGTTTTCATAGAGAATTTTGTGTGAAGTTACATGTATTTTAATAACTTTTAAAATTGTAAAAATTTCAAAAAGAAGTAATGCAATTTGTTCGACAACATAGAATAAAGACACTTCATCTTATTTACCCTTCATAAAATTGCTTTTGCATGTGTTTATTCCAGAAATAACATTAATAAAGAATACTGGCATCTCTAAAACACACTTTGACATTTACGATAGGTCCAGTGAAAGCTACTTACCCTACCTTATTATTCGCCATGGTTTTGTATAAGAACAATATCATGGTATAACTAGACAAGGTAATTATAAGGCTGAATGTGCTCTCTTTCGTAGTGCCAGAACTATCAAAATTAGCCATTTTGGTATTTTGCGAATGAAGAAGAGGTAAACAAATAAAACTTTGACTAATTGAATTGAACATTGTGTTTTTAGTGGTAAAAATTTTTAAATTACTCGATTTTAATTAATTTAAATTTTTTTTGTTTAAACTTTGACTGGTTAACATTGTTTACATTTTGCCTATTTTAGCTTTCTCATCGTATTCTCATCGGTTGCAGATTTTGGATGAGCTGTGAACTTAGTTTTGATTGTTTTTGTCAGCGGCTCTACGCCCTAACACTAACTTGTCTAGTTAAACCATAGACAGTATCTATAATATTTTAGTTTATTGTCTTTTTGACATTTTTGACACTTGTAGTGTCATTTTGATCAATAAATTTTGGAATGTTTTCTTTTGTGGTCGCTCGTAGAGATCAGCAGACTCTTTCTCACTCAGCTTTTCAAAATCATTATTGTAGCACTCTGCTAAAACTGTTTAAATTAAAGCATCCGATAATCCGCTTTATGAGACATTTTGAGGCTCTAAAACGCAATGTAAAGTAATAAAATATAGCAAAATACAGTTAGCACGAAAGCATAAGAAGTCACTTTAAAGGTAATCTACGTCGCAGCTACGTAGTGTTTTTGGTTTAGTCACAAAAAGACTCCAAGCTAAGCAAAACGTGTACACATTGCAAGACTACATCAACGATTTAAACTGTCTGAAAAGAGAAAGCAGTACGAAGACTTATAAAAAAACTGTAAAAACAGGGGTTGTCACAACCATGATAAATTACAGTCAAGAAAGTGGGAGTTATTGGACAAAGGGGCGTGTCAATATAATTAAAACACTGTATCTAGAATAATATTATAACAAATTTTTTGAAATTTAATACAAGATTAGGCGCAATTATGACAAATTACGGTCAAGAAAGTGGGCGTTATTCAACAAAGGGACATAGCAATATTAAAAAACCACTGTATCTCAAATAATATTGATACTAGGGTATTAAAATTTTGTACAGGGGTAGGCATAATTATTACAAATTATGGTAAAGAAAGTGGGCGTTATTCAAGAAAGGGGCGAGACAACATTAGAATACCACTGGATCTCGAATAATATTGACACTAGGTTATTGAAATTTAGTAAAGGGGTAGGCACAATTATGATAAAAAACGGTTATGAAAGTGGGCGTTATTAGACAAAGGGGTATGTCAATATTATTAAAACACTGTATCGCTAATAATATAGACACTACACGCAGAGAAAAGATATGGTTGAGACATGATTACTGCAATAATAATTTTATTAATAAAATTATTGTATTATTTATGCAAACACAAATTTTTGCCTTAATAAAGTCATTATTTACTGATGGTGGTACCAAAAATAATATTATAGTTGAAATAATAACATCATTGAAATCGTAAACATACTATGATTGCCTCAACTATTAGTTGCAACAAAAATGTTGTAGTTTTGTCAATCATGATAAATGTGGATATTATTATAGAGACAAACATATTAGAATTTTGAGTGTCTGCCCGAACTATTCTTTACTTGTTGGCAAACGAAGCAGAACATAGCCAAAAATCGAAAGAATTTATTGTGTCTGAACAGTTTGCAGGAAAAACTTTCACTTCATTCAGACACAATAAGTTTTATCGATTCCTGGCTATGTGCTGTTTCGTTTGTCAACTGTTTAATTATTTTGTTTTGTTTTAAATCGCCTTATCCTAAAAACAGCACGCAGAAAAGTGATATTTTCGACATTAATTGTAGCAAACATGTTTCTATTTACCGTAAACATATTTTGCAATTCTGACCATATATTGTTTATCACACATATTGCTATTTTTGTGACAATGCACTTAATGTACCATGTTTATGAATGACATTAGTCAGGCGAGCGGTAGTAGCGGCTGTGGCTTACTGGTAGTGTGCGTGGCTCGTAAGAGAAAAAGCCGCGGTTCAAACCCCAGCTCGGACAGAAAATTTTATAAAAAAATATTTCAATTGAATTAATATTTCTGTTCAGCCTAGTCAATGGCAAACCTTTGGAGATATCTTAATTAATAGCTGTGGAAATTGGAGTGCATGAAAAAAAATAATATTCAATAATATTCTGATCCTAAAAATAAATTCATAATATAGTTGTTGCAATCATAAGAGAATAATGATTGCTTCAATAATATTTTGGTTCCTACAAAAAAGTTCCTTTTCTTAATATGGTTGTTGTAATCATTTTATCATGATCAAAGAAAATATTATATGTTTAAGAACATGTTGGCAACAATCATAATCCGAATCATACTATGATCCTCTTAAAACATGGTTGTTGCAACTATGTTTTTTCTCTATGTGTAGGGTACTGAAAATAAGTACAGCGGTAGTCACAATTATTACAAACTACGGTCAAGTAAGTGGGCGTTATTGGATAATATTGGGGCGTGGCAATATTAGAAACACTTGAATAATATTGACACTAAGGTTATAAAATTTGTTACAAGAATGGGTAGAATTATTACAAAACACGATGATGAAATATTTTTGTTAAGTCCTTTATTTGACTGCTGAATAAAAAAATTATTTAAATTAAATATATTTAAAAACAGCGGAGATATTTGTATGGAAAGTCAAAAATTTGATTTTCAATTAGTGTTATCTCATTCTTAGGTAACGATGTCTTTTGAAAAAATCGTTGTACTAAAAATTTCTACAGTTTTCTGAAGTTTTCAGTTCTACCATGCGCTGCAGCCACACACATACTTTTTGTACATATTTGTGTGTTTGTTTTAAATCATACCAAAAAGATGCTTTTTTGCTTTATACTCTTTGTGTATGTGCTGGCAAGTATGAAGTGTTGCTGATTTTGAATCTTGTGTGTGAATTTGAAAAAAATATTGACACTAGGGTGGACCCTAAAAATGTGTTTTGGTTTTATACTCTTTGAAGATGGGCTGGTCGCTGTTCTTGCATCTTATGTAAGAATTTCAAAAAGGTTTTTCGGTACTAAGAAGGACTCTGAAAATGTTTTTTTTTTTGTTTTATTTTCTTACGTTAGTCCAGTTTTCAATCCAACTTTTCCATCAATTCAAGCTCCATACGAGGAACATGATAATTGTTCAATGCTCAACGCCTTGTTGCGTTATGAAACAAACATTGCTAGCAACGATAACTGCCTATTTTCATCTCTCATGAGAATAATGTATTAATTTTGAATAAATAAATCTTTTTTCTTAAAATATTAAATAAAAATTTATGATTTATTTTTATTATTTATTATTAAAGCTGTACATTAGTTCACTTAGAACTATGTTCTCTTATAGTACAAATTAATATAAAATTGAATAACAACTAGGCTTAATTGAGAATATTTGGATTGAATTTAATTTTGTTTAACTTAATTAATTTAAGGTAAAGGTAACTTAAAATGTAAGCCAAAAATTTATTTAAAAAGAGTAAAAAGTTTTCTTTTAATACAGTGGTGGTTAAGTAGTAAATGAAAAAACAAAAATATAAAGAATTATAGATTTACAAGATATAGTGAGGAGCTGAAAAGAGAGTTTAAATTAAAAATTTAAGTTGTTTGAGTATAAAAAAAAGATAAAATAGATTGCCCAAAAATTCCTCTCCTAGTAATTTCTTTTATCCTTCGAGGCAGTGCATTCCATATTCTAATGGCGTTAACGAAAAACAAATGAGATAAGTTCAGCGAGTTATGCCTAGGTACAATTAATATATGACTTCTTCTAGACAGACAGAACTGAAGTTTTGAATAAAGATAAAGCGGTGTTTTCTCGTGAATAAGTTTATGCAAATATAAACAGTTTCTTGCATTCAAGTATGCAGTTAAATCACATCCGAGTATTGCATTTCTGTAACTAGATTAATGGTCAAATTTCCGCAAGCCGTATACATAGCGTGTGGCATAATTAAAAGCAATTTTAAGTTTTAATTGGGAGGATGAGTCAAGTTTACTGTATACTATTTCAGCATACATTATAACTGGTAAGATCAGTTGGATCACCAACTTTCGTTTTATATCAACAGGAGTAACATAAGCTGACATTCTCAAATTACGAAGGACATAATAAACTTTTTTGACTACACTGTTTACATGATCAACACATGATAGAGACGAATTAATATGGAAACCAAGATTTACAATTTTTGACACAACAGTAAGCTTATTTGTTCCAATAAACAAATCCGGGACATCATTTAAGGGGGTCCTCTGGTAATCTATGCCAAATTTTAGCCTTTTTTCAAAATATTGTGGAAAGAGAACGAGTAAAGATATTTTAGTTCCGTTTTTTGATTTGGGTAGCTTAATTTATTGAAAAAAATACAAAATTTTGAAAAAGTGAATTTATGGACCGTTCAGAAAGTTCTCGGCCTGGTAACGAGGTTCTCCGGAAAAAAGGTGGGTCCAAATTGCGCACGATTCCAAGAGTAAACATCGTCTGAAAAAAAAAAAAAAATATTCAGTTACTTAGAATGAATGTCCCTATAGCCCCTACCTCGGAAACAAAAATTGAAATTTTTTTAGGGGGGGAGCCGCCACTTTGAAAATGAAAAATCGAATTTCGACCTTTTTTTTTGTAGTCTAGTGTAGAAAAAAAATAGTAAACATTATTTTTTCGGCAAGTTTGAGGTAGGGGCTATAGCGGCGTAAATTCTGCGTCGTTTCATGCCTCATATATCAAAATCGGTCAAAAACTGTTTGAGTTATCGTGCGCAAAGTTTTGAAAAACATGGTTTCGAGAAAAACGCGTTTAAAGTTTTGACTTCAATTTTGAGGCACACAAATGACATTAACACATATTTTTTTAATACAATACTTACGAATATTAATCGGCAATTCCAGCCCCATAAAGTGTGCCTTCCTCCATCTCATAAAACGAGTTTTCCATGGCTTTTTGGGCTCTGCGGGCTGTGCGACCCTCTTTCGATGATGCGTACGTTTTTAGCTCTGAGCGTTGAAGTCGTTTTCCGTCGCGAGATTCAGCATACATCTCGGCTTGTGGGCCGATGACAATACCCATTGTTGACATTATTTCTAAAATACTTGTGAAGCCTTCGTTGAAAATGCAGGTTGCCAGAAAATTTGCGATTTCGACTGTGGTAGCACCACAGTGGATATGTTTCGGCGCAAAGGTCCACAAAAGCGAGTTGAACGATTCGTTACAATTTTGCGTTTCACCTCCAGTGCATCGGTTGAGTAGATCGTCGGATGATAACGCTTCGTATATGGGCTTCATTACTTGCAGAACCTTTCCATCAAGTGGGGCGTACGTGTGGTGAAATGAGGCTAATGAGCCTTCTGCTGCTGACTTTTGATAGGCGCACCAGCTGGACTCACCAGGTGGGCAATACATATGTTGTGGATTACTATCACTTGAACTTTTGTGATAATATGTTGACCATATTTCTTTTCTCATGTTTTCCACAGAGTCCTTATTACGTCGAATAGCAAGTCCATAGTAAGTAGTCAGCTCGCTTATGACTTTGTCTGTCAGTTTGCCAGTGCCTTTTCCACCGATGCCTTTGTTTTCTTTTTTGGCCTTGCGCAGCCGTGTGCCCATGCGTTTTTGCACGTGAGCGATTCACTCCTTTTTTGTGACAACGGGGTCGCCGTTATACGGATCAAGGTCTATAATGGCCTTGAAGGTTTTGCTGTCGCCATCGCCAATATATTTTTCATATTTTATGCCATATTTTTCGATCGATGAGGCAAACATTTCCTTCACGGCATCTACCTCCATCTTGCCCGCACTCCCACTGTGGTTGTTTGTGCATGTTTTCTGGTGCGATTCGTACCATTCTTCGAAGTCTGCAGAGTCATTTTTTTCCCCCCACATTTTGCATGCCTGGCAAAGGCTTGATTTGACAACGGAGTCAACCACTTTTTTGGTATGTTTACCGACGAGCGTAGTGACACCAAAAAGAGACGAGAATCCCCGTTTTTTCCAGGTGCCATCCCCTGAAACGGTCAGCACTGAGGAGTCACAGTCAGGATTTTTTTCTTTCTGCTGTTCCTGCTCTTCTTTAACCGCATTCAACAGGCACTGCTTGTAAACTGCTTTAGCAGACACATGCATGTTTTTCAAGGTGCCGTAGTACGCATCAAGGCACAATCCTTGGCATATGTCCATTAATCCGCAGAACATATTAATACCTTCTCTCCCTATTCCAAGCAATCTCATGGCAAATATCAACCGGCGATTTACAACAAAAGATTTACCGACCACCGGCGAAGAATTAATATACTGTGTAGCTTTACATTGGCACTGCAGACTCACTTTGAAGCCGACTCCACGCATACATGTTTTCCAAATCGAATTTTTTGTTTACATTGGGCGCAGATAACCAGAGCAGCAAGCGTTTGGAAAAATGAAAAAAATTCCAAGAAACAGAACTGGAGGTTGTTTTCGATGATGACTTCATTGTCTTGCGTTTTCTTCAATTTTTTGGCCGATGTGCTGGCAAAGTCGGTGTCCTCTACTTGGGAGTGCTGGTTTCCACGGAAATGCCTCTTTTTTGTTCGATACGCGTACTTACGCGGCGCGTTTGGGTGGCTTTTTTTATCCATAGCAAAAAAAAAAACACAAAACGATTTTTCTTTTATTTTACAACAGCAGTTATCGCGCACGCGTAGCTTTCAGCGTTCGAAAATAAACTGAATCTCGTTCGTTTGCTTCTTTCATGTGAACACCTGGGCTCAAAATCATTTCAACCCCTAAATCAAAACATGCATGTATACATACTGCATGTATACATACTGTGTGTGTATATTTTGTAATATCAATACATATTTTGGAAGAATTCCACAGAATTTTCGACTAATGACTGCAGGCAAATAAACAACTTTGCTGATGCGTTATTTTGACGAAAACATACCTACACAAAAATGCCTGTATCTCCTAAACTATTTCGAATTTTGAAAAATCCTTTTGGGAAAATGTTTTTGAGTATCTGAGCAATAGAAATATGAAAAAAAAAATCGAAAAAAAATTTTTCGGATTACCAGAGGACCCCCTTAAACAATTTTTATTCTTACAAATTGGAAGTACATACGACTTTAATGCATTTAGTTGAAGACCATTGCTACTGGCCCAATTATTAATACTGCTAAGATCTTCATTCAATCTACAGCAAGGATCTTCAAGAAGCGAAGTTTGACGTGACAAATACAGCTGTACATCATCTGCATAAGCATGAACAGATGCATGTTTGCACACACAGAAAATATCATTTATAAACAATGAAAACAAAAGAGGACCTAGTATGGAGCCTTGTGGAACACCACTTAATACTAGTTTATACTGAGAAGACAATTGACCAACATTGACTTTTTGAGTCCTATTTAGCAAATAATTAGACATCAGATTGACGGCACTATCACAAAACCCAAACAAAGTCTTAAGCTTATGACACAAGTATTGATGATTAACTTTATCAAAAGCCTTAGAGAAGTCAAGAAGGCAGAGCAAAGTCATAGACCCGGAGTCATATTCTGGTCGTATGTCATCAAGAACTTTTACAACTGCAGAAGAACACCCATGCCCAGCTCGAAAACCAGATTGCAAAGGGGATAATAGTTTTTTTTTCAAGTAAGTGTTTATTGATTTGCTGAGCCATGAGCTTCTCACATACTTTTGACAGTGGCGGTAAAATGCTTATTGGCCTAAAGTCATTCGGACCAGAAGGGTTATGTTTTTTTGCAACAGGTAGAACAATTGCAGTTTTCCACAAGTTTGGAAATGATGACGACATAAAACATGAATTAATTATATGTGTAATAGAGCTAATTATATGAGGGAGTATGAGTTTTATGAACTTTATGGGAACACCATCCTCACCTGTAGCATTTGATTTAACTTGCATTACACACTTGCCAACATCAAATTCATTTACTGGTGTGAACTTTAAAGATTGTTGCGTGGTCATCAACAGCACCAACAAAAAAATTATTGAGAGTTTCAGGATTTATATTGCATTTAGTAGTATCTTAATTGCATACTCCAAGTTTTTTAATGTTTTCCCAAAGTGTTTTGGTTGGGAGCGATAGTTTTAGTTTTGCCGAGTAATAATGTGATTTGGCTTGTCTAGTAATAAGAACGGACTCATTTCTAGCAGTTCTATAGATATTCCAGTTGGATGAGGTGGGATTTATCCTCCATATTGTTCGAAGCTTGTTCCTTTTTTTTTAAGGCATTAAAAACATTTTGGGAAAACCAAGGACAAGATGTATTCTTGATATTTATCGAACGCAGGGGGACATGTTTATCAAATAAATATTTTATTGGATCCATAAGTGGTCTAAGTTTATCATTAATATTGGGATGAAGCCAGCAGTTATTAAAGGGGGTGATTGATATATCATTTAACAGAGACGTGTAATCAATAGATTTAAAATCACGATATGAGATTGTATTAGACATAATATTACGAAAAAAGTTGATATTTAACGAACAAAAAATTAAGTCGTGATCAGAAATGAAGTACAATTGGTCAAATAACAACACAGCAGAACAGTCAGAAATAATAAAGTAGTCCAAAAGACTTGGGTTAGTATTGTCAGCAATTCGGGTGGGTAGACTTTCATTCACTATTGATAATCATAACGACGATATTTTGTCATATAACGTATGTTTTGGGAGGTCGTTAGAGATAATATTGATATTGAAGTCTCCACACAATAACATTATATCATAATCTAGAAAACAGTTGCACAATACAGAAAACAATGGATCAACAGGGTGACAATTATTTGGGTTATAGACACATGACAGAAGCATTTTAGTATTTTGATCAGATATACAGATATTTAAGAACTCAATACCTGAACCAGTCGACTTACTTACAAATTCGGATTTTAAATTATTTTTACAGTAAACTGCAACTCCTCCACCCTTTTTGTCAAATCGATCATTTCGAAACAGCTTAAAATTTTTTATATTGCAGATTGCTTGATTTATGTCATCACATAGCCACGTTTCAGAAATGCATACTATGTTTACCGAAGAGTCTTCAAAGATATATCTAATGTAGTCAAGTTTTGCCATATTTAAACTGCGTACGTTGAAATGCACTACATTAAGGGCCCTGTGCTGCCTACACAAAATCTGAATCATATTTTTTTTGTTTTCACTATCACCATTAAACGAATGACTAGAGCCAAACACAAGGATAAAGAATAGGAGAGAACGTTTTAGGCAAGTTGAAAAATAGACAGATCAAGTAGAAGAGATAGAAATCTTGTAGAAAGCTATTGAATAGAAATCGACATAAAAAATATGTAATTATAACAATATAAATAAACAAAAGCAATCTAAGTTTAAATTCAAGACCCAATACTGTTTGATGAAAAACCTTCGATAATATTTTGCAGATATTCTAAACTTCTGATTTAATTGTTCATTTTCATTATTTGCCTTGAAAAAATTATGTTAAATAAAAAGTAATACCAAAAATAAAAATATGCAGATGTTATTTCGAATTACATTCGGAGTTGAAGAAAAAGCGTAAGGAACTTTGTTCCTGACGGCGGTCACCCAACCGCACCATTTTTTTTTTTTCTTTAATAGCAACATTAAATTATTTCAAAATAAAATGCAAATTTTTGTACTCGTTCGATATGATTAATCATTGCTTCATTGCACTTTCGACAACAGACAAAAGATGCACGCTTACAAAATTGGTATCGCATTTCGTTGCAAATAAATAAATAAACAAGCGAAATCCTTCGCGTGTGGTTTTCGTAACATTTTGATTATTTGATACTATTGCACACATACCTACAGATAAAAACTTCAATACCTGTGAGTAGAGAGAAACGTTGTGAAAGCGGATGTAGTACATGTTAGAAGCGGAAGTGAAAATTGAGTGCGGCTTTTCTAATAAATGAAAATGTATAACACTATCGCGAGATGTGCAGAGATGCAAATGTATGTATATGTTTGGTATTTGCATGTGAGTATGTGCTACTCTGTGTGTTTGTTTGCTTGTTTGTTTTTATTTACATTTTTGCATACATTTTGTATGCATATTTGAGAATTATGTCGCTACGGCTTGTAACACCAGCTTTTGGCGCCAGTACAGCCAATTTTGTTTTTCATCTGCTGTTTGTTATTACAAATGTTTAATTTAATCTTTGTGTTGCCGGTTTGTTGTTGTTGTTGTTGTTGGTTTTTTCGTATTACCTATTGCTTGTGTTTGGTTTACTTAACATAACGTGATCTGGCAATTAATTAAAATAATATCGTGCCCACGTGCTATGCTCATTTATTTAAAATTTCATATATATTATGCATTGTTTGAATATCTTTTTGTTTAGATGTTGTTTTGCGATACATAAAAATTTTGCTTATTTTATGCAAATAACTTTGCATATTGCGTATTGTGAAGCTGCAAAAAAAAAATTTAAACAAATTGTTTATAATTTGTTGATATTTGTTTTTGTTTTTAGGTCTTGGTTTTTTTTTTAGCAGTCGAAGGCATACCAAAATGTATCTTTTCCCATTATTTTTAATTTGTTTACTATTAAAACATAGGGCTATATGCTGAAAAAAAGAAACCTCTTGCCAACATTTGGATGAGGCTTCATACAAATACATCCAAATTTTAGGTTGGACTCAAAAAACCAAGTATGCAGTTATTTAATGTTCTACCACTTCTACAACCTCCACTTTGTCTTATGCCAAGTTTTTAAAATTTTTGTGATTTTATTACAACGTGTAATTTTTTCCTGCGTGCACGGTCTTGTACTAGAATTGAAAGTTTTCTGTACTACATATAAGTCAACACCAGCTTTGGTTTCAAATCTAGTATTTGGAAAATACTAAAAAATGGTTTTTGACAGCTTTGGTTTAATATTTAGAACAAGCTTGGATTAAAATATTTAAAAAAAAAATAAACACCGCGAGATTCGATCACACGACATTCAGTTTGATCATACATCAAACAAACATATTAACCGAGTCGCCTAATATTGAGTCGCATCATTGCCAGGCTAACATTTAACAGGGCTTAATCCAAATTTAATATTCACATGTACTAGAATTTAGTAAAAATGTAATACAGAATTGTACTTAAATTTAAACCAAAAAGGATAAAATTTAAACCAAAAACTTAAAACTTAAACCAAAAAGCTAAAATTTAAACCAAAAAGCTAAAATGGATGCTGTAATATTGTGTTGGGTTTAAATTCTAGTATAGAAGAGTTTAAGTTGTGAGTTAGTATTGTCATAGTTTAAATTTTATGCCACAAGGTTTAAATGAAATACTGTAATAATATTTTTCATTAATAATAACCGATAGAAAGGGCAATTAGTATTGTGATTCTGTACAAAAATATTCAGCTGCACAATAACCCAGCAAAATTTTTGCTACAAATATGACAAATATCAGAAAACATTCTATAGATCCAATTAGTCTTCTTCTAAGCCTTATAAAGAAGTGCTTTCAAGAAGCATTCTCATAAATCACTTTTCAAAGACACACAGTAAAAAATATGAGGATAAATTCTATACTATTTGGTGTACCTATAAATCCAAACCAAAAATGTTTTAAAATTTATACCATCAAATCTTATAAATTTTTCCAGACCATTTTTCTCGTCAGACTAATCGAAACTACTATATTTTTTTAAATTTCCCGATTTCGGTGAATTTTTTACTTTCGAACCAGAATACATTCTGATTTACACATGATATCCATATAAAATTTTTAAATTATATTTGTTTTATTATTTTTATAATATTGAGTGGTATAAAATTTATAAATTATTTGGAATAAAAAAAGTTTATACCACACAAATGTTATAAAAAAGATAAAATGTACCCTCAAATTTTTTACTGTGCATTCAAATAGCATTTAATTTCAATTATTTTTTTGATCTATTTTTTCATTTTCCGTGGGATTTTTCAAACCTCCAACAAAACGCAACCACTTTCTACTTCAAACGCCAAAATGCCGTGAAAATCGGGAAAAGGGATATTTTACGTGGATGTTTTTTTAAACCCCCAACAAAGCCCAAACACTTCTCATTTTCAACACTAAAATCGCGAGAAAATCGGGAGAAAGGACATTTTCCGTGGAATTTTTTAAGCCCCCCTTACCACAAAAACCATTTAACTCCATGGAATGCCTTCTTACACTTCTCCTCAAAAACACCTACTAGAACCTTTTCATTTAAAGGCTCAAAGAAATCTTCCATTGAAAAAATTCTGGAAGCACTTCTAGAAAGGGCTAAGTAAAGCATTCCTCCCAATGACATGCATATGTTAAAAGAATGTCTTCTGGGTATGAAAGTGGAAGGGATGGAATTCAAGACTTTCCCTTCGACTTTACCTTCTTTTGGAAGCACTTTTTTGTTGGGAAAAGCCTTAGACTTAAATTTAAGGCAAGAGTTTCAATTACAAAACTAAAAAGGAGTTTCTTAAACTCAGTCGAAGTTTAAATACCTCTACAGAAGATATTATTAGCGATGGTTTATTCGAAGTTTAAAAGGTTTTATTATTTATATGCCGTCACTTTTTATGGGTATTATACGTGATTTTCTTCCAACTTTTTCAAATTTAGTACAAATTTTAGGTATCAAAATAAATGTGCCAATGATTTTGTTTTTGTGGAATTAAAAGGTTTTACCGTTTTCATGACGTCACTTTGTATTGGACGTAGGCGAGGTAAACATTTAAGTGTGTCAAATTTCAAACCCAGACTGTGTATCCAAAATCTTACGTGCAAAATTTCATGTCATTCTAATAGTTTATGTGAACTCTAAAGATATTTTACCGTTTTCCTTAAGTTACTTTCTATTAGATATTTAGGGTGGTGCAGTTTTTATTCGATTTGGTGAATTTCATACTCTGTGTGTATATTAAATATCAAAGCTCATATCGATATTCCATAACAATTCGACTAATTTTTAGCAAAATCTGACCTTTGTGTCTCCGATTTTTTTGAAACTTTGTAGGTTAGTAGTGCCTATAAAAATAACTAAAACTGTGTTTTTGTTTTTTGCGAAAAATTTATATATTTTTTATATTTTTAGTGTAGTGTTTAGTTAAGGCATCAATTTTAAAGATTAACACAAAATTTTAGGTTGGGATTGCAACGATTGCTATTTTTAATGAATTTTTTAAAAAATGCCTATAAAATAGTTCGTTCTTGTTTTTGCACCGAAAATTTCATATTTTCAAATATCGTAACAGTTTTTAAAAATATAAAAATATACAAAAAATGTTGGTTTTACAAATTGTTTGCTTCATTTGAATACTTATGGATTTATTTGAATAATAACATATATTATTTTGGATGTTCATTGGCATTAACATACATGGAATTTTTGGTATAAAAATAGGAAATCTGTTGCAGGTATTTTTGAAAAAATTCGTTCAAAATAGCAATTGTTGGAATACCAACCTAAAATTGTGTGTAAGCCTTTAAAACAACTTACGGTAAAACTTACGGTTTCAAAACTACATCTATTTGAATACATACACTTATTGCATTTTTTAAGATTTTTTGATATTTTTAATAGTGTAAATCTTTAAAACAAAACTTTTTAATCCAAAAAAAAGTACGCCGATATAATATTTTTCAGGAGAACTATCCACAAAATAGTGAAAAAATAGTCATGTCAGAAACGTGGGCGCTTTGACGTGGACACACAAATATACAAAACTTTAAGACCATAGAATATTAATTTTTGTGGAGTCTTAGGAGATTTTAACGATTTTAAAGTCAACAGAAGGTAGGCGTAGTTACCAATTTTGCTCTTTGTCAAACCTTTTTGTTTTAAAAAAACGTCATAGAACTATGTATAACTGCAATAAATCTAATAGTACGACTGTAATGGTCGATTCTTTGTTTTCATGACCAAAATAAACAAAAACTATTAAAACTTTATCAGTACACGGAAGTAGACGCTTATGCAACAAACAAAAAAATTGTTACATTACATTTTTACTATGTAATAAATAATTCTATAAAATCTAATAAATCTAATAAAATAATAAATTAAAAATATCTAATAAATTTTTATTATACGTCAGTTGAGGCTGCTTCTATGTCCTATAAAATAATTTTAAACAAAAATAGACAAACAATTCATGACGTCATGAAGCCACGGAAAAAGCCGCTCCTAGATCAAAGATTCAATAAACGCGTCACAGCGTTACAGTGGATGATTTCTAAGCGAATATACGTGCCACGTGGTTCATGTTATGAAAGCAAAACGAAGAATAAGTATGTGGTCTCAAGACAAAAATAAAAAAATATGACGTCATTAGGTCGAAAAGGTAGCAGCTAATGCAGAAAAAAGCAATATCGTTTCATGGAATTATTGCTCGCTAAGTATAAAAAGATGCCGCGGTAAAAACTATTTTACAACAGTAAATGTCCTCTTCACAAAAATAATTAAAAAAATAATGACGTCATAAGATCGCGTCGGTGATAGTTTAATGCAACAAAAATGAAAAGCGTTGCTTAAACTTATATCTCGGTAAATATAGGCATTACGTCATCTGGCCGTAGAAGGACATGAAGGAAATGAATTTGGACAAGGATTAGAAAAATACAACACAATGTTTTAATAAAAACTGCCAATAACTGAAAATTTAGGCTTGATTCAACAAAAATATCAATAGATAATATACAATATTTTTAATTTTGATGCAAAAAATTAGATAAGTACTTGTATAAATCTGTTAATTTATCATAAACATTAGCTGATCTATTAAAACTTCGTTACTTTGACCAAGTACTTTACATGCTTAAAATGTTCGAAGCCACTGGAAAGGTTAACATAACTTTATTGTTAATTTATCTTAAATATTTTACTAGGTGTACTTCTTATGCAGTACGTGTGGGGGCATAAGAAGAATGTTCTATCTAAACGCTTACCGCAAAGTAGCTAAATATTGCAAAATACTATCCTATCTACACGTTTATATCTTACATTGTAAAATAATTCTTATGAATTAAATGCATCTTTTAAAAACACACTAAACCGCTAAAAAACAAGACACAAAACCTGTTTGTTGATTGCAAGTAAACGCCATTTATTGTATAAGCTCTCAACACAAAATATCACATAACAGAAAAACTGTAAATAATGATGGCAGAGACTAGAGGCAGATTGCAAGAGTACTAATCTTTTTATTTATTAATTATTTGTGATTGTGCTTTCTTAATAAATCATTGCCTTTGTTTGCAAATGTCAAATAATGACATATTGTATGTAAAATCATTTGTAAATGATACATATCTGAAAACTGTAAAAAAAAATAACCAAGGTTAAGTTTAAGATGATTTTGTTTTGATCGCACAGCAAACACGTGCCTTTTATTTCAACGCTTAAGCCAATGCGAAACTGTTAAACAAATACAGCTCAGAATCGATTAATTTTTAATAACTTAGCTTTACTCTATGTTTTAAATAGTGACAATAAAGCTGTAACCAATGCGCCGTGTCACCGGTTTTTATTACAAGTTGACTTAACCATAAAATAATTACAACCAGCAACAGATGCTCGCCATTAAACAGTTGTTCAATTATTTAAGAAGCACTTAAACTTAATGATTGAGTTATTAAATGGATCTTTCTTTTTTTTTAAAAAACAAAAAAATTGAAAAATATCATTTTATGCTTGCAATGTGTTAATTTTTCTTTTTTGGACTGTTACAATTAAAAATATTCCGTTTCAATTTTTATGAAGCAAAAGTAACAAAAAAGGTGTAAAAAATTTAAAGTATAATGGAAAATAGGTAAATTAAAATATTTAAATAAAATATAAATAAATATCTTAATTTTGAATAAGTTTACTTGACCAATTTTTTGAATTTATATAATTTCTTGCACTACTACTCAGGCTAAATGGTCCGAATTTTTTATGCAAATAATAAAATTATTTAATTTTTCTCCTCTGATGTTTTGGTGGTTATTTTTCAGCTTGCTAAGGAATTTTATTTATCTTAAAACAAATAAAAAAGTGATATTAGGGCAGTTCACGATCTTGTTGCATCGTTGCAAATGCAAAATAAACAGCTTTTATAAAAACAAAAAGCATATGTAGCAAAAGCTTTTCAATGCTTTTTGTTTTTGTAAAAGCTGTTTATTTTGCATTTGCAACGATGCAACAAGATCGTGAATTGCCCTATTGTATAAAAATATAAAAACAATAAATATAATTGATTTTTAGATGAACTAAATTATAACACAGAAGAACTTACAAATTTAAATTTGACATTAAAAACTGATGTGTGGCCAAATGTGACAAATTTCGTCACAAATAAGGCAAAGATTTTGCAATGAAATCGGGTCAGTTGCAAATATTTCTTTGAAATCAATGAAACGAAAAAAAAGTCATTGCATTTATTTTTCTCTTAATGACCTCGGCACAAACGAAACTTTTTCACAGATTCACAGATTTGATGATATGATTAATGTTTTTGAAAAAATGACTTGATGAACTGATAGACGAACAGATACCTACGTAAAAATTTAAGAAATATTTACATACCTTAAACTTACGACTACGGTTTGGAAGTTATCTTGTTTAACTTTGCCAATTCTGAAATAGAGTATTCCATAATCCATAACCATAACCATACACCATAATCCTGACCAGTTTTTAACCAACACACATGAAGAAAACGTCGATAAAAATGTTTACCAAAAATATCTCAGATTTTTATTTGTGTTTATTCTTATCTTATACCTTACTATATCTTGCCTTACCTTAACTTACTTTACCTTACCTTACCTTACCTTACCTTACCTTACCTTACCTTACCTTACCTTACCTTACCTTACCTTACCTTACCTTACCTTACCTTACCTTACCTTACCTTACCTTACCTTACCTTACCTTACCTTACCTTACCTTACCTTACCTTACCTTACTTTACTTTACTTTACTTTACTTTACTTTACTTTACTTTACTTTACCTTACCTTACCTTACCTTACCTTACCTTACCTTACCTTACCTTACCTTACCTTACCTTACCTTACCTTACTTTACCTTACCTTACCTTACCTTACCTTACCTTACCTTACCTTACCTTACCTTACCTTACCTTATCTTACCTTACCTTACCTTACCTAACCTTACCTTACCTTACCTTACCTAACCTTACCTTACATTACCTTACCTTACCTTACCTTACCTTACCTTACCTTACCTTACCTTACCTTACCTTATATTACCTTACCTTACCTTACCTTACCTTACCTTACCTTACCTTACCTTACTTTACTTTATCTTACCTTACCTTACCTTACCTAACTTTATCTTATCTTATCTTATCTTATCTTATCTTATCTTATCTTATCTTATCTTATCTTATCTTATCTTATCTTATCTTATCTTATCTTATCTTATCTTATCTTATCTTATCTTATCTTATCTTATCTTATCTTATCTTATCTTATCTTATCTTATCTTATCTTATCTTATCTTATCTTATCTTATCTTATCTTATCTTATCTTATCTTATCTTATCTTATCTTATCTTATCTTATCTTATCTTATCTTATCTTATCTTATCTTATCTTATCTTATCTTATCTTATCTTATCTTATCTTATCTTATCTTATCTTATCTTATCTTATCTTATCTTATCTTATCTTATCTTATCTTATCTTATCTTATCTTATCTTATCTTATCTTATCTTATCTTATCTTATCTTATCTTATCTTATCTTATCTTATCTTATCTTATCTTATCTTATCTTATCTTATCTTATCTTATCTTATCTTATCTTATCTTATCTTATCTTATCTTATCTTATCTTATCTTATCTTATCTTATCTTATCTTATCTTATCTTATCTTATCTTATCTTATCTTATCTTATCTTATCTTATCTTATCTTATCTTATCTTATCTTATCTTATCTTATCTTATCTTATCTTATCTTATCTTATCTTATCTTATCTTATCTTATCTTATCTTATCTTATCTTATCTTATCTTATCTTATCTTATCTTATCTTATCTTATCTTATCTTATCTTATCTTATCTTATCTTATCTTATCTTATCTTATCTTATCTTATCTTATCTTATCTTATCTTATCTTATCTTATCTTATCTTATCTTATCTTATCTTATCTTATCTTATCTTATCTTATCTTATCTTATCTTATCTTATCTTATCTTATCTTATCTTATCTTATCTTATCTTATCTTATCTTATCTTATCTTATCTTATCTTATCTTATCTTATCTTATCTTATCTTATCTTATCTTATCTTATCTTATCTTATCTTATCTTATCTTATCTTATCTTATCTTATCTTATCTTATCTTATCTTATCTTATCTTATCTTATCTTATCTTATCTTATCTTATCTTATCTTATCTTATCTTATCTTATCTTATCTTATCTTATCTTATCTTATCTTATCTTATCTTATCTTATCTTATCTTATCTTATCTTATCTTATCTTATCTTATCTTATCTTATCTTATCTTATCTTATCTTATCTTATCTTATCTTATCTTATCTTATCTTATCTTATCTTATCTTATCTTATCTTATCTTATCTTATCTTATCTTATCTTATCTTATCTTATCTTATCTTATCTTATCTTATCTTATCTTATCTTATCTTATCTTATCTTATCTTATCTTATCTTATCTTATCTTATCTTATCTTATCTTATCTTATCTTATCTTATCTTATCTTATCTTATCTTATCTTATCTTATCTTATCTTATCTTATCTTATCTTATCTTATCTTATCTTATCTTATCTTATCTTATCTTATCTTATCTTATCTTATCTTATCTTATCTTATCTTATCTTATCTTATCTTATCTTATCTTATCTTATCTTATCTTATCTTATCTTATCTTATCTTATCTTATCTTATCTTATCTTATCTTATCTTATCTTATCTTATCTTATCTTATCTTATCTTATCTTATCTTATCTTATCTTATCTTATCTTATCTTATCTTATCTTATCTTATCTTATCTTATCTTATCTTATCTTATCTTATCTTATCTTATCTTATCTTATCTTATCTTATCTTATCTTATCTTATCTTATCTTATCTTATCTTATCTTATCTTATCTTATCTTATCTTATCTTATCTTATCTTATCTTATCTTATCTTATCTTATCTTATCTTATCTTATCTTATCTTATCTTATCTTATCTTATCTTATCTTATCTTATCTTATCTTATCTTATCTTATCTTATCTTATCTTATCTTATCTTATCTTATCTTATCTTATCTTATCTTATCTTATCTTATCTTATCTTATCTTATCTTATCTTATCTTATCTTATCTTATCTTATCTTATCTTATCTTATCTTATCTTATCTTATCTTATCTTATCTTATCTTATCTTATCTTATCTTATCTTATCTTATCTTATCTTATCTTATCTTATCTTATCTTATCTTATCTTATCTTATCTTATCTTATCTTATCTTATCTTATCTTATCTTATCTTATCTTATCTTATCTTATCTTATCTTATCTTATCTTATCTTATCTTATCTTATCTTATCTTATCTTATCTTATCTTATCTTATCTTATCTTATCTTATCTTATCTTATCTTATCTTATCTTATCTTATCTTATCTTATCTTATCTTATCTTATCTTATCTTATCTTATCTTATCTTATCTTATCTTATCTTATCTTATCTTATCTTATCTTATCTTATCTTATCTTATCTTATCTTATCTTATCTTATCTTATCTTATCTTATCTTATCTTATCTTATCTTATCTTATCTTATCTTATCTTATCTTATCTTATCTTATCTTATCTTATCTTATCTTATCTTATCTTATCTTATCTTATCTTATCTTATCTTATCTTATCTTATCTTATCTTATCTTATCTTATCTTATCTTATCTTATCTTATCTTATCTTATCTTATCTTATCTTATCTTATCTTATCTTATCTTATCTTATCTTATCTTATCTTATCTTATCTTATCTTATCTTATCTTATCTTATCTTATCTTATCTTATCTTATCTTATCTTATCTTATCTTATCTTATCTTATCTTATCTTATCTTATCTTATCTTATCTTATCTTATCTTATCTTATCTTATCTTATCTTATCTTATCTTATCTTATTTTATCTTATTTTATCTTATCTTATCTTATCTTATCTTATCTTATCTTATCTTATCTTATCTTATCTTATCTTATCTTATCTTATCTTATCTTATCTTATCTTATATTATCTTATCTTATCTTATCTGGTTTATGGCATTCAAAAAAATAAATTTAAAGAGTTTTACTTCTGCGTATAGAAGATGGTGACTTTCCAAAAGAATCTTAAAAGGAATATTTAAGTAAAGCCGGCTAATGTGCTGATGCCTTTGATATAATCAGAATTTTAGAATATTATATTTGTTCTTATACGCACCCTTATATTAATGGTAACAAAGTTTCTCTTTATGACTACTAATAACTCAGTTAAATAAACATATTATATTATAGAAAGCCTTTTATAGACAAGTTTTCAAATAGTTTTCTATATAAATTTTATATTTTGGACTATGATTTACGAAGGCGCAATAAAAATAGTTTACTTTCAAATATTTCAATGCTTTGGTGACTCAAAACCGTTGCCAACCTCTTAGTTTGTGTGAACTCACAAATGTGTTGAGCTTAAAACCAGCCAAAAACATTAAGAGACATAAGTAAAAAACTGAGTGGAACACATTTTAGATCATCAACTCAATGATAACAAAACTTTTTATAAGTTGCAGTGATTTTGTAGAAAGAATTTAAAATTACACAAATCCACTCAAATTTCAGAACAATTTTAAGTCTTGCATAATTGCGCTTAAATTCATGTTGAAGAAAAAAACGTTTTAAGCTTTCATTTTGATCCCACGAGTTGGAGAGTTTCAAAACAAACTTCACTGAAAATGATTGGTTGCGACAACGCAACAACAACAATTAATTCGAAACACCTTATTTCGAATTTTAAGCTAAAGAAACTTTGAAAAAGTTAACAATGTTTCTAAAACAACTCATGAGAATTATCAATGGAAGTCAATATTTTTATTTTTTCTTTGAGTGTAAAGAGTCAAATCTGGTCTAATGCATTCACTGGCTGCAATTTGCCGGAAACCTAACACCAACGCACACACGAACATACTTAAATAAACTATGCTGCATCTACTATCAGTCACGATAGAGTTGTTTGTCGTTTCTACAGGTTTTTATTTTACGTCAAGTTTATGTTTATGGCTAATTTATGCCAAGTGCAGATAAAAAATAAAAACGTTTATTATAGAAAAAGATAAAAACAAATCAGCTAACAATTTTTTACAAAATCAAAAGTAGAAACAATATTAAAATGAAAATAACTTGAAAACCGCTATGAGACCCCCGCAGCAGTTCGGTGGGGTATCACACAAGCAGTTGAATAAATAAAAATAAATATTTCAACTCTTAATTAAATCAAACAACTTAACTTGGACGAGTGAGTTAAAGGCAGGTAAAAAAAAACAATTTTAAATAACAAAACCAAAAACACAAGTTAAAAAGTATCAATATTCTTGAAAAAATTTGTTCTGTATTTGTGCTAAGCTATCATCTGAGCGCTTGGTAGATTGGTAGTTCCGCAGATTCGGACTTCAGTTGCTCGCTTATTGTCAATGTTAACGGGTGTATAAATAGACGCTTCCTCCTCCAAACATCGCTCGAAAAAACAAAGTTGAAGATATGTATTGTTTATTTGTTCAAAACAAATAAGTGAAAAACCGGGTAAAAAATAAAAGTAAAGAGTTTTGAAAAAAATTGCAAAAAAAAATTGTTTGAGCCAAATTTGGATTTAAAAATTGCTGAAATTTTGGCTTGTAATTCAGGTACTTAAAAGTTGAAAAAAACAATTGATTACGTTCTGAAGAAGTTTTTTGTGATGAAAATGTACAATATATTATAATATTGCCAAAATTTATATCTAAATAAAAAAATCTACACCCATTTTATCTATTTAGGGTGGGCTTGTTTCTTCACAGATAAAATTACAATTGACTTACTTTTTTTATCATAAATGCCACACTCTATTGTAACTTAATTTGCAGTTTATCTGAAAAAGTTTATTAATTTATTTCTTTGTATTTTTGCATGATAAGACTAATATAGATTAAGTTTGGTTGTTAAGCATTTCTAATCACTCAAAGTTGTGATCATATTTTCATTTAAAGATCAGTTGTTTTCATTGTTCGTTTTTCAAGTATTCAAATAAACTACCCAAGAAAATTAATTGCCCACTCTAAATCGTCATTCAGTAGATCAAGAGTCTTTTGAAAGTTGCCGAAAAGCACTAAAACAAAATTAATGAAATTGGAAAACAAAAACTTAACCTGTTCTTTCTAAACAAGCAATGCCACTTATAATTTTTGTCATTTATATACCAATTTTATATACTTCATAATAATCTGTGTGGTGCTGAAAGGCATACCGAATGCTATCTTTATTAAATTTAATTAATTGCTATCGGCAATTTCAGTTCTTGAAAATATAATATTAATTAAAAATCCGTCGAACTTGATTTTGGTTCTTCCAACAATGACGATAATATTAAAGCGGCCATTCTGTACTCAAAAAGAGAGAAATTGTGTCTACATTGATATAGGTTCTAAAAAGTAGGCCGGGTCAGTGTCTCCATACAAAAAAAAAAGTGTTTGACAAACTCGGTCTAAACTATTTCTTGGCTCATTTTAGTTCCCTTCACGAAGGGATTTCGCGATGTGTTAACCCTTAGGCTAGGAATTATATAAAGAGTGCCTTTTTTGGGCAGAACCCCACTTTTTGTATGGGAAAGTTTTTTGTTACTTTGAATTGTCAAAAACCAAAAATTCCAGCAATCATTACTATCAATATAAAAAATTTGTTAAATTTTGATTATTTTGTTGATATTGGTTTAAATGACTGCTGCGTTAACAAAGATAGTCTGATTATGATAATATGTTATTTTTGGAAAGGTATTCAGATGCACTATTAATCGGACCAGGGCTTGGATTTTGATGACCTAAAAACTGCAAAAAATTACCTAAAAACTGACAAAAATTAAAATTAAAAATAAAACATTACTAAATTAAAATTTCTTTTATACTAGCATATCCTGAGTTTTTATCTAACACTTGTTTCATTTTTCTATGCACAAACCCTTTCGTAGTTTCACCACACGCATAGCTTTTTTTTCATCAAAGTCTATAAACAAAGCTTTTCCTTTGTCGAGAGGTAATGTTTTTGATTGAAGGGACTCTAGTGTTAAAGGAATATGTTTAAAAATTTGCATTTTGACATTTTTTAGTACGAAAAAAAAAAACAAAAACAAGTATATAAAAATTACACTAAAATTACCAAAAAAAAAAAACCGAAAAATTCTCTAAAATTTAAAAACGTCCAATAATGGCAATAGAATAACTTAAAAATCTCTAAAAATGACCAAAAAATGCCTTAAATCTAGTAAAAATGACCTGAAAACTAAAAACGATGAAAAATGACGAAAATATGTTCTAAAAAATGTTCATATTTGGAATTTAGGAAACATAAATGGACGTTTTAAATAAGCAGGAAATGTCTTAGAAGCAGCAGAAAAAAGATGACATGTCATCGAAATCCTAGCCCTGGTTATGACGGTTGAAGTCGAAATAGCATCGAAACGTATCCACAAAAAGTCACAAAATAAAAAATTCCGAATGACCAGAATTCTCTGCATTTTGTGTACTTATAGTAATCATTTTTGGTTTTTCTTTGTTTCCGACAATTTATAGAAACATTTTTTAAATTTTTGTATTTTTTTATAAAGATTACAGATAGATAGATAGCAAGGGTTGACACTAGGGCGGGTCGATTTAAAAATCGCCCATTGCTCAGTGAAAATCGTATTCTAGGGATCAATATAAGAAACTTTGCCCGAGGAACTAACTATACCTTTCTCTTTGTTTAAAAAAAATCTTTGATTAACTTGGTCCAAAATTCCACTTGGCTCATTGTAGTACCCTCCACGAAAGGATTTTGCTATGTGTCACCTAGGCCGGGTCGATTTGTGGGGAGGCAAAAAAATCGCCCATTGCTCACTGAAAATCGTATTCTAGGGATCAAAGTAAGAAACTCTGCCCGAGGAACTATACCTCTAAGATGAATTCTAATGCCCCAACTTTTGACTTTTGTCCCGTAGTGTCAAATTTTGAAAAATCCCTCTTTGACCCATTTAGAGTGCCCCAATCGAGTCCAAATGTATGACCGACCCCGACTAACTTTGGAGGGCCGATCCACCCATGCCAGTGGCGACTCCATTTTGCTGATTTTTTCATGTAAAGTGCCAAAAATGGTGATTTTTTTAAATTTTTGTATGGGGAACCACCCAGAGGGACTCCAGGTGGTGTGCCACTGGCATGGGTGGATCCGCCCACCAAAGTTAGTGGGGGTCGGTCATACATTTGGACTCGATTGGGGCACTCTAAATGGGTCAAAGAGGGATTTTTCAAAATTTGACCCTACGGGACAAAAGTCAAAAGTTGGGGCACTAGAATTCGTCTTAGAGGTATAGTTCCTCGGGCAAAGTTTCTAACTTTGATCCCTAGAATACGATTTTCAGTGAGCAATGGGCGATTTTTTGCCTCCCCACAAAACGACCCGGCCTAGTTGACACATAGCAAAATCCTTTCGTGGAGGGTACTACAATGAGCCAAGTGGAATTTTGGACCAAGTTAATCAAAGATTTTTTTTATGGAAACCGACCCGGCCTACTGTACAGATAATTTTACAAAAGGTCTTATGGTATTAATCAATTTTTTCTATTTAATAAAATCTATAAGAATTCTTAGAATATTAAAAAGATTTTCCTTTGTTGATGTCATAGAAAAAGACAATTTCCTTAAAAACATTAATTTTTCCATATATATTTGCGCTATCCAATAATAGCACTATTACATATGAAAATTACATTATGACAATTTTTAGACTGATCGCTTTTGCAAAAGTGTGCTATCATTGTCATTTTAATGCAACAACTTACCTTTGTAACAAATTTTCCACTGATAATATTAATTACTTCACGTTTTAAGTAAATGAACAGTGGAGCCAAAACATGTTTTAAACTTGAATTTTGTTTTTATCAGTAAGAAAGAAAACATTTCAGTTTGACAAGAAAACAAAGCAAATAAAAACAAAGTAAACTGTTGCTGATTGTTTTTCGCGCACTGCAAAAAAAATGTTTGTTCCAAACTAAACTTATAACAGAAAAAAATTTAAAACAACAAAATTTGAAAAATAAATTTTTCTTTAAATTAACATTTGTAGTTAACTACACTGAAAAAAAAATCATACTAAAATCAAAGATAATTTACTCAATATATAAAAAAATTTTACTTGTTTTAGCGCCAAGGAATTTTGATTTTTTTTTTAAAATGGAAATTTTTCTTTGAAACAACAAAATAATTTTCCAAGCAATGTTCTTACTATTTCTTTCAAAGACAAATTATTTCTTTTAAAGAAAAATATAGATTTGAAAAAAATCCTTTTGCGCTAAAACAAGTAAAGTTTTCTTAAATATTGAGTATATTTTCTTTGATCTTCATATGATTTTTCTGAGTGTGTTATTAATTTTTAAAAACTAAAACAAAAAAAAAATCAAAATCAAAAGTTCAAATTTTTTAAACAAATGCAAGTTCTTTTCTTTCAAAAAAAAAACTTACCTTAAAACTAAAGAAATTTAAGATTTTAAAAACAAAAACTTTTTTTATTTTAAAGTCAAAATTTTTTCTGAGTGTATAAATTAAGTTTTTTTTCTTTTAAAAAGTTTCATAGCTAGTAGAAGTTGCGGTACTTCTTTTTTTTTCTAGTGGATAGTCGTGAAATCACTGGCGTACACTATATTAAATATTTTTTCTTCTTTTAATTATGGAGAGAAATTAGCATAAACGTTTTCTCAAACGTTTTTGAGGTTTGACATGAATTAAATAGTTAAATAAAAGAATTCATAAATAACACAATTTTAAGTTATCATGTTTTTAACATATCATAATGCGCACTCAAGTCGCTTGCGTCATGATGGAATCCCCCATCATCACTTAAAATACTATACGAGTCTTTTAATAAGGGTTCTCATCTAAGCATGTAACTGACCCGTAAACATTGTAAACCTTGTGAACTTACATGCGCGTAAACTATCTGTCAAAATTTGTATGGGCGTGAGTTTACATCATTTCCGAGCTTATTCTGTAGTTTAAACTAGTATGTAAATCTTACGCTATTTGCACTTTATCGCTCATCAAAAGTTTAAATGTTTTACATGTTTACATGCTTAGATGAGAACCCTTAATATATCTAAGCAAAAAGACGAAGTAGAATGCATGAACAAATTTCAAAGAATCTGTTTATTTTTTTTAACTGTTTCCTCCAAATTCTAAGTTTGATTATAATTTGCTTTTATAGTCTGCTTTTATGAAAAGATTTCAGGTTCCATCTGGTAACACCGTTACAGTTTAACTCTCCCATATACATTACACTGTCTTGCAGCTGATAATACCAAGAACGGTATTTATGTGGGCGTGTTAATTTTGACCTCCTGAAAACAAATATCGCTATAACTTTTACTTCATTTGTGAAATTTTTTAGATAACGGTACTTTTGTGGTTTTCATAACAGTTTAAATTTGTAAACCAGTGTTATGTGTACATTAGGTTGGGCCGATTTGTTACAATTTTATTTGCGAATAAAAAAATTTTTGGGGATATGTTTATTTTTCGCTGAGCACACGGTTAAAATTTTTGGACTAAATTTCAAACTTTTTTGGCTTGCATAGAGGACATCAACAAAAACAGATTACTTTTTACTTCAAAGAAAAGTTTAAAGTTTTCTTATCCAAAAGAGATTAGTTTTTAATCCACAAAAAGTTGAAAAAAGAAATATAAATATCAACTTAAAATAAAAAAACTTTTCTGACCAGTTCACGATTTGAACACACGTCCTCTGATGTGCTGGTCCAACACCTTATGTTGGCTAGGTTTCGCTTATTTTGCATCATACGATTGCAAGTAAGCTATCAGGAACGTGGGGTCGAGACCTAGCTAAATTAAACTAAAGTAGGGATAAAATAATAGTTACTTTTGGATTAAAAATTCTTTTACACCAAAGTTAAAAAGTAGTCCAAAATTTTTAACCGTGTACGGCGTCGTTAGAAGTTTGTAACATTTTCTCGAAAAAATAGAAAGCCCGGTAGAAAATAGGTTAGTGAAAGGTTTGTGTAAAGAATACAACTTTTTATTTCATGAAGCATTTTTTGAAAACACCACATTTGGCTTAACTGAAATAAATTTTTTACTAAGCAAGGAATAATTTATTTAGCTTTCTTTTTTATTCAAGTCTTAATCTAAGAAAAAGTGGCTAAGTTAAAAAAAAAATGTTCTTAAAACTTCAGTATGTTTTAAGAAAAATGTTCAGTACTCTTTATTTTACTTAACTATTTTCTTCAAATTAAAATAATTTGCTTGAGCTGAGTGTATTTATTTAGCATTTTGCTTAATATGAAAAACAATCCAAGATTCATTTTCTAAAAATAAGCACACTTTTCCGGCTTAACATAAAAAAATAATTTACTAAGCAAGAGAAGAATTTATTCAGCTTCATTCATTATTCAAGTCTTAATCCATGGAAATGCTGCTTAGTCCAAGAAACATTCTCTTAAAACTTCGGTATATTTATTCTTGATTCTACTTAATTATTTTCTTAAAATTATAATAATTTTCTTGATTTAAGTGCATCATTTTATTTTAATAAGAGCACTTTGCTTAATATGAGAAACATTTTTTATATGATAAAAGAGCATAGCTCTTTTGATCCTACCATAGTATCATTTTTTGAAAATAATCATATTTGGTTGGCCTAACATTAGATAATTTTTAACTAAGCAAGAGAAGAATTCTTTAGCTTTATTCATTATTCAAGTCTTAATCCTATAAAAAGTTGCTTAGGTCATGAAACATTTTGTTTAAACTTCAGTATAAATTTATCTTGTTTCTAGTTTATTATTATCTTGATGTTATAATTAAAGTTAATAATTGGCTTGATCTAACGATGTAGTCTTTTAAGTATGACAAAATAAAAAATTTAGAGTTCTGCCAAAATGGATGCTTAATTTACTATGGATAAATACTCAAATTAAGTTGGAAATGCTTGCATTAGCCTATTTCTCACATTCTTTACAAAATCAACACATTTTTGAAATACAAGAATTTTATTTCTTGATGTAGCACAGTGTATGCCTTAAGAATTTATTGTCTTAACTTAAATTTTTTCTTGGCTTGATTCTACACTTTAGTCTCGTTTCAACAATGATCGTTAAAAAAAATTATTATTAAAAATATACACTAAATGTTTGATTCACGTTAATTTGAATTGATATGACATATTCTTGAATCAAGTAAAATAATTTCTTAATACTCGTATAGGAAAATTATTGTTCTCTTTCTCTCTTTCTCTCTTTCTATCTCTCTCTCTCTTAGGAATTTAATTTAATATCAATATTTTTTGTTTCACATGGGAACCGAACCCGTACTTTCACTGTTCTTAAGCATACAGAATACACACTCTACCCAGTACTCTACGGCCGGCACTTTCGGCTTTGACACTTAATCGTTCGTTTTTATTTTTAAACCAGTAATCAACAGCTTTGTCCCAAAAGCTTTCCCACCAAAGTTCTTTTTGGCTTTATATGGAATATGTATGCTTTTTGCATGGAAAGTAAAAAGAGCTTTGGTGAAAAAAGCTTTGAGGGCAAAGCTGTCGATCACTGTTTTAGACTGATGCCAAAAATTAATTCCTTGGCTCAAAAAACTTTTATTTATTCTATTTTCTCTGTAAAATAAAACGTTTTCCCACATCTTGACTTTGTTGTAATTTTTCCAACATTTTTTACTGGAGCTGAAGCAGTTAGTCTTTATATTTTAAAATTATGCCAAATTTAAATTCATGAAATATTTTCAACTTATTTGAAACTATGGCAAGACTTAATTTTACGACTCAAAAAAACTTATCACTGAAATTTGGAACGAAATAGATAAGTCTAAAAGGAGTTACATCAAAGTTCAAGAATGGGATTTTTACTATTGTCAAATTAGCTTTTTATTAACATAAAATGTAAAACATCTACTTTATATTTTCCTTTGACGTTGCTGTTGTGTTCGCAAACCTATAGTAACATTTGATAAGAAATGTTTTCACATAATATTTTGACCCTGTAGTGTCCTTTTTAATTGGTCTTTTTTTTTAAGTATCTTCATGTACCTCTTTTGAAAAAAAGCTTACAAAAGTACCCTTACACGTAGTCGCAGAGGGCTAAAATATGATATGAAAATACTACTCATTAAATTTCACTATTGGTCTGTGAACAGAAAAAAATATGTCAAAGAAATATAAAAAGTAGAAGTTTTACTTTTTATTTAGGTAGATAAAAAGGATACTTATTTTATTTAGATGTGCTGTAACTTCATTTTAGACCGATCGATTTCGTTCAAAATTTGCAGGGAAAAATTTTTTGTGTTGTAAAATTAATTTTTGGCAAAATTGTATGCGTTTTCTTTTACAGAGGCAAAAATTAATATTACCAAAATTATTCTTTTGTCGTTAAATAAAAACTTATTTCCCAATCGAAAAACCCAAGTGTGCATAAATTCATTTATTAAAAAATTTTATTATTAAATGATTTTCTTCAAATTTTATGACAATGTTAAGCTATGAGTACTCTATTGCTAATAGTGTCTTCCTAGTCGTTGGTTTGCGTTTTCGATATACACGATTAGGCAGGAAGTTTTCACATTTTACCCATAACCTAGGTGGGAGCCAGTTTATTGAAATTTATTTTAAGCGTCGTAGTTATTTTAAACATTCTCTATTAATATTAACCTTGAAAGTTAATTTTGCAATCTGTAAAAAAGTTTTAGTAAAATAAAACTATAATTGTCTTTTTAACATTAAATTTTAGCAAAGGTGTTTTAATTAAATGCATTTAAGTAGCTTCTTTTTGTATTAACAATTAATTAGGTTTAAAAAAAAAAAATTTTTACGACTGGGAACCGCCTTAGTTTGGTGTTAGATAATCACACAGCCTAATCATTTTATGCGTCAATGAAGTGGTCTTCGTTTTCCTCTTCTTAATGACAATTAAATTATATGATAAGCATCAGGTTTTAATCACTTTCTGAACAGCTTTTGCCATATATTTAATTTTATATAATATAAATGGTTTATTACAAACTTTAACATTTTATTAACACTAAATGGCAAATTTTGTTTATAGCTCAGATGTATCTTATATCATACAAAAAAAAAATATAAACTAAAGCCAATCACAAAGATTACTATAAACATGTGATGATGAATTTTGTAATCAGCAGACCGCAACCATTAGAGATTTATATACGTAAAACACAAAATCGGTCGCCCATGAACTTTTTTTTTTGCATAAATAAAAAGTTTTTTGCACATATTAATTTAATAGTTTGCGTAACATTAAGTTTAATTTAAACTTATTAGCTTTTATTGCTAATCACAGCGTACAGTTAATTCAAAGCAATTATATAATTTAAGAGCTTGCTTGGATTTTGAAGTTTTTTTTTTCAAATTTGACCGAAGTGTGAGATAACTTATCATTTAGATATACACTTTCGAAGAACAAAAGCGACCTATAAATTGTTAAAATTAATTAAAAATGGAGATACAAATTTTAAAATTTTTTTGTGCTATTATATAGAATTAAGGCTACATAGAAAAAAAAAGTTGTTCAGCACAAATGTTCAAAAAAATCCTTGGCTTATGTTATGATGATTCCCCAAATATTTCGACTCTAGCTATAGCCATCCATGAGCTGGAATGGTTTTAAATAACCTCTAAAAATCGAGTTTTTTGTAAAAATATTGCTTGGTGTTATAGTTGTAAAAAAATTAACTGTCAGAAATTATAGGCCGGAAACGGCTCTTCCAATCTGCATCAAAAAATTGTAAATGTTTGCAATCAAATTAAAGATAACGCTATTTTTCGTGCATATTTTTGATATTTTTTATTTTATTTCCATACAAAAACTTTCAAATTCAAATAACTTCATTACTTTTATTTTTCTTTTTAATTTCTTACAATATTTTTTCAGTGACTTATTATATTATAAATAATATTTTTGATTTAATATAAATCAATTTAAGCAATTCTGACTAGGAATCATTGCGAGCACTCAAAACCTTTCCAATGATATCTTGAAAGGGAGGATCGCATTAAAAATAATTAAGTTTATTGAGTTTTAGTGAAAATAAATTTTTTTTAAAAAAATGCTTGAAAAACAGCACTATCTTTAATATGAATGCAAAAATTTGAATTTTTTGATGCAGATTGAAAGAGCTTTTCCCGGGCTGTAATTTTTGAAAGTTTATTTTTTGCAACTACTACACAAGCCAATAAGGTTACAAAAGAACTCGATTTTTTGAGGTAATTTAAACGATTCAAGCTCACGCATGGCTTTCGCTGGAGTCAAAATATTTGGAGAATCATCTTAATATAAACCAAGGGTTATATTAAGCAACTGTGCCGAACAACTTTTTTTCGTGAGGCGCCTTAATACATATATGATATCGGCCATTCCAAGCCTAATGCCATATGAAATGACCCCTATATTAATTTTGTACTTGATTTTGTATGTAAATTTTAAATTTTAAGCATTTTTTTATAAAAAATAAAATATATATGTATGCAGGACGAAGTAGGAAAAGTTTTTTGCAGTTCCTGGTTATATAGAATCTATACTAGAAGATTGAAGAAAAAAATGGCACTTAATTTTATAGGATTTGTTATTCCTTGTTCATCGAAATTTGTCAATTTCTAAAGTATTTCATTTGATAATATCATATATTAAAAACACTTAAATATTTATAAAATTTTATATTTTCTTAGTTTTCTCAATTCTATTTATTTACTTAATTATTTATTATAATAAAACAATTTATTTGGCTCAGTTAAGTCAAAACACAAATTTTTGACAATTATTTGTTTCAGAGAACCCAAAACAAATTGAACAAAATATGATTTTTTTTTTTTAAATATCTCAACTTTGAAGTGTCACAGCGTAGCCAAAACTGAGTCTTTCCCTTAATATTTTGTTTTAGTCTTATCTATGCAATTACCTGTCGATTGATATTAATACTGTCAAGTTTGGAGTCATAAAAATGTTGATTTTTGTCAATGGGACAACGCACTGTGCGCTGTCATAATAACATTTTTCTGTAGGACATGAGTCAATAACCGTCAAAGCTGGTTTTATTTTGTTTTATTTAAAATATTGACGTCTTTAACCGACATAAATTACATGAGTTTGCATAGATTTTGTGAAAAGTGTCTTAAGTGGGACTTTTTTTGCTGAAACGTCTCCTTTAAATCGATATATCTATCTAGTCCAGCGTTTTCCCAATCTTTTTTATGCCTTCCAAATAAAAGGTTTTATCAAGGTCCCCAAAACAGGTGTTTGTTTCAGTGATGATGACCCCTTTATTCGACCCAAATCTGTTACCGCCGAGCCAATTTTTACAGATTTGTTAACAGGATATAGTCGCTGGGGGCTAAATCTGGAGAATATTGTGGATTTTTGCCAAGGTGACTGACTACAGACTCAGAAAATACTATTTCTTGACCAAATACGGTCGTTTTGCTTCAAATCAATATCAAATCTGTCCAACAGCTGTGAATAATATTCGCCAATGATCTTTTTACCCTATATAAGGTAATCGATGTAAATGACTCTGCATGCATCCCAAAAAAAATGTAGGCATAACCTTGTTAGGGCGCGTTTATAGTGACGACTTGTTGCTTTGCCGAGCCGAGCTGAAAGCGCGTTAAGCTAAAAGCAGCTGGCAGTGCGTATAGTGCGCGCTTACCGCCGCTGACTTGTTGCAGATGGTTTTTGACTACTTTGGGCTCATATGTATATATTACGGTTCTTTCTTATTTATTTTTGATATGGAAGAGGAAAAAAATCACTTGATTTTGAGCGTTGTTTTTGCTTTCCTCAAACCAGCGAACAACAAGTGAAGAGAAAAAAATACGAAAAAACCATGTTGAAACGCACTTTAAGCTACAGTAAGTTGCTTTAAGTCGCTGACTTGTTGCAGTTGGTTTTTGACTCTTTTGAGTTTGTTTGTTTGAGTTTATCGATGAGGATGCCAGTTTCACAAGATAACGAACATACGGAGCTGACGGTGCTTCTCTTCTTCCAAAATCCGTACGCAATTTTTGCACACATTCTGCAACATTACAATGACTTTCAAAGTAATGTCGCAATATTTCCCAGCGTTGTTCAAGCGTATACACAACCATATTCGTTCAGCGGAAGGATAAAACTAATTATGTCAAATCAGACATGAGCTAAGTGTTACCATTCACGAAATAAGCACTAATTGAAAAAAAAACGTTAGATGGCGGACCCTGTATATATTACTTTTTTGTTGTTTTTTTTGCAATCGAAGCATCAAAAAAGTCACGTGATTTCTTGTGTCCTTTTTTGCTTTCTTCAAACCAGCGGACAACAAGTCAAGATAAGAAAATGCGAAACTATGCTGAAACGCACTTTAAGTCACTGTAAGTCGCTTTAAGTCACATATCCAGATTGTTTCGACTTTCTTGCAAATGTTTTGTAATTTTTTTTTTGTTGCCTTACTGCTGCATTTTTTTAATTGTTTTTTTTTAGACAAAACGGGAAAAATAACAACATAAAAAAGGTGGGAAAAAGTTAATCGGCTAAATAAGCGACTCATCGAAAGGCTTCGTAAACACTTGACCTGCGATGCGAACCTTACATCATTTGTAAGTGTTAGTTATAAACATTACACAGACTCGTTGATGTCTTCATTGACCAACATCTAACTATGTTCATATTTTGCATACACATATCAAAGATTGATGTCAAATGATAGATTTTTGCACAACAAATGAGAAAATTTAGAAGAAAACAAAAGCAATTGATTGCTTATTTTAATTTTTTTTTACCCACTTGCTTTTGATCCGAAGAAAAAATGAAGGAAAGCAGCAATAGCAAAAACAACAATAACTATATGTATATATGTATTTTATTGGAGTTTTCCTTGTTACTCTACCCTTTTTTAAGTTATTAAATGAAAATATTAAATAGCATCGCGTAAAAAAAAACTAAACACATGTGAGCGAGCAAGAAAGCAACAATCGGCACTATGAATACCAGTGCACAAGTCGCTTTAAGCTGCTTGTTCAGCTGACACTGTACGCACTTTGAGCTTATTTCATATGATTGTATGTGCAAGGTTTTCAGTTTTCCTTCTCGGTTCGGCTCGGCAAAGCAACAAGTCGCCACTATAAATGCGCCCTTAGCCGACAGACCTGTCTTGGCCATCTTTGGTGCATGTTACGCGGAGAGTAACATTGCTTTGACTGTTCCTTGTTCTCTGGGGTGTTGTGATGTGTCTTTGTTTTATCTACCAACGGCTCAAAAACTCCATCGGATTGCGGTTCGCCAAACACTCCTTTGAAGTGGTCACACGGCTGAGATTTTAGTGAAAGGCATAAATTACGCGTATAGCTTTTTCATATACAAACATTCATGTAAAATGTGAGCTATCACCCGCTCAGTTAAGATGCCTACAGACTCAGTAACCTCACGCAGCTTTATTCTCCGATCGTCCGATATCATCCCATGGATTTTATTAAAATTTGTGGCGTGACGAACTTATAAATGCTCCCTATAAATGTGTAAGCATTGTGTTGAATCTGAAGATTGGTGATAGCAAGTTGGAGAGTGGATAGATGGAGTAGTATCGGTGAAGATTTGTTTTAAATTTGCACAGCTCAAACTGCCGGGAAACACGCTCGCAGGGAGACTATTCTACAATTTTACCGTGCGACTAAAAAATGAATTATCTCATTAATGCGAAGTTCTGTTGGACATCGAGGCAATAGAAGGGGTGGGTTTGGGCAGCTGCCTAAGTAGGCTTGGAAAACACACGATCTGGTGGCATCAGGCCATGTATCTGCCTCCCATGGTAACACCTCCCATGGCAATACCTATTCAGAAGGCTGAGGCAACCAACATTACGACGATGCCCAAAAGAGAGGCGAGAGCGAATGAAATATTTTTACCCACCATCAAATATATCGCACGACGTTGAATTCGATTCAGAAGCTCCAAATAAGATCTTGAAGCCCATGCCCAAGTGTGCGAATTGTACTTCATTGTCGGCCTGATGTATGAGGGGTAGAAAATGCGAAGATCAGCTGAAGTATAATATTTTTTTCACCTTTTCAAAAGACTAGGCACTTGGCCGCTTCTTTCGACACATCAAAGATATCATCATTCTAACGTAGATCAGATTGAATCTATATGCCTAGAAAGTCAAGAGCGGCTGATTCCATAAGGTCCACTCCACTTATAATGAGGGGAGCTAATGGGCAATCCATCTGCTTGAGGGTTACCAGACAGCACTGGGTCTTACTTGCATTAAACTCTTCTCTATTAGCAAGATCCCAATCGGAGACTTTTTATGGATCATTAAGAAGTAAGTCATACATATTTTGCCTCTTTCTCTCAATCTCCATAGAACTCAATCTCCATAGAACTTATCCAGAGCAACAACCCTGCTCTCACCCAAAAAGTGAACGCATTGATTCCATTTCTCGGCCCAAAATGCCATGAAGTCACCAGTAGAGCGGGCCCTATGGAAACCATATTGTCTTCCAGATAGTTCTTAAAAATAAAGTTTATTACGCTCTCCATAATTTTGGAAAGCGTTGAGCATATTGCAATGGGTCAGTAGTTTGCAGGGTTCATGGCATCACCCGTTTGAGGTACTGGGTAGACATTTTCCACCTTCCGACATGATGGAAATATTCCTGTTCTGTAGGAGATGTTTAAAAGGATGTCAAAAGTATATCTCCTGCATTACAGAAAATCCACCCTCGACAAAGGGCAGTGGCTAATTGCTATACGAGAGAGTGGAATTATGTGCAAACAATCGAGCTTATAGGTTCGCTTTATCAGCCGGGTCAGTGAAGATTTGGTCATATTTTAAAAGAGTTGGAATCTAAGACAATGTCTGTTTCAGACAAATGTCTGAACCGTCTGTTTCTTGAAATGATTAAAAATTTTTGCTCCTTTTGAGGCAGAGAAGAATCTATTCTCGAATGCTATCTTCGTGCAGAAACTTTTCGTGTTTTAAAATTGCAGTACAGCGATTCCTTGCATCGATTTGAAGTTTCCTAGTATCAGTATTCTTGTTAGAACGCCAAATTCTGAAAGGCTTCCTCTTCAGATCTGACTGCAATCCTGCAAGTCTCATTCAACCATGAGATATCTTTTGACTCAATGCTTCTCATCTTATCGGGAATGAAAGGCCGCATATCCAATTAAATAATTTCTTGTACCATGACAGCCGCACCATTCACATTTCTATCAGCGAAACAAAATTTCCAATTGAAGTTACGGTAAAAATTATTTAACACAGTCCAATTTGCCTTTCCATAAAACCATGCAGGGTCTTTAGGCATAGAGGTGCAGGGGTTAGAATATGGAAAAACGGCTGAGATAGTACAATGGTCCGAGTTACCAAGAGGCACGTTGACACTCACATCATGTTTTCCATGATGGGAAGTCAGAAAAAGGTCACGGATATTATGGCTATGCATATCACTTTGAGGGAAAAGGTTTCCTGGGTTTCCATTGGTTTGATTCAGCAAATAACTAAACTATTTAACTTTCCTTGGTGTCGGTGATAGTTTTTTACTCAAAAAATTATTTTTGATGAGTACACGAAATAAACTATTTTATATTTTCGTCGAAATTCACGAGGTTGTGAAATTCTTAGGTGTTGTCGTTTGTTCATTGCATTCTGGGATTAGTCCACTGTTTAAAATGGTAGAAAAAGTACCACTTCTATTGAAATTATAAATTTCCGGAATGTTTTTTCGCCATAGCCTTAAATTTTCCTTTTTAATTTTTTGTGATATTTATATTTTTAAAAATATATTAATAATGAAAAATTTCAACAAAACTGAATAATTGTGTACATGATAAATTATCATGTTGTAGTATATCTATACTATTATATAAAAGGAGACTCACGAAATTTGATCCAGAATAAGCTCGGTAACCGCTGAACCGATTTTGATAATTCTTTTTTTATTCGATTCCTATAATAATATAGATTGTTATAGCTTACCAAGGTTTTCGAAAAATGTATTCTTTAATTATTGCAAAATCACGCATTTTATTTGATGCCCACATTCAACCAGCAGCACAATATAACAGCAAACAAAGCTTTTCTCTCTTTGTCGAGAGAGCTTCTCTCAATATAACACAACAGCCATGTTGTGTAGTTAAGCTGAATTCACTGATAACCTTCAGCATGTTTTTGTGTGATTTAAAATGTTAATCAAGTTGAGAGCGTGCAGAAATGTTTCTCTCTGAGCGAAAACTTCATATGAAAAAAACTTTCAAAACACATGATTGTGTTAGTCTATCTATACGAATATATAAAAGCGTTGTGACACTACACGGATGTTTGACAATCACGCAAGAACCACTGAACAGATTAACACGATATAGGTATCAAACGATTTGTTATTCCAACTTTATCGTAATATGCTATTTTAGATTTGTCACGTCTACTTTCCATGCCCACTTTTTGCAAAAAATGCTATATTTCCGATGATTTTGGTCGTATGAAACTTGAATTTGGTAATCTACGTTGTATGGTTACTTTCGCTAACTTTACTAAAAATGGGCATGACCCACTTTAGTTAAGTCCACTTTTCGGGGGATAAGCTTGGAGTAAAGCAAAGCCCACTAGGTTTAAGCTCAATTGAGCTGAAATTCTGGCACTCTATTGTTTCGAGTATGAGATGGTTTAAGTGAAATAATTTTGCCACACCCCCATTACCGCCCAGAATTAATTAAAAATGTTATACTTCGAACGGTTTTGGTTGTATTAGACTACAATTTCTTAATTTAGCTCATACGGCTACTTTCGGCAACTGTACAAAAAATGGCGAATATATAAATTTTTTTTTTCCGAACAGCATGAAAATTCGTTTATAACAGTAAGGTGGTCTGCTGCAGGACAACGTCTGCAGGGCAATACTATACATCAATAAGAATGCTGTATATATCAGAAAATTCTGATCGTCATGCATTGATGTTTCAAACGGAAACGTCTAGCATGTGTTTTGTTCGAAGGTCAATTTAAACTTTTACAAATTCACAAAACGACCACAAAAAATTCATTGAATTGGGTCGGGACAAATTCTACTATAACTATAACGTTAACTATGAATATATAGATAAGGAAATAGATTAAAACATAGATTTATGTATATAACTTTGGAATAGTTTGAAATATTTGAAATATTTTTCACAGAATTATTTTTTAAGCTACATTTGAAAATGTTTTTCACATAAATTAGTTTTGAGTTGTAGCTTATTGCAAAAAATATAACAACATTTTAAGCAAATTAGTTTTCATCAAAAAATCATAGGGGGAGGGGGGGGGGGTAGGTGGCCCATGATTTTTAATGATAGAAACTGTTTGTGTCAAAATAAAACAATTTTTGCTGGTAAATTATGTTATATGAAAGAATAAGGAAAATGAAAAAAAAAAATTAAAATTAAAAAAAATATGTACAACAAAAGCAACTCTTGGTTTATTGTTTAGTAAGTTGGATATTTTAGAAGTTTTTTGAAAACAATATAAAACATTGCATTGGTGAGGTAACGGTAAACCTTTTCTCATTTTCCCAATTTACTTAATTTCTTAATTTACTTAACTTTCAAACAAAGAAAATTGGATGAAAATCGATTTGAAAATGGCGGAAATGTTTGCTTGCTAAGTCAAAAGATGAAATTTCAATCGTTTTTTTCTCATTCTGAGGCTTATGAGTTATAGTGAGAAAATCTATAGTTTTGAGATATCGCAAGAATTTTAATGTCATAATAACAGGTTTTTTTAAAACATACCTAATATCCGTACAAAATATTTCCGAAAATAAAAGAAAATTACCGTTAATTTTATTAATCAACGACTGTCCATAGAAGAATGCATTGTTATGCATTGAGAAAGTCTATAGTTTTTGAGATATCGCCAAAAGTTTGATGTCATTATAACGGTTTTTTTTTTTAAATTTATGAAGAATTGTTTTTGGCCGAAGCCCAATGCATACAATTAATAACTGAAGAAGGCCGGTTAACTGCAACAATTTAAGAAGAATATATTTATTTTCAAAATGTAAAAAATTACATTTTTAATTACAAATTTTAAAAATTTTTAACCCAAATTTTTTAATAACGTGGTTATGCAGGACTTTTTCAAAAGTAAAAAATAGAAAGCCAGGTAAATTTATGTCATCATAACAATTACCGTTAAAATAAGTTATTCAAATTAAATAAAGTAATTTCTTAATATGTATATATACCATTTTTTCATAATTAAACAAAACAAACACAACAATTTTTGTATTTTGAATTTGTTTTAATACAACTAAATACTTTCATTTTAAGATTTAAAATTTTTACATGGTATTTAATATTTTTATCGCATGCGAAGCAGCGGGTATTTGCTAGTAAATGTATAAATCGAATACTTCACAATTTAACACGAGTTTCTGAGTATTTTTTCCCTAATGCCGCCATTTTCTTTGAGTCAATGCACTGTGGCATTGACTTTAGACAGCAATTAAATTAAAATGCATAATCGAATTTGTTTTGCTGCTCAGCAAAAACTCAAAATTTATGCAGGAAAGTTGTTTAACTTCAGAAACAAAAACGGGTTCTGTTCCGCAGCTAGAAAAACAACCCAACTAGCATGTAAGAAAGTTGCGCAGTTAATTTTTAGCTGAAAGTTTTCTAAATACTTAGAACTTCAAGAATTGCGCATTTTTGAGCGAATAACAAATTTTTATGTATTGGTGTTGCAATCAACTGTGAAAAAATAAAGCTACTTTTTAAGCTTTAATAAATTGCTCCCGTTTTTTGGTGGTAAGACTTACATCTATATGATAAGTTATATCTCTTATTAATGTCAAAATTCTGTTTAAGCTCCTAGCCACTTTTTTAGATTTAGATTTTTGAGTGTAGCTACTTTTAGCTGCTAAATTTTGCTAAATTTTAGCTGCTGTAGACACTGGATTTCTTGTGCCACCTCTAACTTACATATCTTTTTTGACGTTATCGATAAAAGTGCATATTTATCCTTCTTTAATGTCAGTATTAAAAATAAAGTAAAATTAAATTCAAGTAGTTAATTTGCTAAATAAAATAAAATTATTTCTCCCATTTAATGCTTCAATTTAATTTAGGCGTTTTAACACTCATAAATTGCAGAATCTATGCACCACTTTAGTAATTTGTGGGTCGCACCCTAGAGTGCAATGTTTTTGTTTACATAGCCAACCTTTTAGTCAAGAATGTCTGATAATTTTTCAAAGTTTTTTTTTGCGTTTTCTTCTAAAAACTTTATTTCACTTCAGTTTTCATGTGTTTTATGTAAAAACCGTAGCGCACTTAAGTATGCTTCATTATTTTTCAACATCGGGTTAAATACTTTATAGCTTCAAAGCTTCAACGAACGCTTGCCGCACACAGAGTACTGCAGTCCCACATGCTTTATTACGACGTTGAAAAATCACACATATTCTCTTTTAACCCGCTCCAGACTCGAAGGGTTTATGTGGCACCTGTGAATAGCAGCAGTAAAATAAAAATCCAAAGCACTATAAAAGGATTTTTTATTGTATTTAATGGAAAGAGTGGCAACAGGAAAACCCAACAACACAAACAGCACATACGTAAGCTTAGCGGAAACACCGAAAGTCACACTTTTATGTACACACTTGCAGAAACACAAACACATAATCATACACACCCTAACACAGAGTGTCATTGCCGCGCTCATAAATATTTACAGAGCTCGCACGTTCCATTGGCACATAGCACTAAAAATGCATCAGTTTAGCTTTGCCTGAACTTCAACTGCGACTGCGACAAAGACGACATTTTACATTCGTTTCTGCAGGTGGCAGCAGTCACCATTGACAACAACAACAACAATCTCAGCTCTCTCGTTGTACTACTGTCAGCCACATGGACAGACCATAAAATGTTGGCAACACTAGCAGATTCTGCCGTAAAGCAAGCAAAGAAATGAGCAGGACCAAAACTAAAAAAAAAAAATATTAAATTACTGTCGTTAATTTATTTGCTTCCAGTTAGCACAGCATGAAATTCCATTCTATAGCCAAGAGTGATAGTAAAAGGGCGCCAATTCGGACGACTCTGAAGCAAAAATTTCAAATTATAGAGGTTCACTTAATTAGCGCTACTAATTAAATGGCTGTTTTTACTTGATTACTTGTGGTGATATTTGTACTTTTGAATTTCGACTTTTTATTTTGTCTTACTCTTGTCATCTTTATTCGCCTTATTTATTCACATTATTTAAGTTTTTCACTCTTGTGAAAAAAATTGCATTTATTTGACTTCTTTTCAGTCATTTTATTTTTCATAAAATTTTATTATTTTTGTTTTTTATTGATGTTTTTTAATTTAATAATGATATGCTATATCGTCGCCGCTATGCCAGAAGGTCATTTTGAGAAAATGGCAAAATACTATTGAAACGGCTAGCTAAAATTAAAATTATTTTGAAATGCAGTGATACTTTCAAATTATATGTAGTTAATACTTGCCTAAAATTATACATACTTTGTCAGATGAAAACTTGACACCATCATTGGATTACTGTAAAAATTGGATAAAGCACTTTTTGGCATATTATTGGTTTATTAAAAGAATGGATATAGAACCCTGGTAATTCTCTAAAAACACACTTTTCAAATAACATTTATTGCAAAACAAGGAATGTTAACGAAAAACAAATCTAGTAATATACTAGTGAGCAAAAGGTTAAAATATTAATTATCCTCTGATTCGGAATTCGATTCAACGGTTTCATTTCCAATTTGGAATGAGCTGAGAGAAAGCATTTTTTAACTTTGGTTTTTGCACTAAATACTAAAAGACATGTTTCTCACTTAATCCAAGCATGGAATTCCTGTGGAATAAGTTTTTGAGCACATAAACTTTGCAAGTCCCGTTTTTTGGCTACTGTTATAGGCAGGAGATGTTCGTAAAGTAATGGCCAACTAATAGCTGGCCTTCCTCTGACTTTACGCACTTCAACATTAACAAACTAAAAATAAAAACTATACTTGTAAATAAACTCACTGATTTATTATCAAATGAATTGTTTTCGTACTTTATATTCTTGTTCATCATGGTTGTATTTAACACCAATTTGCCTAGGCATCGATTTGCAAAACATCAATGATTTTATATTCAACCAATTCAATTTTTCTTCGTCATTGAACACAATAACTTTTTTCATTGATCTGGCACTGACCAATTTTAAATCAATGAAATCACTATGTGACATTCGCACCACAGGGTATGGATGCTTACGCTGAGCTTGACGAATAACGTTTGACCAATCATTCAGGGAAAATAGAGAACAGTTTTTGGCCGAATGTTCGAATAGCAGAATGCATACTGTCGACGTCCATTTGAGTGTGGCCCACTTCTAGAAAATTTTGTTTGATGATTTCAATGGGAGATTCTCGTACTAACTGAAGCAACATTGCAGCAACATAACGATTGCGGTTCTGCCCACTACAATTATCAGACCACAAAACAATTTTTCGGCACCCTTTTTGCATTTCTCCTTCAATGAATGTTTTCACACAAGATCCGATTTCGCTACTTCCTCTTTTGCCATCAACTTCAGACCAAATTCAGCAAGTTCCATCACGAGTTGCTTCATTATAAACGGTGAAGTTGTATACACATTAGGGCGGGTCGATTTATTTTTCGACAATTTCCCTATGATTTCCGTATTCTATGGGTTATTCCATGAAAATTTGCCAAAGGAACCATACCTCTATCGTTAAAATCGAGTCCCCTACTTTTTGTTGGTAGATTTTTTCCCAAATTGACGTTCATATGAAATATTACTTACACGTTCACATCCATAACTCAAAAACTATCGATCGGGTTTAATCGCCAGTAGGCGCGTTGGAAAGGTGAGAAAAAAATCTCTAACATTGGTCCAATGGCTCAAAAGTTACGGGCATTTTTGTCCAAATTTTGGAGCATTTTTCCATTTTTTGAATATTTTTTTTTTGGTAATAGGTTGATAGATACTTTATTATCTCTTAATTTGAATTTTTGTAGAAAAAAAAATAAAAAGGGGAAAAAAATCAAAAAGTTGGTTTTATGTGTTATTTTGTTTTAGCAATATCGCATGAATTAATCAACCGAATTCGATAAATTTGGGCTTAAACTCTTAATGGATTGAGCCAAAAAAATGGCCATAAAAGTAATATTCTTGGACAAAATCATGAAAAAAATGGAAAAATGCTCCAAAATTTGGACAAAAATGCCCGTAACTTTTGAACCGTTGGACCAATGTTGGAGAATTTTTTTTGTAAATTAATCAAAATGAGCTCACCTTTTCAACGCGCCTACTGGCGATTAAACCCGATCGATAGTTTTTGAGTTATGGATGTGAACGTGTAGGTAATATTTCATACGAACGTCAATTTGGGAAAAAATCTACCAACAAAAAGTAGGGGACTCGATTTTAACGATAAAGGTATGGTTCCTTCGGCAAATTTTCATGGAATAACCCATACAATACGGAAATCATAGGGAAATTGCTGAATTTTTTCACTCCCTACAAATCGACCCGCCCTAATACACATAGTTTTTTTTTGTAATAGAATGGGCTTGCTTCAGCCTGTGGTATCTGAAAAACTGATTGCAAATCCATGGTAGAAACTATCAACTCTTTATCCATTGCACAACTTTCGATGTCTGATCTCATTGCAGCACGGCTTAATTCATTTCGTTTAATGTGTGCTCCGAAATCAGATCTTTGTTCTTCTGATGGTTCAATGGCTGATTGGGCAAGGGTACACGTAGCACATAAATCTTTTTTGGGCTTGTGAAATGCCATGTTGTAATCCTGACCGAAAACTTGTTTGTACTTTTCATAACTGACTTTTGCAGAATCTGTTCCTGCTGCTTTTTCTTTGAAAAGTTCAAACATTTTCGAAATACTTAAACCACTGCTTAAATACAATCTTTTTGATGATTTTCGGCAATAGTGTGACTCTATTGGTGGGAAAGATTCAATATGATTCTTGATGGCAGCAATTACCTCTGGCTTCAATTTGTTGTGAGGTTCATGTTTTCCTGTTTGATCTTCGCCCAAAAATTCATCAGTGTTTGATCGATCTTTGTTTGCCAAAGCAATGGACTTGTACGAAATTGCAAGGGTCGCACAGAAGAATTCACGGCACACTTTTAAATTTTCATTGTTTTTTGGTAAAACGTATTCATAAGCCAAATTCTTTCATAAATTTACTTCTTTTTCGGATCTTCTTCTTTTCCCTGGAATGGCTTTGGTAAATCTCAGGAGGAAGATGCATTTAGCTTTAAAGGTATCTCTTTTTTTCCAATATTCATTGAATATTTCCAGACGATATTCCTCTGTAAATAAACTGCACTTGTAATTCGTTGGTTCTTTGTGAGAGTGATTTATCAAAGGATTCATCAACTTCACCATTTTCATCTTTCCTTTTTTATCCAAATGCTTTTCACCCCGAGAACACGCCTTTTTTCTTAGATTCTTCTTCCATTCTTTAGGCTTCCCTTTTGGCATACCAAGGAAGGCAAAATGGATATAGAACTTTGCTTGTTATGCAACCAAAAATTAAAACAAAGATGTAGGACTTTTTGGCAGAACACAGAACGGTTTGTGAAACATTAATATACTAATAACTCTAATATTGTGAATTTTGGATGTAGCACCTTTTGGCATACCACCGACGATATGTGTATTATATAAGGCCACCAAAAATGAATACAAAAATAATCCCCCTTGAATGAAAGCTTAACTCGAAAGTGTTTAAGTACTCTTTTTTTTCTTTTTGGAGTAGTCTTTTTTTTTTTGAGAGTGTCCCATCTTCGATATATATACTTGAAGATGACATCTGAGGCCCACGATAGCAAAAAACAGTATTCTTTGAGACCTATCCAACGATGTTAAGGTTATAACTAAAAGACCATTTTGGGCTGTTTTTTGGGACACTTAAAAAAAAGTATATTGCTGAAACACTTTCGAGGTAAGCTTTTATTCTAGCCGGTGTCTTTTTATATTCATTTGTGGGAACTTCTATAATTTAAAATTTTTGCTTCAGAATCGCCCGAATTAGCGCTCTTTAAGGCGGCCCACCCTAATATATATATATATATCTTCTTTAAATAAAAGACCGGTTTTTGTATATGTAAGTGCATTTGTTCTCGACCCATTTATTCTCATTATTTAAGTTCAGTCTTGTCTCATGTAAATACCACTTTTTCATTTCCTTTCAGTCGTCTTATTTTCCATCAGCCTGCATAATTTTTGTTGTTTCTTTTTTCTTTTGCTCTTTCTGAAGTTATTATGTATTTCGTTAGGATAAAAAAATCTTTAATGATTTAAATTTTTGTGAGTTTTTTAAAAAATTCAATAAATACTCGTTATTTTGTGACCAATTTCATTTCGATAAAAAAAAAAAGTTAAAATTTGACTTTTATTTATTGATCATATATAAAAATTAAAATTTGACTTATTTTTTTGTCAAAAATATAAGTAAAAATTTGAATTTTATTTTTTGATAAGAAATAAAGTTAAAATTTGACTTTAATTTTTTGATCATTTAACTTTTATTTTTTTGTTCACATTATGTTTTCATTTATTTCGCAAACGACTGGAACAGCGGCAGCAAGCAGATGATACAAGAATTAAAATATTAGCTAACAAGAAGCACACTGCTATATTCAACTATCGAATAGTTTTACTCTTTCCATTTGACTTTTTGAATAGAAATTTCGAAAATAACTGTTATTTTCGGTCCCTGGTTTTTAGGGTTCTGTGATCGAGAACACGATGAAATAGCGTGAAAAGAAGAGAGAATATGCTTATTTTAGGACTCTCTGAGCGAAAACACGCTGAAATAGCGTGAAAAGTAGATAAAATATACTTATTTTGAAAAATTAACTGAGTTTTTGACAGAATTAAATCGCCAATAATCTTTTTTTTACAACATTTATTGTAGCTATATTTTAATCAGTTTTATCTCCTAAAGTTTTATCTAAGTTATTTATCTCCATAAATAATAATCCGATTAGTCTGAAATTTTTAGTGAATACTTTTGAAATATTTTACTTTACATACGTAAAATAAGTTTTTAAAAATTCTAATAATTGTGCCTCGTTAAGCGGTTGTTAAGGGTTCACGACAAAAGAGGTTTTAAAACTCAAAATATTTATTAGTAAAATTTCTACGAATGATATTGTTAAACAAAATATTCGTACATTCTACAAATATTCGTACAAAATACAAAGTATTTTTATTGTGATATCTTTACGAATTTATTCGTAAAATCTTTCTAATATCTGATGTAATAATAATTGATGTGATGTACCTACGAATATATTTGTTTTATATAATCATGATATTCGTAAACAAAAATACATCAATTCGTATTAGTGCATTGTATGAATGATTGTGTACATTTAAATAATAATATTCGTAAATTTTTCGTACGAATAACTTCGTAATTTCTTTCATTACATTCGTAGTATGTATTAATGCATTCATACTATTTACGAATTAAAAATAATATTAGAAGATACAATTCATTCTGACCGTAGGAATTATTAGTAGAATGTACGAATTATTAGTAGAGTTTAAAAAATTAAAAACCGAAATTGTTTAGCCTTGTTTGTAGAACATCTACTGAACATAAGGAACTGTATGATTGTCAAGTGACTGTAGCCTACTGGTAGAGTACCTGGCTCATAAACTAAAGAGCCAAGGTTTTTTTTTGCTGGTTTTTACGAATAAAATATTCGTCATATGTACTAATTAATATACGTCGATTCTACGAGTCCTATTCGTGATTGAAAACTGCGAATATAATTCGTAGAATGGACGCATTAGTCATAAGTAATATATACGCACAAATATTTTTGAGTGAACTCAAGTAAACAAATGGTTCACTTTGCAGAGCAGTTGAAAGTTTACAGTTTTTTCGAGTTTTGTGATTTTTTTGAGAAAAAATCAAGTTGTAGTTGAAATACTATTCGTGCAACTTATAAAAAATTTCGTTTTTTATAGTTTTAATTTTTATGTTGCTGCGTATTTGTAAAATACAGTTTTAACGTATTTTTCGAACTTACAGTAAACTTTTAAAATGAGTCCCTGGGAGTCACGGGTTGGTTTCAAAGAAAGTTAGGTTTAACATATCTGAACACAATACAAATAAAATATTCCTACATATACTTGCCTTCTGTAACGATTTATATCAGAAAACCTAAGCAATTTTCATATCCCGCTTGCACTTGCTTGATATGGTATTTTTTATTGGACAATGAGGCAATATATTTTAATTACATATTATTATAAACCACAGTAATGTATGAAACAAAATTAATATACCTTATTATTGATGGAAAAGTAGTCAACGAATTGACTTATTCAAAATACTTATTTAAATGTTTAAAATTTGTAAAAGGACTCAAAGCAAATTCCAAAGCACCGACAAAAAAAATTGAAGATGAATACAGAATCTTCTCATTACATGCAAAAATAAGATTTATTTATCTTATTAATCTTAATCTCGCGTACACTTTTCCACGAATTGACGAAAATTTTTATGAAAACACTGCAAAAAAGGATATATTGGCTGCAAGGAAAGGAAAAATTTAAGATGAAATCCGCAACAAATTTGGAAAAGCGTACACATACCGATAGCAGAAAAAATAAATACGAATGATAGAAATACAGTGCCGAAATTTTTCGAAAGAAATGACATAACAGCTGAGTTGGCAGGTGTTGAAGGAGAGATCATCAAAAGGTTGAAAGTCATCCTCAACGACTTGAACTGCAGGAAAAAAGTGAGCGGCGAAAAGTACTGCATATATACAACAGAAGTAGCCTATTTGAGCTAGTAAAAATGTCTTAAAAAGCTCACATCTACACTGCATAAAATCTCAGCGCATTGTAAACACATTATAGAATATTAGTCGTTACCAATTGGAGAATTGTCCGAAGAAGCATAGGAATCCAAAAAGAACGACTATAAAAATACAGATACTTACATACCTGCAAAATTTCTCTAAAACAACAAAACTTGGATCTTTTCCATATATTGGCCTTTTCATCAGACCCAAGAATTTTATTATTAAGGCATGTCGGAACTCAAAAAGAGTTGAAAAAATATTTCATGAAAATGTTGGAGTTATATAATTATTATATAAATATCGATGCATATTTTCAACAAAACTAGGTTCAGTTATTAAATTTTATTTCCTATTTAAAATCTCATGTTAAAATAAAATTATTTTTTTGTGCGAAATTTTTTTTTATTTGAATTTAAATTATTTTATTTTTTTTTTTAATTTCTTTTATTTTTTATTGAACAAAAAAAAAATTAAGTGAGACATATGATAAAATCTTGAGTTCTTAATAATTTGTATTCTCGATTATTGTTACTTTTTGAGACAATTTTTTTGTTCAGTGTAGCAATAGTATAATAGACTTTAAGAAACGAAATTGACTTAGAATTCGTGTTGATTGACTATGAATCTGATATTATTCATGAAAGAAAGAAAAATCATACGGAAAAACTTTGTTTATATAGGTTTTTAGAACCTTCAGAAAGCGTGCATTCATAATTTAATTCCTCAGCATCCTGTCAGTCTATTTAAATGTCGTACAAAATATGCTCTATTTTTTTTCTATCCACATCAAAAAAATTAGCGAGATTTCTCAATCCGCTCAGAAATTATGATTTGTGTAACGAGAAATACCAGATCGAACCACTGTGCATTGATCTAAAATTCTTACGATTCAAAGTGCTTAACAAAATTATCCAAATTTCAAAACATTCCAAAACTGTCTTTAAAATTTTATACATTAATTTGTAAATTATTATTACAGAAAGTTAGATTGTGTGGGTTGGAAAGGTTAAAAATGTTAGGAGCAAAAATGAATCTCTTTTATTTTCCAACTGAGCAAATTTTCAAATTTGGGTAGTACGACGGACCATTCATAGTATTACAATTCAAATTTATTTGATTCAATATAAAATTGATTAATTAAGGCTATTTTTCACAGTCTATCTGTATTTAAATAATGTACTGTATATTTAATAACAACATTTTCGATCGTGTACTTTCTAATATTTAACAGTCGGAATATTTTCATTCAAGAAAACAATTTACTATCTTTATTAATAGTAATATCATTTAATAATTCATTTGCACAATTTATCACATTGACATTAAATATATTTCTCTTGACAATTATACAGTATTTTAACATCCACACATTCATATTGTTGATTTATAATATTTTTATTTTCTTGAATGACTTCAAGTATTCTCTCCCTTTTCCTGCACGTTTTGTATCATTTCCGCACAATAAAATAGCACACTAGATTATTTTACTTTGCACACTGTTTGTTTATTTAAGATATTTTTAGTGGTGAGCAGAGACAGTGCATAAAGATTATTTATTAAATTGTGGTTGCACATTTTTATTTATTAGTCAATTAATTTTATTGAAAAATTACCATGTGGGTAATTCTCATCATTAACACAACATGAAAAATGACGCTTGCATAGGAAAAAAGTTTTAATGTTTTTGCATAAAATGTTGTTTATTATGCTAATTAATAAACGTTGCTACATGTTTCATTTGAATAAATTATAAGTGTATTTTGTCTCCAGGAAAAATTTTTATTGCTTAATAAAAAAGCTTCTATATTTATCTAAGGATTAATAGAGAAGAGCACTTACCCAGTGGTAAGTGGGCAATTGGCATAAGTAGTGGTCCATACAATAAGAAATGTGTAGAAGGGAGATCGGTCGGTCGAGCGTGATACTACAAAAAAATTGTTTTCGCTGTTTACATATTCAACAATATTTCTGCTAATGTTTTCATTGCATTTTGCTTACATTTAAGCTCGATTTTAAAAAATTCCCATTAATTTTCAATAATGACATACATATTAGCCAGGGTTCAGAATATTCACACACCTTCACTCACAAACATTTGCTTGAAGAACACAACACACAATTTTATTTTCATTTCATTTTTGTGTGTAACGTAGTTATCGTGTTGTTGATCATCCAACATGAATTCTTCATTTTAATATTTGCTTGTGCGTCACAAACTCAAACAATGATCGATCTCAACAATTCTCTGTGTTTCAGTTTTACACTTATGTTTGCGTCACAATGTTCATGTTGGAGAATTCAGGCCTTTGTCAAAACCAAAACAAAGACAATTTTTCCAACATGAATAAGTGGTGTTTGCAAAATTGTCTTTGTTTGTGTCGGTCATTAAGATCGATCACTACCGTCGTGTGGCGTAAAAAACAAATGCTGTTCTGGTTGCTGTGCAGCGTATTGTACTGGTTTTTGGCCAAGTGTAGCAAATTTCGGCGTCAATTAGAAAATATTTTAAAATATTAAAATAATAACGTAATAATATGTATTTTCAAGAGTTTTAAACGACATTTATCAGTGTTAAGGGGTCGCTGATTCCGAATCTAAAGTCAGAATTTTAAAATTCAAGATGCTGGATAGGGTTGCCACCTTAATTTTTTGTAGTTTTATGAATTCGGGACTGGCAAAAAAAAAATGGTACACCAAAAATGGGTCGCTGAATCCGAATCCGTTGTCAGAATTTCCAAATTATAAAATTTTGAAATAATAGGGTTGCCACCTAATATTATATCTTTTCAAGAGTTTTAAACGTCATTTATCAGTGTTAAGGGGTCGTTTATCAGTTTATGTTGGATGATCAACAACACGATAACTACGTTACACACAAAAATGAAATGAAAATAAAATTGTGTGTTGTGTGCTTCAAATAGTGTTTATTGACATTTATGTTGGAGATTTCTGTTACATGAGTGAAAATTTCTGAACCCTGTATTAGCTCTTTAAAGTCGGGACATTTTTTTCACACATGGACTAATTTTGACGTTGACCAATTTATAAATGATACTGCTAGTTTTGTGACATCCGACTTAGTGATGCCATATTACATCATCTTCCTAATAGGATTAACATGTAATATGAAAGAAGTAATAATATATATAACGTGAATTTTCCCTTAAAACTGGGATAATATTTAAAAATATTTAAAAATTCTGAAAAATACGATTGTGACAAGACCTTAGTGGGAAGGGGGGGGGGGTGGGCAAGACTTTGTGGCAATGTGTTATATGGTGGGCAAATAGTCTGAAATAGGCAAAAAACGTGTAACTAATTATATGGACGACTTTTAACAGAATACTTTTTTTTAAATACGATAATGTTGCAAAACTTTCAACACCTATATACAAATCTGTAAAACATTTTTTTGGACATAGAATGACTACTTAAACATTGATGGTTCCTACCTTACACCGTAAGCAGACAAAGGAGTTGGTATCTTGGTGTTCCGACACGCAAGACAAAAGAAGAGAGAACACAAAAATTTACACGGGACTCCCCACTACAATAAAAACACAACAAAAACGAAAAAGAACACGCTGAATACCCACTTATAAAAATTGGGTCGGTAATGAAATTGTAATGCAGAACTGTAAGCGGAAACAAAATATTGTTTGTGCTCACTTCTTGTTTGTGCTCACATTATTTTATTTTCATTATTCAAACATCAGTTTGACTTTATTCGTCTGTGTAGCAACATTGTGTTTTCACACAGGAAGTTTTGCAGTGAAGTGTTTTTGTGAAAACTTTTAATCTTTATGTTTTGACCAAAATAAAGGCTTATGTACAAAATAACAAAGTATAATTAAACATTAATTTTGAAGTGCTAGATAAAAGGTATTTAATTCGTTCATTAAATTGTAAAAATTATTGTGGAAATAATTTGTGGCGTCACTTGCACTTGTTTGCTTCTTTTCGGTAAGTTTTCTTTCGTTTTCGTTGCGTATTTGTCGTATAGAGGATATTCGTTAAATTTATTTGTGTTCTTTCCATATCTTGCATATCTACTCCCATTGTCGCTTTCTATGTAAAGTAAATGTCATCAGTGTTTTAGTGGCCATGTCCGAACAAATGTAATTGAGAACTGTAAGCAGACTTCGGATTTCCCGCAGATACATTGTATTTAAGAAATAATTGGTTACGTCATGTGTCCATTTACCATTGGGTGCTAAAATTATTTTATTTTCATTGCTCAAACAACAGTTTGACTTTACTCGTCTGTGGAGAAACATCGTATTTTCTAGCAGGTAGTTTTGCAGTGAAGTATGTTTTTCAAAATTATTAATCTTTATGTTTAAACAAGAACAAATAACATCACTAAGTGTTATTCAGTATAATTTCTGAAATGCTCGATAAAAAGCAATAAATTTGTTTATCAAATAGTAAAAATTATTGTGCAAATAAATTTTTGGCGTCATTTGCCTTTGTTTGCTTCATTCAGCGTGTCCTTTTTTGTTCTCTCCTATCTTGTTAATACTTACTCCCATCGTCGCTTTCTGTGTAAGGTAGAAGCCATCAGTGATTAAGCGGCCATTTCTGAACAAATGTAATTGAAAATTGTAAACAAGATTTGAAGGCTTTGCAATTAAATTGTATTTAAGTAATAATTGGTTACGTCATGCGTCCATTTACCACTGGGTATAAACAAATGAAAGCAAATGACGCACAGTAGTTAAAAATAAGTAAAAAAATATCTTCGAACCTCACGACTGTATTTCAGTTTATTCGCAGTCTTGAATGTTTTATTATTTTGGTGACGTCATTTTTATAAGGCGTGGTTTTTTATCCAAATATTTCAAACTTGAAACTCTGAATCCTTTTTATTTATTAAAAGCTTATGTTAACAATATCAAATTTAAACATTCATGTTTTGAAATTTACAAAGGTTTTTCTATGATAATGACGTCACTTTATGTAGGAGGTGGGCGAAATTTTAATTTTTGTGTTTTAAATTGCAAACATCGAGTTCAAAGTTTAAATTAAAAGAAATTTACAAAGTTTGAAACTATTGTACTAATTTTTGTGGAATTTAAGGTGATTTTACTGTTTTCATGAAGTCACTTTGTATGGGAGGTAGACGTGGTTTTCATTGGATTTTACAAATTTCATATGTTAAGTGCATATTACAGGTTAAAGCATATGTGCGAAGTTTGAAGTCATTATTTTAATTTTTGTGAAATTTAAAGAGACTTTACAGTTTTTATAAAATCACTTTGTATGGGCGATATGCGTGGTTTTCATCCAGTTTGGATCATTTTCATACTTAATCTTTATGTTTGAATAAAAAACTTACCCACGCATTTAATTTCGTTACGATAACTCAAATATTACGGCTGTTATCGTGATCATAGACAGACAGAAGAACAGACGGGCATTGCTAAATCGACTCAGGATGTGATGCTTATCAAGAACATATAAACTTTTCTATACCTGCGACGCCTCCTTATTGTCGTTACAAACGAAGTGACTAAGTAAATATACCCCCTACGCATTTGAATATGAGTGGGGGTATAAAAAACCCGGCCACCGATCATAAATGTAAATTTACATTTACAGCATAGAGGAAATTTAAAGCATAGAGTCCAAGGATCATATAATCACAGAATAAATCTACATTGCAGACTTTTCTCGCCTTTCAACAATAGATAAAGTCGGTTTCGTTAAAAGAGTACCTCAGAGTACTAGTAAAAAAATTAGTTATGACTGAGTATGAAATTTGCAAAATCAAATCGAAAGTAGGTAGTCTGCCTCCCATACAAAGATACTTCTTAAAATAACCAAATCCTTTATAAAATCCACTAAAATTCTTAAATTTACTTGATTTTTTATACGCAACCTCAACTATTTTAAGCGCATTCTGAGTTAAGAATTTAGAAAAATTTATGAAAAACCACACCTATCCTTTCAAAAGGACATCATCAGAACAATAAAACCATCATAGCTTCGAAAATACTAAAACACGGCTGTGAGGGTATTTTAACATCCGTCTATCATTAATCGTTTTTGATTAATTTTATAGTTATTAATTTAGATTTCGATACAGTAAATTGGACCCTTTTAACAGTGAGAAAAACAATTGACCTTTAACAGTCAAAAAGTCAATCGTGACAATCGTGAAGTCCAAAAATTAAAACTGACTTAAAAATTATTATTTTATAATATTATCTAAGAGAAACATTTTAATTTTATTACATGAAGCAAGTCTTACATTTTATATAAATTCATTTACCATGATGATCAAGTCGCCTCCACTGTTTCACAAATGTAGTTTTTATATTTCGTAAAGATTAAGTAAATCTTTCGAAGACTTTTTGTTTTAGTAAATATGGCCAATGTAAAGGCATTGGCTAAAGATAATAAAAAAATGGTTGAGGCAATAAAAGAAAAATATAATAAATTTGTTTTTTAATTACTATATTACATAATAACTTAACTGCCTAATTACTTAACAATCCAATTTAACTACAACATTTTCAGACTTTCAGACACGTGACGATATGTAAATAAAATATTTTAAAAGAAACTGTGGGTTTTATTTAAAATCTTTTTACGCCGAAAACATGTTTATGTGTAATAAAAATTTGGCTTGCAAATACCTCTAACCCATGTTAGTTGCTTTCGCTAAAATTTGTAATCCAATACGAAGATTTGCAACGTTGGCCAGCTGGACCCGTCTGACACGTGACAGTGGATGTTTTATTTTTTTCTCTTTCATTTTACAAATTTTATAGAAATTTTGAACGTGCAATCAAGAAACAAAATGTAATCTAATGTAATTTAATTACACAAGAGGACTTAATTTCCAATGAGTAAATTTAAAAGTGGCTGTAAAATAACCTCAAAAAAGAGTTGAATTTGTCTGTACGTGACCGTGGAATGCTCTTAAAGACCTATACATTGAAGAGTTAGAGGGTTATAATGTTTCACGAAAATGTTCCTAGCAATATTTTACATAAATGTGCTGAGCACATCCTATACCAAAAACGTAAGGTTCACATGGTTTCGTTTGCCGATTCACTATGGGGATAAATTAATGTTCAAAATGGGGATAAATTAAACCCCCTCTAAAATAAAACTCAGACGTAAACCCATTCGAAACGCCGATACACGTATATTTTTTTGGTCCCCTCCATCAGAATCCGTTGGCGGAACCTTGTGATTTTTTTTGTGTTGAATAGTGTAATTATTACAGTTACAATATCATTTCCGACGAATATTTACCAGCGGGTAGTTAGTTATTTTTAACAATCCATGCTTCAGAAGCGGTTTTCTCTACTAAGTTTTGCATAATTTGGTTGTAAAACACGTGCTTGACAAGCACATGTGGTTGTGTGTGTGTTTGTTAATTCATGACCATTCTGTGCATGGCAGAATTATTGACAAGGTAGTAGCGTCAACTGGCTTTTTTTCTCACGAGCGGCAATCGGAAGTTGTCATAATTAGTTGTTCATGAAATTTATCAAAGAAAAGTGAAAAAATAAGCAACGAATTAAACATAGCTAGTCAACCGCAGCAAACGTAAAACATTCCAATAAACTTCACGAATAAATTAATTGAATCAAAAAAAAAAAAACTTAAAAATAAACAACGACTTAAACATAGCTAGTCAATAGCAGCAAACCACAACTGCTGTAGTTGTTTTTGACAACTATTGATCACCAAAAAACTGTCACTACTATCTTGTCAAATAATTATACCATGATTCTGTGTTAGTTCATAGAAAAAGTACCAATTTAATTAATGCTCTAATGGTAGTTGTGGTAAAGAGAAGAGTTCTTCCTCTCTAACCATAAGGGATTAAACCTCATAATTCTCTTCCAACTTTTCAACGATAAATAGAACAACAGTACAATAGTATATTTATGTACTGAGATTTAAGGAATAAAAATACGATATGTTTTTATCAATAATTCGATTCAAAGATTGCGTTATTTTAGTGAAAGTTTTCTTAGAGTGGACTCAACCCAAGTAACAATTTTAGCCATATATTCATTTTTACAGAGCTTATAGTGCTATCTTATATAGCAGCAAGCTTCAACTATAGCTTTAGTCGCGCTACTAAAGCTCTTGCAGAGAATATATAAGGCTGCTTTCTTGAGTTTAAAAGCAGTATTTTTGCTTCATATGGAGAGAGGAAGTAGCTGTCAACTTTTAAAAGAGTTCCTGTCAAACCAAAATAAGAGCTCTTGCAAAGCTTATTTTTCTTATTCGTTTAAGTATGTATGTGTTAAAAATAAACTCAAAAAATATATAAAATTTGACAAGTGTCATGCAATTAGATTGACACTTAGATTAGGTGATTAGAATGACAAATAAATTAAAGAAATAATAAAGTGATTATTATATCAGACTCATGTTCGTGTATTCGTTGTATGCTGCGAATTTCGGTGCGCTTTTGAATTTATCGGAAACGTGAATGTCGGGCTTTACAAATAATTAAAATTAAGAAGTGTTAATTATTTAAAAATAGTTGCAAAATTTTTAACATTCTTTAAAATCAACTAAAAATGATTTAAGTACTTTATTCTTAAATATATGTATCATAGAAATCATCAATTTCGTTTTAAATATTATTGTAAACACTAATATTTAGCTTGCTTCAACTTCGAAGATTTTCTATTTTTTATAAGATCGCCATTTTTTCAAAGAAGCTCTTTATCAGATTTTTTAATCACTTGTTATTCCCAAAAATTTATTGCATTAATTAACAGTATTTTACATCTATTCGCTTTAAAAATGCAATACAAAAATACACATTAAAGCAAATATTATACTCAATCTACGAGTTTTAAAACAGCTGTATAGTAATTTTTATTACTTTAAAAGATCCTTTACAGAGCAAGTAGTAAATTTAAGAGTTCTGCTCTTTTGCAGATTTGATAAAATCCTTTACAGAGCTGTATAAAGTATTAAAGCTCAAAATGGTAAAAAAATCATATTTGGAGCATTTTCATTAAAAGCAACTAGCAGCAAACAAAGCTGCGGTAAAGCTTCAACCGCATATTATACACCTATAGAACACTTTTAGGACTCACTCGCACCTAGTTGCTCCAACAATGTTACTTGGGAAGTCATTTGTTTGTAAGAACTACAAACATAATATTTGAACAAACTCAAATATATTTGCGTGGTTATCGTTCTCCACGGTGTGCAGGGAGCAATTTTTATTCAACCTGAAATGTCGACACAATCTGAGTATGCAGGTGTTTGAAGAACCATTTATAGATGCAGAATCCATTGTTTTTAAAATCCTATGAGTTCGTTTAAGGGAGTAAAACGATATTTTATAGTAAAATAAATCGAGTTTTTTTATATGATAAATAGGTAGTAACACAATTAAGCAATACGTCTACAAAGTTTAAAAAACTTTTTTAAGAAGTTTAAAAAAAGCATTTGCAATTTAAGTTATGAACTAATTAATATCAGTAACATATCCGGTAAATAACGACTGTTATTAAAAATCCAAAAGAGCAAAATAGTATAATTTTTGAAAAAAACTATTAAGATAATTTTATGAGAAATTCAGGTACAAGCATCAAACAAACGAGAAGTGTTGCTTGTTTTATTCGAAGTAAAAATGGTAGAAATCCATCCCACAAAATTACACTTCACATGTTACTGAAAAAGTGAACACTCTGAAAAATGTATACAAAACAGATAAATTACAGTTTGACATAGTTTCAAACGAATCTAAAGAAGTTTGACCCGTAGAAAGGGCTGCTGCATCTGAATTGCTAGAAACTCGCAAGTTAATAGGAAACTATATGATTAATGTAATGGCTGACGGAGGACAGGGATTCATTAAACATTTTTTAACAATTCACTATACGATATAGCAATTGAAAGAAGAGCTGCAATACCTTTCTTGTAAGGTAAAACTTATGTGAATACCATGAAATATATATTTTGTATAGGCAATTAAAAAACTGTCTTTTTGAAAATGAAAAATACCTATTTTTTTGGGGTCTTAAAAGAGTATGTAAAGTCAAAATATTTAAAATTTTTATTTTTCAAAATTTGTTTATGGAAAATCTTTATTATTTTGTTAATCTTGGGTATGCATTCTAAAGGGAAAATAAGTTAAATTAAAAAACATGATTTTCTGTCCAAAAAATGTGTTCAGGAGAACCAAAACCGCTCCATGGGGATTTTTCCGATCCAAAAAAAAAAAAATGATGCCGATATAATTTTTTAGAGTCACTCTAACAAATCGATCCGGCTTACTCTATGTATATGAATATGATATAATAGATTATATAAATAAATACAGTAATTTTGCTGAATTAGGGTGCGGTGGGTGAAGCGTTTCACTTGTGAAATTTTGACTTTTATCAACGACCGCAGAAGTAAAATATGTAGTAAATTTCGGCAACGAAATAAAATCAGAAATATGAAAGAAATTTCTGCAACGAAAATAAAAAGAAAATTTTGCTCAAGAAAGCAGGATGAAATTTATTGAATTTATTTTTTTTTGCTTTTTTACAAATTTATATTATACACCTTTTATTTACCACCTTTTTATTACAAATTGTATTCAATTGCATTTTTGCACAACTTTTCAACTTCTAAACATTTGTTTGATAATAAATCGGCGTTGCCAGATTGGTGCGTTGCAAACCATGATACCGGCCATATGCCGGTAGGAGAAAATTGTAAGAAAGTTCGTTAGTAAATCATTATAAGGTGTGAAAATTCCTTTTGGATTCACGGACGATTATTCGTCAAGAGATTTCTGGCATACGGGAAAATTACCAAATTTTAGTTTTATAAGAACAAAACCGTCCGAAATAGGGGATTTTTATTGATTTTAAGGCGATGAAAAGGGGTGTGGTAAAATTTTTTTCCTAAACCATCTCATACTTGATTGCCAATATTGCTTGTCCCTTGAATATATGGCGAAAACATAGTTCGACCACTCCCATTTTTTGTAAAGTTTCCGCCAGTAATAATACGAACTAAATTGACATATAACCATGTGTCATACGAACCGTCATGCCGCACATTTTTTCATGATACAGAGAAGCGTTCAGACGTACATTGTGTTGCTCTTCCAAAACAGTACTACAAAATTGTTTCCAAAAGTTTTTTGATCAAGTGTATTTATTATGTGAATTAAGATTGTGAGGCGGTGATCTAAAATGGTGACGGCGGTGATCTAAAATGGCCTACTGCTTTGAAGTGTCATATGATCAGCAGCCATACAATTCATGAGAATGAATTAGAGGATCTGCACATTCATATGCTAGTTTAAACAGTGAGTTGATCACAGCTTAATCACTCAAAGACTACTGAAGAGGAATATGTAGCGATTTCCGAAACAGATTGTCTAGTCAGCTAAGTGATTGACTCTATACAGAGTTGTTGTTGTTGTTGTTGCCTTCTTGAAAACTCACTTGATCTAAAGCTCACAATCTTAATTCATGTAATTATTCAATAGATCATAAAAAATAATTGTATTTATTATGGTTTATGCCAACTACTCAATTGATATATTTAAAATTCAAGGTACATATATCAGTCGTGTTGGTTAAATGTTCTTAAAAAATGTGAAGTGTTTGTGAAATATCTATGGAGTGGTTGTGTGATGTCAATCGTGTTTTCAAAATGAAACGTTTCACCCCACAAACTCCATTTTAATGCGTATTTAGTATTTTTGTGTGTGTTTTGTGCGGTTTTATTGGTCTTTTGGCATTTTTCAATTCATTGCACAAATGCGATATCACTTGAAATGCGTCAACATGGGCAACCGTGGCTCTACACCTGTCGAAACTGCGACTCTGACCTCGATATTTGCGATGAATAATAAACTTGGATTCGATGATTTTTATTAAGTATTTTAGTTTCTTGGTGACTTAGGAGTCTACCCGATACCATTAAACTGATTAATGTTGATGTTTATACATGAAAACCAAAACATTCTTTTGGTGAAACGCTTCCCACCATTTTTCAAAAATCGAAAAACGAAACTTTTCCAAAGTATCCACTTAATTTTTTATCCACAAAAGAAAACCAATTTATTGACCTCTAATAACTTCAGAAAGAATTTATATTTTTGTTTGAAAATTTGAGGACATAAGTTTTAATTGTTTTACTATCTATTTATGATATAAAATGATCATTGTTTTTACTATAAAAAAAAATTATTTTTTACTATAAAAAATCGATTTACCCCCTTAAACGAACTCGTAGGATTTTAAAAACAATGAATTTTGCATCTATAGATGATTCTTCAAACATCTACATACTCAGATTGCGTCGACATTTCAGGTTGAATAAAAGTTGCTTCCTGCACACCGTGTCTCCGAAAGAATTAAAAATGTTATGGAGAAAACAAATGTGTTTTTTATGAGAAGGGTTTTAGCCGACATTTTGAATTTGTACACAGTTTTTGAGATATTGTATTTGAAAAATAAGGCAAATCGAGAACATTATGAAAAATATTATCAAAAAATTCTTTTAAGCATCTAAAAAAATATTTAAGTTATCTCTATCAATAATTTTAAGTTTCCTATTTAAAAAATTAAAAATATCGGTTGAGTGTTATTTTATTATTTTATTTAATTGAATTTTATTTAATTTAATACAGGTCGTTAGAATTTTGAAACAAAATAACATTTTTAAAAATTTTCGAAAAAAAGGAATTATAATTTGAAAACCGTAAATAACTGTTTTAAATTGCAAGTTACTTTTTTTCAACAATTTTGAAAACGGTTCCGTGTAAAGAGAAATCGATTTTATTTAAAATATGTTCGTATAAATATATAACTAATTATTTAAAAGTTTGAAAGGCTACTAAAACCAAATATATATATAAATCGGATTCAATTATATGTTAAAAACTTAAAGGTCAAGAAACGATATCTAAAAATTTTTAAAAATGAAAGAAATTCTTAGGAGAATTTTTGATTTTCCTCACCTTTTTTGGCAAATAAGTTATGTATTTTTTGTAACTTTTTGTTTTTGAAAGAAATTTTACGAAATTTATCGGAAAGAAAGTTACAGAAATTTTTTTGTTACAAATAAAGATTTAACTCCTACAAATATTATAGGAGTTAAAAGAAATGTATAAAATTATATAATTTTCCACTAAAAATATAATTCTTTACAATTTTAAAAACTCGTTGTGAATTTCTCAAGTTTATCTTAAATCGTTATATCGATGGACGTAATTTATACCTTTTAATAACATTAAATTCATAAAAATCTAATGAAAAAAGTACAGTTTTTAATTCTAGAGACTTAAACATCTCGCAAAATATTTAAAAATTAAATTTTTATAAAATCTTCTAACTTTTAAGAGCCCCAAAGACGAAATCAAAGCAGTGATGTCATGATAGAATTTTAAAGTGTACCTTTTTGATTGAGAAAAGTGTACCTTTCTGACTAAGAACGTACATTTTTAACCAAAATATTGCCAACAAAATAAATAGGGGCATTCACGATGCAGTGTACTTGCCTGTGCAGTTGAGGACTTGTGCAGTTAGGTTTTCGTAAACTGACCATTATCAGTTTTTCAAAGCTGTCAAAAATTTTTCAAAAACAACTGCTCAAGTCCTTATGTTTGAGGCTACAGTAGAAAAGCACTTGTGCTGATTTTTGAAGTACGTGCACTTTGTTTAGGAACTGCACTGGCAATTGCACTAAATCGTGAATACTCCTATTGTTAAGTCTCCTAAGGGTAAAAAAAGTGTTTCTATAAGTTTAAAAAGCAATAATGCGTTTCTTTAATTATCAAAACAAATTTAATCTCCTCCAAGCTGATTCCATTAAAATCAAAAAATTTGGTGAAGAAAAAATATCTCTGCTATCTAGCCAAAGGCGGAAAGCTTAAGACAAACAGCCAGAGACGAGCAGACATAAAAAAGTAGCTAGAAATTATCAATTCTTTTTAATTGGTAGCACTTTTTAGTTAAGGGCTTCTACACACTGAACGTAAAGGTAGGTGTATCTCATGTAGACATAAAATTCATTAATAAAACAAAATTTATAAAATTTAGTTTACAAAATTTAATATAGATTAATATAGAGTAGACCAATTTCAAAATTTAAAAATGTACCTTTTGAAAAAAGGCGTACTTTCGTACTGGCGGTAGTAAAAGTGTACCTCAAAAGGTACATTTGTCTTGCTTGCGGCAGCACTGAATCAAAGTTTCGATGCAGTATATTATATATACCATATATTTTTGACATACCTTTTGTTCAGAATGTCTGACGAGGCAATTATAAAAAAATTAATATAATTTTCTGTTCCCTAAACTTCAGATAAATAATGTATATACAACATTTATATTAAAGTGCTTAGTCATAGAAATATTAAAATTTATTAAAACTGAATTTAAATTTTTAAAAATCTAATTATAATCAACTTATCTACTGGCAGAATGAACAAATTTCCATTAAAAGTAAATTTCAGCGGCGAATTTGAACTGAATTGACTTGAATGGCTGTAAAAAATGTGCAACTACTAAATCAAGCATACTTCAACCAAGAGTAAGTCTTAATCAAAATGCAAGGGTCACAGTTAACCAACGTTAGCCATTTCAAAGTTATACAGCATTGTCAGTGCGCAATAATTTTACAATAAGTGCAAGTACCACGCTTATCACATAAATTCTAATTATTTTAACATTTGATGTTGCTGGCAATTATATGCGCGCAAAGCCAATTTAGACCACAAACAAAACCACACACACAGCTAATTTCCGCCATCGTATTTAGTCGGTCGGAGCTAATAATAAAATTTTAATTTCGAGTACCAATACTAATTTGACAGCAAAAACAAATAGCTGAATTTCATTCATTATCATATGCCAGAGCAAATAATCAGCTGTTACATAGTTAAGGGCCAAAGTTTTTCCTTTTAACACTATACATTGTAGCATGAGCTATGTTCCACCATTTGGGATTTATTTAAAAAATATTAAAAAATTTGCTCCGATGTGTTATAATGTGCCGCAATGGTATGTTTTGGGATGTGAAGTTAGTTGCTCCATTGACTTTTTTAGGAAGTTGAGTGATTGTGCTGTAATGTGCCCAAGTTTTACTAAATTGTGCCGTAGGTGGAATTGCCAATTGTCGGCTCTGTTTATTCTGGCTAAAAAATGTGAGTTGTGCTGATTAACCTTTTCGATAAGCTGCTTAAAGTATACTTATGTGTGCCATTTGAATAAGATTTTACTAAACTCAAATCAAAGATTTTCAAAATTTATTCAATATAATGAAAAGTTAGAGGTGTCAGTTCGAAGTTCAGTCAATTTACGTTGTACAAACGTCAGAAGGATAGAAGAACAAAACAAAAATAATTATGCGTTTGCGTCAGCAGTTGTTTCATGCGCACCTAAAGAAAAGTATAGGCAGCGTCAAAACGAACACAGAGGCAAAGCATAATTATTTTTGTTTTTTTCTTCTATTTTCACGACGCTTGTACAACGAAACTTGAGTTCGAAGAGCATTCGAAGTCGAACTGGGACCTCTGTATACTATAGCCTCTGTGGCTTAGTTCTATTATAAGTTTTTAGCGATCAAAATCCATTTTTTAGTCAGCAAATAGCATTTATCGATCAAATTGCAGTACACATTTTTTTTTGTTTTTAAACACTTAGGCCCAATTTTTCAGTGCGAGCTTAAACTCTAGTCAAATTAAACCGAGCTTAACTCACCGAAATTGAACGTTTAAAATAGGTTTAGGCAAAAAAGAAACACATTATATGACAACTTAAGTCAATTTAACTTCAACGAATGCTAAAATATCTAGTTAAACCGAGTCTAATCGTCCAATTTTTGTGAGTTAACCTCAGTTTAATTTGACAAGAGTTTAAACTCGCACTGAAAAATTGGCCCTTAGTTTCTTAGATAAAGCACATTTTGGTATATGAAGCACATTTTTATAATGCAAATGTGATGTAATCATCAACAGGAACCTACAAAAAAATTGAGAATACAAAAGTTATTGAAGTAAACTTATTTTGTTCCACTTTCCATAAATGCATAAATAGTTTTAAGAGTACATATTAGGGCATCCCATAACGGGATCCCGAACTTTTCTTAATCCCGACAGTCCCGGGATTGCAAGGCCTAAAATCCTGGGATTTTCGGTATCACATATAAATATTAATAATACTGGGTAACAATTGTTACTTTGCCAGAATAGGGCTGTAAATTTAGTGTAAGCTTTTTGACAACAAATTCTATAGAAATAATGTCAGAAAAACTCACACTCAATTTAGAGTTGGCATCAAATCTACTATTGGTAAGGCCTAATGTGTCAAGCACATGATACTTCTTAAGAAATACTGAAATATGATTTTAATAATACAAGAATAAAAATCTTTTTTAAGCAGCTCTAAAAAATATGACGTGATACTACCTTAGAAATACTGAATATGACCTTAAAAATAAAAAAACCAAAACTTCCTTAAACAAGCGGTAAAAAATATCACAAAATTCTCACTTATATATATTAAAATTATTATGCTATCCAATTTTTTTTTTCAATTTAATTAAAAAATTCAATGATGCTACCTAAGAAAGACCTGAATGTGATTTTAAGAAATTTTAAAATAAAAACCTTTCTTAAACAAACTGTAAAAAAATAACACAATGTTTGAAACACATGATACTTCCTTAGAAATACTGAAATGTAATTTTAATAATACTAAAATAAAATTTTAAAATAAAATTTTAAATAAAATTTTAAACTAGCTGTACAAAAAATGACGTTTAAAATATAAAAATACAAACTTTTTTAAACTAACTGTACAAAATGAAAAAATACTAACTTAGAAAAACTAAAATGTGACCTTAAAAATTCCATAAACAAGCTGTAAAAAATTTCACAAAAATCCTGATTAGAAATGCTAAAATAAATAAACTATTTTATTTTTTCAATAATTTTATGAACCTTAGAAAGTCTCATTTAATTATTTTTTTAGTGAATTGATCCTTGTTTTTCAGAAATAAATACTATGCAAATATTTAATCGAAACTGTGTTTTTTAGTATTTTAAAATCTTCTGCAATGTTTTGTGTTGTAAAAGAAGGCATAATTCGTTTTCTAAGGCTATCATGTTATTTATAACTAATTAATTTAAAATAAATTAAATATTTAATAATAGCATAAATCTAAAAATAGGTCTTTGAGAACAAATTCATTTCTAGAAATTCAAAAAGTATGATTCAATGATATGATATGATCATTCTTCAATGCCTTCAATTATGTTTGAATTGAATTCCCTTGATAGTCCCTTTCAAATACAAAATTATCCTTTGTTGTTGATATCCCTGACTTATTTATTGGGACAAACAAGCTGAAATTAGTGTCGACAGTTCTAAATCTGGGTTTTTATATAAATTCTTCTCTGTCGTGTTCTGATCACATTAAGAGTGTAGTCCAAAAAGTATATTATGACCTGTGTAATTTAAGAATGTCCGCTAGTGTGACTTCTGTCAATATTAGACGTAAGTTGGTAAGACAGTTGGTACTATCTGTGATAACTTACGCTGAGTTGGTAAAAAGTAGGCTCGACTCATCCTCTCAGTTAAAATAACAAGTTGGTTTTAATTATGCTACGCGCTATGTTTATGGGTTGAGTAGGTTTGGCCATTTATCTGGTCACAGAAATGCGATACTTGGGTGTAATTTACCATGTTACTTTGATGTCAGAAACTGTATTTATTTGCAAAAGCTGATCTATACAAAAACACCTTCCTACTTACATGTTAAACTTCAATCTAGCTTTTCTAGATTGACGTTCTCATAGTTCCAAGATATAATTCATTTAACTCCTCGCTTAAATCAATTGGTGCTTGTGACAGTTATAAAGAAGCCCACACCAACTATAATAAAGAGATTAGAAGTGCAAAAAGGAATTCATGGAAAGCCTTCTGTGAAAGTCTAAAAGACACGACCAGTAGTGCAAAAATCCACAGAGTCCTATCTTAAACTCGCACTAATAACATCAGCATGCTCAAGAGACCAGATGGCACATTTTCAAATGATTGCAGTGAGACTCTAAAGCTCCTTGCCGATACCCATTTCCCTGGGTCTACTACATTGATTGGAACTCCAACGTACCTTTTACAGTCAGGGTTCAAAAGACCACATATAATAGATTAGAGATTATCCAGATCAATCTTTAACGAGGAAAGAATAAAATGGGTTCTCATCACATTCTATCCATACAAGGCAGCTGGAGCAGACGGTATCTTTCCTTCACTCCTAAAAAATGGACTATTACCTCTTATGCCCTTCCTAGTCACTATTTTTAGAACGAACTTCGCATGGGGTACTATACCCCATGCCTGGAGAGAGGTTATTGTTAGATTTATTCCCAAAACGAACAGTAGACCTTCTGATCTACCGAAATATTATAGACCGACAAGCCTCACCTCCTTTCTACTAAAAACTATGGAGAAAATTGTTGAAAGGCATATCAGAGAGGGTTGTCTTATAGACCACTCTGCACTCCCAACAATATGCATATCAACCAGGGAAATCAACGACTCATGTTCTTTAGATCCTTACTAAGATAAGATTGAAAAAGCATTGGGGAACAAAGAATATGTAATCGGGTGCTTCCTAAATATTGAAGGTGCTTTTGACAACACCGAATACGCTCATATAAGCATACATTGCATTGCAATGCATTCAGCGCAAAGGTGTTGATGAAACAGCAAGGACTTGGGTGCATAACGTGCTGAAAGTCAGAAACATGAAATTAATATTGGGAATAGCAGAACTCAGATTTCTCCCCGCAAAAGGTTGTCCACAAGGAGGACTTCTCTCCAATATTGTGGTCCATTTTGGTTGATTAACTCTTAAAACTTCTTAGCACAAATGGCTTCGATGTGCAGGGTTAAGAGCTGGGTTGTAAGTATTCCTTTTTAATTTAATTCCAGCTCAATTCCAATTCCTTGGAATTAGAAATTGGTAATTGTACATTAAAATTCCTCAGGAATAGAAATGGAAAACATTCTCAATTCCATTACAGGAATGACAACTTCAATTCCTCAGGAATGGAATTGAAAAAAATTGTAAATTTCATTTCGGCAATTTTAATTTTTAATTGAACGCCTCAATTCCTTAGGAAAAGATTTGGAAAACATCGCTTTGTTAGTAGGTTAATGAAATTGTATACAAGGGTGCGGAAGTTGTGTACCAAGCACTTTGCAAAAAGTCGGCTGGATTCAACCAGGTAGCGTAGCAGCTATATATTTTGTTTTAACTCAAAATGCGGTATTTAATTAAAAAATTGGTGTCTTCTATAACCGACTAACAGTGGGAGTCAAAAAAGTTTTCTAATACATAATGAAGTAGTTTTGAGTTAATGAAAAAGTAATTTAAATTTTTGCTTAAAATTACAATTCTTGTAAGAGAATTGACGAATTTTTCCAATTCCATTCCTGAGGAATTGATTTGTTCAATTACCAATTATAATTCCTGTAATTGAATTGACCATTTTTTCCTATTCCATTCCAAGGAAGTGAGGTGTTCAATTACCAATTACAATTCCTTAATTCCGTCAATTATAATTCCTGTAATTGACGATTTATTTCAATTACATTTTTTAGGAATTGAGAGGACTAATTACCAATTCCTAATTCCAAGGAATTGGAATTGAATTGTAATGAGTATTTCCTGACCCTGCTCTGGTAGGGTTACGCTGATGACATCATGATCCTTATCAGAGAAAAATACGAGGATACTTTATCTAGGAGATACGATAAAGATAAAAAGAGAGCACTCGACATAGTAGCTAAATGGTGCAGGGAAACGGGACTCTATGGCAACCCTAAAAAACCAACATCATCGTTTTTACCAGGAAAAGAGTGGGAGAAAATCTAACTGTACCTGCTCGTTTCGATGAAACCATAAACTTCTTAAAAGAAGTCAAATACTTAGGTGTAACGCTTGACGATAAACTCACATGGAACCCACACCTAAACTACACCATAAACAAAGCAAGAGTCTCATTATGGGTCAGCAGAAGGTTTATAGGTAGAAACCAAGGCCTAAGCTCCAAACTAGCCATGTGGATGTATACTTCCATCACGAGACCTATCGTCTTATATGCTGCACCGATATGGTGGAGCAAGACGATCCAAAAAACAGCTCAAGCCAAGCTCAGCAAGTTGCAATAACTAGCTTGTGTCTGTATCACACAAGCGATGCTTACTGTTCTAACTGCTGCTTTGGAGATTTTGCTTGGTATACCACCAATACATCTTCTGGTCAAGAAAGAAGGTCTGATCTTCACAGTTAGGATCATCATTAAAAATAATTTGTGTGTACCAAGTAACACTCACCCAGTGCTTTTAGACGAAATAAATAAGGATGAGAATCTCAGGTTATTACCCTGCGATCTCTGCCTCCCAAAATACAACTCCTGCAAAAACTTCCAAGTCTCCTTCCTAAACAGAACCACATAGGAAATTGAAAGGCCTTGATTAAGTGGTGATCAAGCCTGGTATACTGATGGCTCAAAGACAAATGAAGGCGTGGGAGCTGGCATTTTTTAATCAAGGCAGGGAAAATCTATATATGCCAGCATGGGCACAGGTAACTCAGTCTGTTAAGCTGAATTCCATGCAATTGAGATCTGCCTAAGAGAGTATGTAAACGTCCCACTGGGAACAAGAACATTTACATTGACTCTGACAGCAAAGCTGCTCTATTTGCACTTAGCGCATATAAAATCACGTTCAAACTCGTATGGGATTGCCTACATCTGCTTATCAAGGTGGCTTCCCATAACAGAGTCCACCTCATTTGGGTACCAGGCCATAGAGGCTATTCAGGACAAAACGAGATTTTGGACGAGCCAGGAAAGGAGCTGTAAGTTCCTTCATAGGCCCAGAACCATTCTGTGGGCTACCATGGGGTACTTTGTGACATAAAATTAATATGTGGCTTAACAGAGAGGCACTTTATTACTGGAGGGAAACTGAAGGTAACAGACAGGCAAAAACATTCGTGGCAACCACTTCACTCCAAAGAACGAAACAATTCTTTTCTCTAAGTAGAACATCTACCAGACTTGTCACAGGTTTCCTAGCTGGACATTGCATGGTAAAGAAGCACTTATCAACTATGAGTATAGTCCAGGAAGATTTGTGTAGACTATGTTACGAATATGAAGAGACAGCAGAGCACATCTTGCGTCACTGTAATGGTCTCATTAGGACCCGCATTCGCTACTAAGGTGCATTGTACCTAGAACCGTACCAAATAGCAGATAGTTCACCCGAGGACATCGCTCTGTTCCTAACGAACTTAATGATTAAGGATAAACTATAACTTATAGAGGTTTGTTACAATAGGCCTTAGAGGCCGCAGTAACTAGGTCCCTCCTCACTTAACTATCTATCTATCTAAACTTCTCGCTCTTGTTTTTCATTAACGCCATCAGACTGTGGAATGCTCTGCCACGTGGACTGAGAGAGGTCTTAGGGAGAGGTGTTTTTTAGGCAATCTATTGTTACGTATATTTCGTTCTACTAAATTTCTTCATTCTTTATTTTTCTGTCCTTCTTGAAATCTATTTAATTCATAATTTCTTATTAAATATTCTGTTTTTACTTAATGTACTATTGTATTAATTTGCTATTATTAATTTGCTATTATAAAAAAATTATCTTAAACATATATTGTATCTTTAGTTAAGTTAAATCACTAAACAGTTGTTATTATACTTATATTGAATGTATTTACGTTGTGCTATAAAAGAACTTAATTCTTACTGTACTGATGCTTTTTTTTTAATAAATAGTAATAATAATAAAAATAATAAAAAGCTATTTCAACAAAAAACTTCCATCACATTCCAAAAATATCAATATTTGCTAGTGAAAAATATTATATATCTATTTAAAAGTGTGCAAATCGTTTTGTGCAGGTTTTTCTATTAAAGTTATTTTTGTCCAAATAACACACACGCACACACTGCAATGTCACGTGTGGGTTAATACGTGCTCACGATACGTTCTCTGCAGCACTTACGATGGCATTTTCTAACGGAAATCGGAAGTTTAGTATATGCGCGAATTATACTTTACTATCACGAGTTATTTCTGTCTACTAATATCCATAACTTTTCGTATTTATTGGTTTTAAAGTGCTGCTAGTTTCAAAACTATAACGTTATATTGCCAAGACTGTTTCCGTTTGCTGTGACTACTTATTGGAAATTTAATGTAAAAACAGCGCATTAATTTTGGTTATAATTTTAAAACGAAAACTTGACAGTTTTATGTTGAATTCACTTAAATTTAATTACTTTGGTCAGAAACTTTTATGCAACTTTGATTATAAATATATTGCAGCTTATACGCGTATTAAGCAATTTCACAACGACTTCCGTCTTATGTTTTTATGAGCCTGTTTCGACCAGTACTTGATCTAAACAAATACCCATTTTAATAAAAATTCGAAAATTTATCTAACTGCCGATAGGAATTAAAATTGTTCTTTATTCTAAACTATTCTCAGTTTCTTAATCAACTTAATATAAAGTCCAGAATTATTCGGTCAATATTTCCAACACATATACATTTAACAATTAACTTATATATACTTAACATTTTAAAATATAATTTTCAATAAAAATAAACAACACATTACAAAATTAGTTAAAGTGTGAAAAATATGGCCCACCCTTAACTTTTCTGAATATAAAACAGCGAGCTTAACTTGAATTCATATATACTTTTTTTAAATGGTCTTAAAATCATTTTTAATTCGGTCTTCTCTAAAAAGTATAAAATTTTCAAAAAAGCATTCATGGTCCCATACATGGACTCATGTTTATCTTCCTTATCATCAGAAAAAAGACTGGAGCAATAAATGCATTTGGCATCTTCCAGATTACTTCTATGAGGACTTAGTTTCGAGAAGTAATGAATTCTTGGATTTCATCTGGAGTGAAATTGGCTTCACTTTCTATTGAGGTAGACTCTTCTGCACGTTGATCGTTCTTAAAAATTAACCAAAAAATTACCTTGCAAAGGCAAAAAAATATTAAAAATTACACCACACACATCTGATGCACCAGACTCATGATCATATTTGAAATGAATGCACAAAAAGTTGTGTAGGCTTTCTCAGTTAGAAAATATTATTGTGGGCCACATAACACTCATGGGCCATATATGCCGTACTTACTGTACAAATTCTAAAATCAAAATTTTATATTCAAAATAAAAAACCCAAAACATTCAGTACAAAACTATAAATTTTACAATTTTGTAATTTGTAAACAACTATAGCATTTTTCAATAGTCCTCAAAAGATGATAAGTAATTCGCATAAGAGACTCTATACGAACGTTTAAAGTCAGAACTAAAATACAAACATTAAAACTGTCACTTAATATTTCATCATATCAATAAACATAAATCCCAAAAAAAATTTAGATCAATCGTAACACACTGAACCATATGCGAAGGTTTTGAGTAAAGTGATAGTTTTCAGTACGTTTTCGGATAGAAAGTCCTTTTTTTTAATTTTTTTTTCTTTGTATGATGAATGTTCTTGCTAGAGAAGATTAAACTCGTGAAAATTTGTTCCATAAAAACAATTTCAATTCTTCTGCAAAATTATTAATAAGCTTTTTTTGAGACTAAAAAAAAAATTCTTTTATTATTGTAGTAGGAAACAGTTATCTATAAATGAACCATTTTTATTCATATATGCGTTCAGAAATGAATAATAAATGTTACTCTTTCACATTCTTAAATGATTTCAAAAAAGGATCATGAAATTGTTTCCTCTTTACTGAGCCACAAGCGTAACGTGAGAGTTTTGCGTACGTTTTTGGGTAGAATTTTTATTTATTATATGTTTTTTAATAAGTACATTTAAACTACATCCTTGGCAGGAATGAATTTATATTAGTTTAGATTTTGCTTAAAATTTAAAATTTCAATCAATGAAGTATTTATTTTGCGACCTTAGTTTTTGCTATTATTATTTAATCCATTTACTTTATATTACTGTATTTTCAGGGGTAGACCTACATTAAAAACTAGAATAAAAACGAAAACTTTATGGTGGGGAGAGGGGCATTGAAGTAAATTTTTTCTTATATTATTTTTGTGATAATTTATATCAAACTATTTGCATTAAATTCATCGTAAATTCGTAAAAATATTTTTCTGACGTTCGGAAAAGCCTATTTATCAATAATATATCTATTTATCGGAAAAGCCTATTTATCAATAATATATCTATTTAAAAAAAATATATTTAGAAAAAAAATCTATTTTTAAAAAAGTAAGTTCAATGCCCCTATAAAATTTTCGTTTTAATTATAATTCTATTTTTTTTTAATTTCGAATAAATTTAGCTCTGCGAGCAATATTTCAATAGCGACGATCCTAGATATATTACTACTTTGTTCAAATAGAATTAAAATAATTCGTTAATTTTATCATTTCTTTTTTAACATATAATCGTTTTGCAATACTAAGACAATATATGATTCAAAAATATTCAATCCTGAGTGTCGAAAAAGTGTTTTTCTATGGTTCATTTCTTAACTCGTTTTCGAAAAAAAAGTTCGTTTTCGAAAAAAAAAAGTTCGTTTTTGAGAGTTGATTTATTCCGGTGAATGGGCTCAAAATAATTTATTTCTGAGTGCCGAAAAATAACTTTTCAATGGTTATTTGTTCAACTCGTTTCTGAACAAAAAAAAGTACAATTTATGATTCTTTTTTTATCTCATTTCTGAAGAAAAAAATATTCGCTTTTGGGAGGCATTTTAGTCCGACGAATGAGTCCAAAAATGCTCATTTATTAGTGCCGAAAATGAACTTTTCTACGCGAAATGAATTCAAAAAAGATAAAATTAAAATTAAAAAATATTTTTGCTTAGATGTTTAAATGTCCATATCTCATAAACCCACCTTTTAAAAGGTAATTTTGGCAGCTTTCAGAACAATTATTTAAAATTTTTAAATGGTGTTATGGAACTCCTTCTTCGAAATCGATTACCTTACTGCAAGGGGTGGAACCCCCAACCACAAAAATTTCCCCAAAATTATATTAAGAAAAAAGTCCTATCAATTGCCTTCCCAACGGTAGTTCAAACTTAACACTCGGTTAAAAAGTGCTTGAGATATGCCGATTTTTGTCAATTTCCTGCACCCTGTAACTCCGTCGAAGTTCACGCCAAACTTTTTTCCTCCAAATAAAGTTTTACATTTCCGTCATTGATGCTCCCTGCAAAATTTTACCTAAGCCAGATATGGTCACCCCGTAATCTTTATTTTTCCGGTACGTTAAAAATAGAATTGTTGCTTTATAATTTTTTTAGGTGGAATCCATAAAGCCCCAAGAATACCAGTGGCGAAAAGACTTTGCAGACATAACGATTGTTATTTTATATTGAATGTATGGAAGTATAATTTGTCCATATCTTTAATAATATCACATAATATTACATTTCTCAATGATTTGCAGAATATAGCTATGATAAAGTATTTTTGAAAAAAGTAAAAATAAGGGTGAAAAAGGGGGGTTAGGAGATGAAAGTATTATAGAAAAAATTTATATCAACTTAAAACAAACAACTTTGCCACAGAGAAACATCGCGTGTCATTTTTAGTTTCGACGATTTAAGTGCATATCTCTTAGGAGAATTTTTGATCTGGAATCACGGTTTTCTCAATATTCTGACGTGATAGAGAAATTCGGGTGCCAGATTCTTAGGATCCCGGAAGTAATTGAAAACATTGGTCGGTTTCTTAATCACAAAAAAAAGGAGTCATTTTGGTGCACAGTATTTTGGTGCAATAGATGTTTTGAGATTGAAATCGCACATATGCAAATACTTCCATGACTTAATTCAAAAACTTCATTTTTACAATTCGTGACTTTAATTTGTAGCACTAAAAATATATTCTTTGATAAAACCGTGCGACAGCGCTTTCACACAAAAAAATAAACCATAAAAACGTAAAACTAACAACAAAGGAGAGTAAAATAAAGTTTCCACTTTTTCTCTTAAATGTTAATATTTTATTAGAAAGGTGATACTGGTATAAAAATATTTATTTTAATCTGGTAAAACCTTTTAAACATGACTGTGTGGATGTCAAAGGAAATAAGGCATACTTTTTATAAAAATTAAATAATTTTTTATTTAACTTTCCAAATTCATGAGAAAATGTCATTTTAAATTTAAAAAGTGCAATCACAGAAAATCTTTGAAAACTGCTAACAACCGCTTTAGAAAAAACAAAAATATATTAAGAACTAAAATATAAGTATAAAATTTTTGCTAGAAGTTTTTAAATATATTGAAGAATACAATTTAAAAATAACATTTTCAACAAGAATTTGGCCATATAAACATAAAATTTTTTTTTAAAGAGATTTCTCACTTTTATGTGATTTCCATATTGTCATGTTCCAAAGGTTTTAAGTGTTGAAATAAATTTTTTCAAACAGGCTTTGCAAAAAAATCCCAGCGATTTATACTAATTGCAATTTAGAAATCCTATTTAAAATTCAGAAAAGATCAATTAAAATTCAAACATTTCATTTGAAAATCAGAATAAAGAAAATTGAATTTAGAAACGCTTCTTTACATTTAAAAAAGATTATTTGAAATTCAAAAAATCAATCAATCAAATTCAGACAAGATAAGAAAAGATAAATTGAGATTGGAATTGAAAATTAGAATTCAGAAAAAATTGCATTGGAAATTTAGAGCAGACCAATTTAAATTCAGAACAGATCAGTTAAATTTCAGAAAAGAGTTATTAAAATTCAGAAAATACCAACTGAAATTAAAAAAAAATTAATTGATATTCAGAAAAGATTTATTGAAATTGAAAAATAATCTATTGAAATTCATTAATTTCAGATATCAGGTAATGGTACAAAAAATGTGGTTATGGTTATGGTTATGGTTATGGTTATGGTTATGGTTATGGTTATGGTTATGGTTATGGTTATGGTTATGGTTATGGTTATGGTTATGGTTATGGTTATGGTTATGGTTATGGTTATGGTTATGGTTATGGTTATGGTTATGGTTATGGTTATGGTTATGGTTATGGTTATGGTTATGGTTATGGTTATGGTTATGGTTATGGTTATGGTTATGGTTATGGTTATGGTTATGGTTATGGTTATGGTTATGGTTATGGTTATGGTTATGGTTATGGTTATGGTTATGGTTATGGTTATGGTTATGGTTATGGTTATGGTTATGGTTATGGTTATGGTTATGGTTATGGTTATGGTTATGGTTATGGTTATGGTTATGGTTATGGTTATGGTTATGGTTATGGTTATGGTTATGGTTATGGTTATGGTTATGGTTATGGTTATGGTTATGGTTATGGTTATGGTTATGGTTATGGTTATGGTTATGGTTATGGTTATGGTTATGGTTATGGTTATGGTTATGGTTATGGTTATGGTTATGGTTATGGTTATGGTTATGGTTATGGTTATGGTTATGGTTATGGTTATGGTTATGGTTATGGTTATGGTTATGGTTATGGTTATGGTTATGGTTATGGTTATGGTTATGGTTATGGTTATGGTTATGGTTATGGTTATGGTTATGGTTATGGTTATGGTTATGGTTATGGTTATGGTTATGGTTATGGTTATGGTTATGGTTATGGTTATGGTTATGGTTATGGTTATGGTTATGGTTATGGTTATGGTTATGGTTATGGTTATGGTTATGGTTATGGTTATGGTTATGGTTATGGTTATGGTTATGGTTATGGTTATGGTTATGGTTATGGTTATGGTTATGGTTATGGTTATGGTTATGGTTATGGTTATGGTTATGGTTATGGTTATGGTTATGGTTATGGTTATGGTTATGGTTATGGTTATGGTTATGGTTATGGTTATGGTTATGGTTATGGTTATGGTTATGGTTATGGTTATGGTTATGGTTATGGTTATGGTTATGGTTATGGTTATGGTTATGGTTATGGTTATGGTTATGGTTATGGTTATGGTTATGGTTATGGTTATGGTTATGGTTATGGTTATGGTTATGGTTATGGTTATGGTTATGGTTATGGTTATGGTTATGGTTATGGTTATGGTTATGGTTATGGTTATGGTTATGGTTATGGTTATGGTTATGGTTATGGTTATGGTTATGGTTATGGTTATGGTTATGGTTATGGTTATGGTTATGGTTATGGTTATGGTTATGGTTATGGTTATGGTTATGGTTATGGTTATGGTTATGGTTATGGTTATGGTTATGGTTATGGTTATGGTTATGGTTATGGTTATGGTTATGGTTATGGTTATGGTTATGGTTATGGTTATGGTTATGGTTATGGTTATGGTTATGGTTATGGTTATGGTTATGGTTATGGTTATGGTTATGGTTATGGTTATGGTTATGGTTATGGTTATGGTTATGGTTATGGTTATGGTTATGGTTATGGTTATGGTTATGGTTATGGTTATGGTTATGGTTATGGTTATGGTTATGGTTATGGTTATGGTTATGGTTATGGTTATGGTTATGGTTATGGTTATGGTTATGGTTATGGTTATGGTTATGGTTATGGTTATGGTTATGGTTATGGTTATGGTTATGGTTATGGTTATGGTTATGGTTATGGTTATGGTTATGGTTATGGTTATGGTTATGGTTATGGTTATGGTTATGGTTATGGTTATGGTTATGGTTATGGTTATGGTTATGGTTATGGTTATGGTTATGGTTATGGTTATGGTTATGGTTATGGTTATGCTTATGTTAATGTTTATGTTTATAGTTATAGTTATGGTTGTGGTTATGGTTATGGTTGTGGTAATGGTTATCGTTATGGTTATGGTAATTGTAAAAGAAGTGGTAATGGTAAAAAATGTATCTCTCCTGATTTTCTGCTGATCTCTTCTGAATTGAATTTCAAACATTATTTCTGAATTTTAGTTGAACTCTTCCCAGTTTCAATTGATCTTTTCTTAATTAAAATTTGCAATGGTGTAGAGAAAAAGTTGTATCCTTTAGCTCTAGTTTCACATGAATATGGCTTACAGCGCGTATGAAATTTTGTTTTTGAAAAATGTGGCACGGTGTAGCGGAGATAGATTGAACTGATTACAAAATACGTGTCTTCAAAGTAATTTACAATTTTTGAAAGTCCTGAAATCTCTCCAGCTGGCTCCAGCCCACAATGCTTACACTTCGTGCGTTATTTTATCTGATGCAATTAATTGAATTGAATGAACTTCAATTACAATGGAAAACTTTATGTAAGCACATAGATTTTACTTGTTGTTGGTTTTTTAATTTAATTTCACGCTTGCATTTAAAGTTTTGCTGCAAACTTTTTTAACATGTCAAACTTTTAAATCTATGTAAATAAAATCATTCACTGTTGCCCGTGGTGGTGATACCGCATGGGAGTTTCCAAAACTGCAGAGCATAGTGGTTGAATTTGAGGGTAGTAACAAACCAAAGCCATGTGCTGATGCTAAAAAATTAAGTTTGTAGATTTAAGAAACAAATAGAAAAGTATTTTAAGTAGATGGTAAAAATTTAATTTTTTTTCAAATGACAACGAGCCTTGTTAATGCTTTTATTTCATGGCATAAAAATGATTCAAAGTAAAACATAGTAAAAGTATTTTTTGAAAGTTAAAATTTTCTTAAAAAAACTAAAGTTCTTCCTTAAGTAACTGATGCCAAAACAAGCAGCAACAAGTTGTTATTCTTCGCCTAACTAAGGCTTGTGTGTTAAATAACATACAAGTAAATGTTAAAGTTATTTAACTTTGCTGTCTAGCTCAATGTTCTCAGAGAAAATTTCCCTTCTGTTTTTGCGACTTGTTGTTTCTCTCAATGCCACAACAGCTTTTACGGATAAAAATAATGTTAACTCTGAAAAGCTGTTTACTCATTAATGTTATTTACAATTCCTCACTGTGTTTATTAAATCATCTGTGGTAGAGTTATTTCAAACTTTTGTAATGTTATTAACGCAAGAATGTTTTATGTTTCAAGTTATTCTTTTGATGTGCTATTAAAGTAAAAAAAAAATCGTAAAAAAATCAATAATAGCGGGAAAAACAATCATAACAAAAATTGTAATTTATCCCAAATGATAAAGTAAAAAGTTTATGTTTTAAGTGATACGTTATGACTTTCACTTTCGTTAATGCCAACACAAACACACAAGCACAAACACATGCTCACAAACGCACGCAAGCACACACCACACACTTGCATACACCACACAATATCCGGTTACTGTTGTAATGGCTGCTATAAAAACATATTTCCGTTTATTGCCATTCTGATCGTTAAGTTGCCAAAACAGAAACAAAAACTGAAAGATTTTCTCATACAATTATTGAGTCAAATATTGATTAGCTACTCTGATTACAAAGTTTATTGAGCTCATGTGTGGCAATTTAAGGCACGAAGGTTAAAGTTAGGGAAGGTTAGGGCATGTGGTATCATTGGTATTGCTTAACCCGTGAAAGCACAAAACTTGCATTTTCTAGATCTTGTTCTAGATATATCACATTCTTGGGAATCTTAATAGTCCTCGTTTACACTGGAAGATGGATGAGCAATGTCAAGGTCATGTTGATAAGAACTGTCGGCATTTTATTGGGATTCAACACATTCATACATTGAAAGTACAGTACAATGTCTATGTCCTTCTTCTACTGTAGAAAAGTAAATTTTTTACTATTTTGTCTTCTATAAAAATGTAATGTGCCCATACAACATTTATCTAATGTTGATTTAAAAAATTGTGTACATTACACCTTATTCATTAAGTAGTGAATTTCAAGAATAGCCACTAACATGGTTGTTTTAAGGTTTAAAATTGTTTGTGTGCACATAACGCCTTCATCCGTGTATCGAACAGCGAAAATCCGAAAATGCGACATATGACCTTCTTCCACTCATGTATTCAATTGATAAATTCAATCCAAATTTTTTGATAATATTGGAAATTCTTATGATCAGAACTTTTTGACTCTACTTTTTGTCTTGTCGACTTCTCTTACGCATTTGATTCCTTTAACCATACTTTTCTCTGCTTTAAGCTTATAAACGACTTTAAATTAAATTCTAGTGCTGTGAATTTAATAGCTAACCTACTTGAGGGACGAATACAACAGCTGAAAGTTAAAAACAATTATTCATCACTAAGAGCAGTTGTGACTGGTGTTCCTTAAGGATCTATCCTGGGTCCACTCTTTTTCTCTGTGTTTATTAATGATGTTTTTTCTATTTGTAAATATGCAATTGTTCACGTTTACGCCGACGACATTCAACTCTATCTCTCCCTTGATTTGCTGGACTGGAAGACTTCTAGGCTGCATGATGATTTGACCTCGCTGAATATTTCGACAGCTTGCTCCTTATTAATTCCATTAAAACTAAAGTACTGCCTTTAGCGTTAAGTGACTTTTGCTTTGTTGATATTCCTCAAACTTTCATTGGAACGAAGAAACTTGAAGATGTGTATGTGTATGACGATGTTTACTTACTTCTTCGAACTTCACACCCCTTCAAACTCGACGCAAACTAGGTATTAGAGTGTATTGACTTCGATAGGAAAAAACGTATCCCCCGATTCGGTACCAAAATTAAAATGTGTATAAAAAATAATTTCGGTTGGCACACTTTTTTTGGTCTGAAATAATTTTGGGATCCCCCGAACTGCATTTTTGAGAAATTTTTGTACTGGAGACCCAATAATGGTTGATTTCAACAGAAAACTAGGCTTATCAATCTTGGATATAAAAACATAGAACTGCAATTTTTTTCTCACATTTGACTATGATCTAACAAGATTTGACGGTTTTAATAAATTTAAGCAAATATTGACTTTTAAACAAATTATTATTTTAATTAGAAATTTACTTTTTTAACCAATATTAACACCAATTGCTGTACTATCAAAGACTAATGGCGTTTTCTGTTCTCAAAAAAATGCAGAATTCTGCTCTCTTTGAGTTCTCTATCAGAATTCTGCATTTTTTTTACTTTTGAGGTCAGCATCTTCGAGAAAAGGACACGATTCAATTTTAGAGGTCATAATTTTTTTTCTCGAGAGGATAGAATTTTCAAACAGTGCAGAAAAATGCAGCACTTTTTCGAAAAAAGAAAAGGAAATTAGTCTTTTTGTACCCCTTAATATTTTAAAATAATAATAATAATAATTTTAAATTAATATTGTGTTGTATTATTAATTCTTATTTCATGAATTGAGTACAATTGGATAATATTAAATACTGTTCTAGATTTTGTTTGCTATTGAAATCTCTATTAAAACAATTAGGCTTTTCATTGTTTAACAAATATATAAAAAAAAATACATAAAAAAGATAAAAAAAACAATATAAAAAAGTATATATAAACATAAATAACCTCGGATTCTTAATAACACACTTGAAGACCTCTCAAATAGAATTTGTCATTTAACATCTAGCTCATGTCATCAACGTTTTGAACCTGACCTTTTGTGCACAAAATATGAGTTATGTGCATCAATGGGTTAAGAAAAGCATATTTTCATTTTTAGGTATACAAATTTTTTAAAATTCGTTAGATTTCCATTTGAAAGTAATAAGCACAAAATTGTATTTTACACATTTGATTTTATCAGCTTTATTATTGCACAACTTTATCCTTCTCAATAATATTGAAAACATTATGTCACGATTAAGAAAACTTGAAGTTAAAACAGCTATTTCATAGCTACCTGAAACAAACTTATTTATTTTATATGAAGGCATTCTCAATTGTATGAAAGAAACATCACAAGTGTGAGTTTTGGGCAGATAAAATTATTGCAAGGTTTTATTGATTCAGTAGCTTTAGCCTTACTTCCTTTTTTTTATTAGATTTGTTAATAGTCAAAACCTATGTTAATTTGAGTACGCTTTTTTTTCTACTATTTGATAGGGCAATTCAATCGATAAAAATTTTCATGAATTTTCCTACTAAAAAATAATATGTTTCCTGAAGTGGTTCTTATTTCTTAACTGTTACAAGCTGACTTAGTTAATCAACAATATCTTCTTGGATCAATTTTCGTATAACAGCAGCAAAATAAGAAATAAGATAAAGTCAGACATTAAAAAAGCAGCAGGTTTTTGAGTTATATATATGAAGTTAATATTTACAAGATATAAAATTTTTTTTAATATGAATGGGTTAAACAAAAATATTTTTTTTAACTGTTCAGAAATTGAACTTTCAACTCCTTCAATTCGGCTGATATCTTTTATGCAGCAGGCACAACTGTTTTTTGCTCTTTAAAAGTAATTTCTTAGTTTTAAAAAAATTTCGCTAAGTGTACATCAGAGAACTGCACAAGCCTACTTGAAACTCTATTTCAAGTACTTGCTTAAAATACAATTTCAAGCTAGCTTGAGTTTGATAATTTCGAACCAAGTATAGCTCGTAATTGAATATAAATAAGCCCACGACAGCTTGCGAGTTGCAATTATGCTAACTTACAAGCGAACGGCACGAAGTTTCAAGTAAAGAAAAGCTTGATGACTTCGGCAAAAAGCTTGAAAAGCTTAAAATTGAAGGCAAGTATCCAATTAAAGCAAGTATCTAAAAAATTCAATGAGCTTGTTTAAAGAGAGCTTAAGCGTAATAGGACTTTTAAGGATTCTGTGGACTCCGTGGTTGGAAGTTTTAGGGGTAACTTATTTCGAAGATGATGTCAAACTTTAAAATTTAAGATGGCGGATAGAGTTGCCACCTAGATTTTTTTATTTTTGCGAATTCTTGTAATTTTTAAATTCTGACAACGGGTTTGATTTCGAATATAATGTCACAGTTTCAAAATTTACGATGGAGTTTAAAGTTGCCACCTAATTTTTTACCACAGTATTGCCACCTAATAATATGTATTTTTAAGAGTTTTAAACATCATTTATCAGTGTTAAAGGGTCGTTGATTTCGAATCTAAAGTCAGAATTTTAAAATTCAAGATGGTGGATAGGGTTGCTACCTTGATTTTTTGTAGATTTATGAGTTCGGGGCTGGCAAAAAAAGTGTTCACCAAAAATGAGTCGCTGAATCCGAATCCATTGTCAGAATTTCCCAATTATAAAATTTTGAAATAATAGGTTTGCCACCTAATATTATGTCTTCAAGAGTTATAAACGTCATTTATCAGTGCTAAGGGGTCGCTGATTTCAAATCTGAAGTCAGAATTTTAAAATTCAAGGTGGTGGATAGGGTTGCCACCTTGATTTTTTGTAGTTTTATGCATTCGGGGCTGGCAAAAAAAAAATAGTACTCTAAAAATGGGTCGTTGAATCCGAATCCGTTGTCAGAATTTTCAAATTATAAAATTTTGAAATAGGGTTGCCACCTAATATTATGGCAATAACAACAGAAAAAAAGTTACACGAACTCCGCATAACAAATGAAACGAACAACGAAACAAACGATCGTCAGTCGCTTAAGACGGCAGTGCAGTCGCATAGAGTCGAAACCAGAGTTGAAAAGTAGACAACTTGACTTTTTCCACCAACTCATGTGGGGAAGAAATAAAATAGAACCACGCCAGACATATGATTCGTTTTGCAGAAGCCAGTCGCGAATTGTAAGGAAAAGAAAAAATCAAGTTCCTGCATATCAACTCAAAGCTTGATATTTTTTCAAGTAGCTTGATTTTCAATTTACTTGTTGCAGATCTCTGGTGTACATACTAAAGGCCTTTGAAATTTTTGTTTCCAAAATCATGACTTTTTTAAAATTTGCTAAAATAACAGTTCAATTCACTTTCATACATTATAGCACATTTTACAGAAAAAGGATAAGACTTTTACCAAAAACTGGACACCGGGAATTATAAGTTGGATTTAATATTTTTCAAAGATGAAATAAAAGATATCGGAAATACAGAAATTTATATTTTATAATTTATAATTTATAATTTATAATTTATAATTTATAATTTATAATTTATAATTTATAATTTATAATTTATAATTTATAATTTATAATTTATAATTTATAATTTATAATTTATAATTTATAATTTATAATTTATAATTTATAATTTATAATTTATAATTTATAATTTATAATTTATAATTTATAATTTATAATTTATAATTTATAATTTATAATTTATAATTTATAATTTATAATTTATAATTTATAATTTATAATTTATAATTTATAATTTATAATTTATAATTTATAATTTATAATTTATAATTTATAATTTATAATTTATAATTTATAATTTATAATTTATAATTTATAATTTATAATTTATAATTTATAATTTATAATTTATAATTTATAATTTATAATTTATAATTTATAATTTATAATTTATAATTTATAATTTATAATTTATAATTTATAATTTATAATTTATAATTTATAATTTATAATTTATAATTTATAATTTATAATTTATAATTTATAATTTATAATTTATAATTTATAATTTATAATTTATAATTTATAATTTATAATTTATAATTTATAATTTATAATTTATAATTTATAATTTATAATTTATAATTTATAATTTATAATTTATAATTTATAATTTATAATTTATAATTTATAATTTATAATTTATAATTTATAATTTATAATTTATAATTTATAATTTATAATTTATAATTTATAATTTATAATTTATAATTTATAATTTATAATTTATAATTTATAATTTATAATTTATAATTTATAATTTATAATTTATAATTTATAATTTATAATTTATAATTTATAATTTATAATTTATAATTTATAATTTATAATTTATAATTTATAATTTATAATTTATAATTTATAATTTATAATTTATAATTTATAATTTATAATTTATAATTTATAATTTATAATTTATAATTTATAATTTATAATTTATAATTTATAATTTATAATTTATAATTTATAATTTATAATTTATAATTTATAATTTATAATTTATAATTTATAATTTATAATTTATAATTTATAATTTATAATTTATAATTTATAATTTATAATTTATCATTTGTAATTTATATAATATATAATTTTAATTTATAAAGTAAATATTTTAAATTTTTATTTCGGAAACTTTATCAGTTTGATGGCCTTATCTTCCAAACATCTCTTGTATTTTTCTACTATATTTTCAAAAGAAATTTTTTTGAATTTCAAACATCGTTAAGACTAATAAATATTCTGTGATATAAAAAATTCTTCATTTAACCATTTTATTCAACTTTACTGAGAAAATTTGTTTATTCAATTAATTTATCAAATTAACTTAACTTGGATTTAAGCTTAAAATAAAAATTGTCGTGTTTTCTTTTAACGTAATTTCCTTTTAAATTTGCCTTTTAATATACTTAAAGTGACTAGAAGCATCTGTTGCGTGAGCTTTTTACACATATTCTAGTTATTCTCGCTAGGAAGATATATTTTCATTTATTTTTATAGCTCTTTTATGTTTTTATTTACACTTGTTGTTTTGTTTGGCGTGTGCATTACACCAATAATAACGTCAATAAACAAATAAATGCAGAATAACAGTAATGGAATAAAAAAAATAGGAAGGACAGCAATAATAATAGTAATACAAACAACCATTACGACACTAGACGAGAACTATGCGTAAATTTATTCAAATTCAGTTTGAGCTTAAAAAAATATCAGGAAATGTGATAAAAATAAATATAAATAAAAGCAAAAGTAAAATAAAATTCAATAAAAATTAAAGCAAGCAAATAAAGTGCGAGGATCTTGTTAACAGTATCCAAGCAACAACTTCTTGTCTTGTTGTATTGCTTGGAAATTTTGCAAGATAAGCTTGAAAGACGTTATATTGGCATGTATTTCCTTGTCACGTTGTATTTGGAGTAATAATGTGTAAGCATGTGTGCGTGTGATTTCTGCCGAGATATTTTTTTTAGTGTGATGCCAGTGTGAGTGCGTGTGTTTTGTCTGTCGATGAGTTTCGACATGTTTCCTCTTCCGTTTCCGCTCATCAGCGGATATACGGATATGCTAAGTTTTTCCGACACTCTGTGGTTTATTTTCAGCTTGCTGAATATTCGCCATAAGCGGACATTATTATTACGTTGTTGCTAGCATGGTTCACTTCCGTTAAATGACGTTAAGCATTAGTTTAGCCTCAGCTGCTGTTTTTTTGTTTTTCTATGTCTCAAATATTGCAGCTTGCCTACTTCCGATAGAAGGTTTTGTAATTTTTTTCCATTTTTTCCTTCTGGTACGATAAAAAATGTTTGCTTCTTCCGCTGCGCTGCTTCTTTGTTGCATCGCTGCTGTTTCTGGATCTGGTACTATTGAAATTTTAATCTTATTCCATTTGAACTATTCTTACATTTTGGTATTATTTTCATATTAGGTTGTTTTAATTTTCAAATGCTTTTCATTTCATCTATTTGTTAACGTTTCATGTCCTTACGTTTTTTCTTTCTTTTCGAATATCCTTTAATATTTTTGTGACATCATCTTTGTTGCTTTTTTGTCTGTTTCTTGCTATTGTCCTACTTCAAGACTTTCAAAGATATTTTCTTTTTGTATTCTTAATTGTATTTCTCGTGCTATTGTGGTGCTCTTCTTCCTTATTGAATGGAAATTACAAAGTCAAATTATACAAGCTATAAGTTTGCTTACGGAAAGAGTGCAAGCACTGCTGTTAGTGGACAAACTTAAGAAGAGTAAAATATTGCTTTACTTTCCTTGGAATATAGAAAAGCTATGCTCAAAATTTTTTTTTTGCTTTAAGAAAGCAGATGAACCGATTTAAAACCAAAGTGTAAAAAATTTTTTTAATGTTTTCGATATCAACAATACGACACAAAATAAATAGAGAAAAAATTGTCATATCTGTAATCTATTACTTGATATATTCAATGGGATGCAACAGTCTGGAAGTTCATAGGATCTGAAACGAACACATATACAAACCCCTGAAACTTGTTTTTGTGTCGCCTTTCAAATTAGAAATGGCAATAACTGACAATAACATTGCTCGAACAAAAATACAAAATCAAAAAATGTCGTTGTCTTTTTTTTTTAAAAAAAACATTAATTCAGCGGTCACAAATTAAAAAGTATTTTGTAAATATCATTGTTAATAAAAAATGCGAGATATTTAAACATTGTCTATTTAATTCAGAAAAATTAAGTATTTTTATTTATGAAAAGAAGAGTACAAAATTTTTAAATCTTGGGATAACGATGCACAAAACAACTATGCATAATTATTTGAAATAATTTATAGATCACGATAATTTTAAACTTTGTCTAAATATTATTTTGCAAAAAAAATTTCTACTAATTTTTAAAGAGACCTTAAAACTCAGAAAGTACCAAAGATTGGGAGGTGAAAAAAAAGTATCTTCGATTTTCCTCGAAAATTTTAATATTTTCTTAATAAATTTTTTTTTAGTTTTGGAAACGTTATCTGCCCCTTTTCACAAAAACAAAAGATATAACATTATTGCATTTTTTAAAAAATTGTATGGAAAATCTTTTTTGTGACTACTTTTTTTGAAAAATCATATGGAAAATAATAAAATCTAAGAATACATCTTGGTTAGGTTTTACCCTGAAGGAGGATCACATAGACCAATTCTGGTCCTTAGTGGTAACGTTTGCGAACAAAGGAACTATTGGGCTTATTTGAAGAAGTCTGTACAGATTTACGAATTTTAACTCAAATCTTTTGGTCAACTGCGTAGACCCTTTAAATTATGTTCTTCAGTCAGTTTTGACCACCTTAAAGAAGCGAGCATGTTTGATTATTTAATAGTAAATTGACTTGAAATCTATCTTGACGTGAATGTTAATAAATTACGGTTGCGATAAAGGATAACTAATGTAAGGCTTATATCTTCTGTAAACAACACCAGAAACAGTGCTCTAAACAAAACTTCAATCAATGATGCTATTTATAAAGATATTGTTAAAAATCTTTATTATAAAGCTTTTGATGTGACAGTTCATTTATACCCTTTACAAACGATGTCCTGCTGCGCCTGGCAAGGCTGTATGTGTGTAGGATATGCTCTATTTTGACATCAATTCGTCTGTGGTTTTTTGATGATAAAAGGGTTTCGCTCTTTCGACATGAAAAAACAAAAACGTCCCACTGAACCACCGAGAACAATTCAGCGAAAAGTGAGAGTTTTGCAAATATCTTCGGGTTGATATATTTTAGTTGAAAAATTTTCGTTTTCGCACTTGAAGATTCCTTGTGTTGTGTTGTGTTGTGTTGTGTTGTGTTGTGTTAAAAAAAAATTAGAGATCGATAAAATAAAAATGTCATACTATATTTTCCATCCATTAACACCTATAATATAATTGATCTCATCTATACTATTATATAAAATTAAGTGCAAATTTAATGTAATTTTTTTACTTCAATAATATTGGGCCGATTTTTTTAAAAAAGTTTTTAAAAATCATATTTGTGCTACGCCACTTTATAGGTGCACTTTCCTTTCGAAATTTTAATAATAAGTATATTTAATTAAAGTGTTAAGTTTCTTAAGAAATTATCCTAGCTGTCATGCTTTACTTAATCGTTGTTTTTTTTCATGCGTTTGTGTTGCGAGAGTTTCAATTAACTATATGTTGCTCTTTACTATTCTCTTTGTTTCTCAGCTAGCACAGCGCAACCCAGTGGTAAATGGGCACATGACGTAGCCAATTATTTCTTAAATACAATGTAACTGCGGGTCTTCCCAAGATTGTTTACAATTCTCAATTACATTTGTTCGGACATGGCCGCTAAAACACTGATGATATTTACCTTACACAGTAAGCGACAATGAGAGTAGGTATGCACAAGATAGGAGAGAACAAAAATATGACGCTCAAAATTGGAGAGAACATTAATAAATTGAACTTATATTCTCTCTATGCCAAATACTCAATGAAAACGAAAGAGAACTTACCGAAAGGAAGCAAACCCAGTAGCTGATGGAATATATTCCGAATATATGAAGCTTCAATTACCTTGTAATGACCACTACTTCCGACTATATTACCTTACTATGCATAAAAGGCCTTACATTTAACATTGAATGAGACAGGAGGTAAGAAATCGCCTCCCTTCAGCATTACCTAGAAGTTATGGAGTAACATACTACTTGTATTAAGTTATAAAAATCACTGCATTACTTTTCCTTGTATGCTACATTACAGGTAATGAGGTATGAGTTAATTACTTCTGCTATATGCAGACGCATTACTTTTTGAAAAAAGTAATTCTTCCTTACCTGGTAATTTATTCTGTATTAGTTCTATGGTAGCCACTGGCAAATCCGCTGCTGGGAACAAATGCAAATGACGCCACAAATTATTTCCACAATAATTTTTACAATATAACGAACGAGTTTATTAGCTTTTATCTAGTAATTCAAAGCTTATGTTTAATAATACTTTCTTATTTTTAGCATAAACCTTTGTTCTGGTTTAAACATAAAGTTTAATAGTTTTCACAAACACAATTCACTGCAAATCTTCCTGTTTGAAAACACAATGTTACTTCACAGACGTATAAAGTCAAAGTGTTGTTTGAACAATGCAAATAAAATAATGTGTGCACAAATAATAAGTGAGCACAAACAAGATTTTGTTTCCGCTTACAGTTCCGCATTACAATGTCATCACCGACAAATCTGTACAAGCGGGAACAAAAAAAAACAGACGAGCCTGGAGCAAGGCAAAAAAATGAAATACATATAAATGCAGTGTTGCGCTCCAAAATAAAACAAAACAAAACAAAAGAAGAAATATTTTTATTTCGTTTGACATGCATCGTCTTAAGGAGATTGACACAAAAGACTTGTCCCAGCTAGTATGTTTATATTAAGAAAAGTTTGTTTGTTTGTTCGTATTTGCGAAAAACTTTGTCAACTTATTGCTTGCATAATACAATAGGCGTTGGACAAGGGGGTGTGGCACCTCCCATACAATACAAATAAAAGACATCGAATAGCTTCGTAATTATAGGTCGCACAGCCTCGGAACTAGGTATGCGATCACAATTTATACGTGCTGTACCCAGATAATAGTTTATGGGCGTTGGATAAGTGAGCATGGTTTCTTCTATTTAACCCAAATTTGCGATATCGAATAGATTTAGAATTATAAATCGCACAGCCTCGGAATTCAATATTCGATTACAACTTACACGAACCGTTCCCATTTTTTGGCAGCCCAAATTTTCGGTATAGCTTTCGAACTATAAATCACTCATCAATTAAACATGGTACAAACTGACTTTATAAACTTTTCCACTTATTGTTTGGACTTGCGCGAAAACAAAAAAAAAGCTATAATGACCAAGAAAATAAAAAATTTATTAATTTTTGGTATTAAAATGTATATTTTTTGCTAAATATCTTCGAAATTATATTAAAAATATTACTTTCTTTACTTTCTTTAGAGTATAGCTAACGCATAGATTAATATAGCTAACGCAAAGCGCTTATTTATTTCAACAACTGATACAGTACACCAGTGTCATAGAGGCACAAGTTCAATCCCCAGCATATGCATAATTTTTGAAGTGAAACTTCTTAGGCGGCAATTTGATATTGAGAGTACAATTTTTCGAGTCTTTTTACAAACAATTTTTCGAGTCTTTGTGATGAAAAATGTATCAAGTCTCATTCGTAACATTTTGTGTATATTTAAACAAATAATGTCTCATTGCTCTTGATATTTTATATTTTAGTGGTTTTTGTTTGGAGAAGGGCGGCAGATAGAGTGTGTTCAAGAAAAATGTTGAAGGGGATAAAATCACCGGCTCATACTGACCACTAGGGGTCATTGATTTTTTAATATGAGCTAAAATATACATGTTTTTTCTTCTATATTTTGTGTTTTTTGTATGGGAATCCCGTAATAGATCTCCCTTTAATTGATACAACTTTGTAATGTAAAAAAAATAGCGAATCACGGACATATATCTCATATTTTAGCTATAACAAATCTTAAAATCGGTTTTATCATTCAAAGATTCAACCAATGATAGTGTATGTATTTAATAAACAGAATATGTTTTATGCAAATTTTGTATTGTATTTATTTTGAGATGCTCTCTCTCTCTCCTACTCTCAGTCTATTTCACAAACATTACTCTTATTCTTAATTTTGAGAAGTTTCACTTCTGCACTGTATACACGCTATACTGTAATGTTTCATTTTAATTGTTATGGTTTTTACATTATTAACATATTGTATTTAAATATCCCATCAGGAATTGGATCGATCCGTCTTCGAAGACGTCTCCGAGACATGCCAGTTTCTTGCAAGACAGATCGATCCATTTCTATGGCAGTCTTCGAAGACATTTTCAAACAAAATTTCACTTGGGCTTTCAAGACATGTTGTTGAAATGTCTTCAACTCTCAGTGCGATATATTTACATTTTTACACTCAGAGAGCGTAAGAAAGAAAGAGGTTGCACATCATATAAAAATATACTCATTATTTTCTTGTAATTTATTTTATAAAATAAAAAATATTAATAATAAAAAAAAACAAAAATATGCAAAAACAAAAATAATATAAAAATTAATTTCAGAGAAGTTAAAATAATAATAACCCAGCAGCGGATTTGCCAGTGGCTACCATAGAACTAATACAGAATAAATTACCAGGTAAGGAAGAATTACTTTTTTCAAAAAGTAATGCGTCTGCATATAGCAGAAGTAATTAACTCATACCTCAATACCTGTAATGTAGCATACAAGGAAAAGTAATGCTGTGATTTTTATAAATTAATACAAGTAGTATGTTACTCCATAACTTCTAGGTAATGCTGAAGGGAGGCGATCACTTACCTCCTGTCTCATTCAATGTTAAATGTAAGGCCTTTTATGCATAGTAAGGTAATATAGTCGGAAGTAGTGGTCATTACAAGGTAATTGAAGCTTCATATATTCGGAATATATTCCATCCGCTACTGGGAATGCAAACTATTTTACTAGCTATTTTTCTGCAGACACTGCATTTTTTATTCTAAAATCCTGCTTATGCAGCTTATTTTTAGCAAGTCTAAGGACTTTTCTCAGCTCAGCTACAAACTCTTGATAAGTCAAACTGTCGACAGAAGTTGCTTCAGACAAATTAAAATATTAAATTTAAAGAAAAGATATGCCATCATTTAATGCAGCAATTTTACCAAAAAGGTCATCGAGGAAAGGTGTATACTCTTGTTCAAGATAATTTCCTTATTTAAAACACATTCGATGATTTCTAATTTTTCACCACACCGTTTCTTTAAAGCAATAATCTGAAAACATATGTTTTATGTTATAAAAATTTTACAATCATTTTTTTAAAATTTTGGCAAAAAATCTTACAATATCTGTCTTTTTTATTCTGGCGTACCTCAAATAAGCACGTGCTTCAAGTTAAAAATTTAAATCACAACTAACTGACTCGATGATTTCAAATTAATAAATACAATTTGAATAATGATATGATATAACCAATCGTCTCGATGATTCCAAATTAATAAATACAATTTGAATAATGATATGATATAAATAATTATACGATAAAAATATGCACACGAGTCTTGCAGAGAGTTCGCATTGACCTCTGAGTAATACAAAAACAAGTTCTTAATGAGAGGACATCTGAGCTGCTTGCTAAATATATGCATAAGAGTCTTACAGATCGTCCGCATTGATTTCTAAGCAATTAAAAACCAAGTTTTTTGAGAGAACATTCAAGGTTTTTTGCTGACAGTATAAGGACTTGTCTTGTAGAGTGTCAGCGTTCACTCTGAGTATGCTTACTTGGTCTTCGAGACAGCTTCAAATACAATTCCGGGATTCATATTCCGACTGGTATTGTATTATCAGCAAATTAGCTATTTGTATGTGTTATTAGCTATTTCATATCACAGATAGATAATTTAAAAAAAAAATCACATTTAATTAACAATGTTCGTAAAACGATGCTATTGAAATACTTTTTGAACTCATTTTCGATCAAAATATTAACAATTTATGGTTGTTTTGCAAACTCATTTATAAGCAAAAATATTAACAAGCTATGGAAGTTTTTCAACTTTTGTTGCAACAAAAAAAGGCTCATTTTTGAGAGACATTTAAGTCTAGAAAATGATTAAAAAAGGTTTTAGTTCAAAGAGCCCAAAAAGCTTCATAGATAAATTCAAAAACGATAGTTTTGGTGCGCTGGGATTTTAGGCAGCATCCATAGCAACACCGCAAAACCCCTAAAAACTACAACAACAACTAATGAAAAATGCCCACTACGTTTAACAAAGCCGGAACTCAAAGTCAAACATTTAAGCGTGTGCAAACCAACGCCACCCACACGTCTAATAGCTCAATTTGATTATTTTATGTTAACACTCTGGTAAACCGCTTTGTGGACTATTATTTGTCCTGTTAGAGCTATTTGTAGGGAATCCAGAAAAAAAAGGAGTGGGATAAAATTTTGATTGAAATGTCGAAAATATGTTGATTTAATATTTTGGTTTTGCCTTTTAGCAACACAAATGTTAACCAAGCTATTGTTACTAATCTGATTGAGCCATAATGTAATGTAAACAAATACCTAATTATTTATTTTGTTTATTGAATTTTTATTGTTGTCGTTGTCACCGCCAAATGTTGTACACTTTGTTGTTTTGTTTTTGCATTGATGTACGAGTATATTAGGCCATTATTTATCACATTCAAATAATTTACTGTTTGTTGATTTTGGTGATGTTTTGCAGCATGTTTTTCAAGAATGGAAGAACGCACAAAGGATGGGGTGAGAAAAGTGGATTTTATGGCATGTCACTGATTAATGGTGGGCGTGGCTAACATGTGTCGTCATTTATATCAATATATAAAATCTTTTGTGTTTATGTTATTGTTCACATTAATTTAAGTATGCGCTTAACTATGCGGAAATGGAACACAAACAATTTAGATTGATTATATAAAAAGTACTGGCTGCAGTTGGAGGTGTTAAGGTTAAGATTAGGTGATTCAATTAAATAGTAAACAAATTATGTAAATGATATTGACTACGGCGCAAAAAGGAACTGTATTCTTAAATCCAAAATTTCAATTATAATTCAAATCCGCTCTAGGCTCAAAATTTTCGGTACCATTTAAGATGGAATGGATAACTTACTTTTCCGCTTAAAGCACATAGCCCACATGAGATATAATTTATAAAATCCTGAAAATTTTGCTCTGCCTGCAAACAGAAAAAAAAAATTTAATGGCGCCTGCATGGTCCACATTTGCTGCGTGATTTCCGTTTAACGAGTATCTTTTGGCTGGGTCACGCTGGCCACAGTAAATGATTACGACTAAGTCGAACATCAGAGCACAAGCGAAAACATCCCAGATGAAAAAGAAGGCAGGCTAGCCGATGCACAGTATGTCGAGTAGAACAAAGTAACTGGACAAAATTAAAATATGGTTTATTGTATTTGTTGGGTCGAAACAAAAAAAAAAAAAAACTTGTAAGGGAGGCCGGTCGCAAATGACCCCCTGACCCACAATGGGTTAATTTATGTGTAAAAAAAGTAGCACCGTGTTTTCTGCTATAACTTAGACAGTACTAAAGCTAAAGACATAACTACTTGTAAAGTGGAAAGTAAATTGCACGACAAATTTTTAGTTATGCAATTTTTTTTTCTTGGATTCGTATAAAAAAAAAATATTAATGCATGAACTTTAAAAATTTGTTTTTTCCTTTACATTTCTTTCTTTGTGCTAAATAAAAAAAATACCAAAACGGTTTTTTTTTTAAAATATCAAAGAAATAAGGCATGCGCCTTATACAAACAAGGTTTGGTCTTTGACCTGAAAGGAATGGGATAGATTTTAGAGGAATTGATTGGAACCATACGTGAATTATTGATTAGGCGAAACAATCTCGAAAGACAATTTGAATTGCTTTTAACCGAGGCTAGTGTTATGTCTTAACCTCGGCAAGCTTCCTGCCCTTAGTTATTTCATTTTTTTCTTTAATTCCACATTTTTCACAATTTAGTTGTGGATTTTTAGTTTACCATAATTCTTAAATGTAGGAAAGAACAAAGAAAGTGAAAAGAGCCATGCCCGAGCCCGGATTCGATCCAGGGACTTCTGGGTTGAGAGTCTAGCGCACTCTCCACTAGACTACAAAGGCCGACAAATACATTTTTATGAATACATAGTTTTTGAATACATAGTTTTGAATACATACACCGATATAATTTTCATTGAAAACCGATAGAAACCTTTTTCCTTGTGCGAACAAATAACCTCATAAAAAGTTCTCGCATATAATAATAAGTACTGACAAAGTAACAAAATATATACATTTATTTCAATATAAAATGTAATATATAATATTAAATAAATTATGTTTGAGTATTAAAAAAAAACAACAAAATACTTTTCACTGTTAGAATTTACGGATTCATATTCAGAAAAATCTGCAATAAATACATCATCAGGAGGATCAACATCTGCGTTTGGTTCAATTGAGGCTTGAAGCCTAAAATAAACCTAAGATATATGTAAGCAAATTCATCAAAAACAAAATTATGCAAAAAAAAGAATATAAACTTCGTACTTTAGCTGTGCAAACAAAAATGCATTTTTATTAAAAACTTACCTCTAAAGTGAACTTTTAGTCCATCAGAGCTTCGAGTGTTAACAAACAGGTAAAAAATGAATTTTTTTTTTATTATTAGATAATTTCTTAAATAATTTTATTTTGTTTTTTCTGTTTTTAAATTGATATGAAATAATTTTTTCGCTATAACAGAATTTTATATACCGAAGTAAAATATTAACGAATTCACTTTTATAATGTTAAAATCAACACCACAGAAAAATAAAAAATTTTGAATCTACGCACATTTACACACTATGATCTAAGTAATCTCTTGATTCTATCTAAGGTCCACTTCTATTCTAAATAAGGTCCACTCTAATATATATAGAGTGGACCTTATTTGTATTGAGAAAAATTTTATTTTCTCATTTTTAATCACGGACCGGATTTTTGTTACTTTGCAAAACATAACTAAACTGTGAAGCTATTAGAAAACATATTGATATTTAAACGTGCTGCTTGTGAACTTTAAATTAAATATTTGATCTATGTAAAGGGTGTTTTTTATAGAGTGATACAACTTTGAGTTGGCATCACTGCTTTATTTGACAACCTATATAACAGTTAATAGTTGCTTTTTGTTTAATTTGCTTTGACATTTTATTATAGATTGATTTACACCAGAGCAACGCGTGCAAATTGTGGAAATTTTTAATCAAAATAATGGTTCTGTTCGTCAAACTTATCGTGCACTTCGTCCATTTTATGGCGTACATAATCGTCCTTCAGGTCTACTAATTCGAAGAATAATAGATCGTTTTCGGACCAAATTTACTATTACTGATAATGTGCATCTCGTGAGAATGCTTTTTGAATGCTTTCAATGTTTTCGTATAGGAAAGCATTGAAGATGATCCTAATCAATCACTTCGTAGCCGTTCTCAGCAACTGGGGTTGTGTCCTTCCACTTTATGGAAGATTTTACGAAAAGATCTTGACTTAAAACCTTTCAAGAATCAACTTGTGCAGGAATTAAAGCCAAACGACCATCGTATGCGAAAATCGTTTGTGAAAATTGGTGTTCCAGATTGCACCTTGTACGCGCCAGTTGTGGCGGCCACGTGGCCGAAATCATATTAACACATTAATGTCATAAAATTTTCTATTCAATAAAGCCCGCTTTATATATATTAAAAATATATTTCTATATTTTAGTATGATTTAAACTTGTATTACACTATAAAAAACACCCTTTATATGGGAAAAAAAGTGCTCTTTTTAAAAAAATCCCAATAACTTTTTTAGAAGTGCAAATTTAAAAAAACTGGTAAGCGCCTCGATTTTGACTTAATTTTTCTTTAAAATATACTCTCAAACATGAAAACTAGATAAGACAATAACAACCAGAGTTGTAATTTTTTACTTTTCGAAAAAAATCTAATTTTTTGCCTTGTTGTATTAAAAAAATCTAAATTTGAAACAATTTCATTGAAATGTTGTGAAAATATTTTCTTATACCATATTTAAAATAGCTACAAAACATTATGCGATTACGTTAAAAACCCCGATCATCATGAAATTTTTGCCAGATGTGTACCTATTTGGAAATTTTTGATATTTTTACGAAAAAAAATCCGCAAAATTTTCAAAACTCAGGTTTAAAAAAAATCGCAGAAAAATGAATTCTGGATAGTTTTTAGCTAATTTTAGCGCAAACTTAAAAAACCAAAATTCGAATACCAAAATTTTAGCTATTGAAACTTGACTTTTTTCCAAAAACCCCGAAAATGCCCTTTTAATAAAAATAAAAAATATAAAAAATTCAAAAACATATTTTTTCATTTGAAATGACTTTTATAACTTAAAAAATTATTTCTTATTTTAGTTAGAACAAATGTCGAATTCCAGGGCTGCCAACATACCTGGTTTAAGGGTACACAATATTAAAACACCCTAAAAGTAAAAAAATATTTTTCACCACTGCCCGGTGGTGAAATTTATTCATTTACAGCCCTTTTCTGGCAAAGTGACAGTTGATATCCAGTATTTTTAAATTTCTATGTGTTTGTTGTAATTTTTTGATTTCAAAACCAAAATTTTAAGCTCAAAAAACAAAATTTTTTAATGAAATTGTCACAATCTTAAAACCTGGTGACAATTTTTATCAAAATTTGTTCTTTTTGAGTTTCAAATTTTGTTTTGAAATAAAAAAATTACAACAAACATATAGAAATTTAAAAATTACTGGGTAACAATTGTCACTTTGCCAGAATATGGCTGTTAGACATCAGTTAAAATTTACTTCATTAGAAGAAGAAAAATTTGTGCTTTTATTATTGGTTTTTACGTAAACGCTTAGTTAAAATGTGCAACACAAAAAATTTCGATTTAAATTTTTTTAAATCACTAAATAATTAAAATAATTCTTAAGTCCAAATAAATAAATGAAAGATAGTGAAAGCTTAGCAAAATATACAGAGAATTCACAAGTTGCAGTGGTAAACAATTAAATAAGGTTTTTGGGGTTCTTTTTTATATTCTTTACCCTAAAACTAGGGTATAATATGTTGGTATTCCTGGAATTTCAAAGTTTTTCTAACTAGAATGAATAATCAATATTTTTTAAAAATTATTGAAGTAATTTGAAATGAGAAACATAGTTTTTTTGATTTCTTATGATTTTTTTTGTGTGCTCCAAATGCCAAAAACAGTCACTTTGAGAATTTTTGGAAAAAAGTAAAGTTTCAAAAGCTATAACTTTGGTAACCGAATTTGGGTTATTTTAATTTTTTGCACAAAATAGCGCAAAACTATCCTTAATTCATTTCTCGGTGATTTTTAAAAAAATTAAATTTTTAAATTTTTGGGAATTTTTTGGGAATTTTTTCGTAAAAATACCCACTCAAAATGTGCAAAAAGGTATACTTTAAGCAAAAAATTTTATAACGACCACGTTATTTGTTTTAAACATAGCTTGAGAAAATATTTCCTCAATATTTCAATGAAATTTTTTTTCAAATTTGAATTTTTGACGTTTTTTATACAACAAAACAAAATTTTTTTTTTTGTAAAGTAAACAGTTTACTCTTGTAGTTTTTGTCTAATTTTAATTTTTGATAGCTAATTTAACAGATTTATTAAATCAAAAATGAGGTGCGTATCAGCTTTTTTAAATTTGCACTTAAAAAGAAGTTATTGGGATTTCTTTTTAAAAATTAGCACTTTTTTCCCCATATAAATCAGGTTTTCAACTTAAAGGTTGCAAGTGGGAACAAAACTCTAGTTCGTAATTCGTTACTTTTGCAAAAAAAAAATAAGGACCACTCTTATATTTATATTATCATACTGAAGGTGAAAAAAAACTTGATGTACTATTCCGTAATTTTACAAAATTCTACCAAAGAAGTTTCAAAATAAGTATTTTATTGATACAGAAAACATTATTTTATACAAGTCATTTTTTTCTTTTTTTATTTTGTATTTTACATAAAAAACAAAGTTGTGCGCAAAAACTTTTTAAAAAACACTACTATTGCTACTTCCGCTGTTCTTTTGAAAATGCATGCGATTATTGAGGTGCGCTTTAAACCTCCTCCCAAGCTTAGAGAATTAATAAACAAGTAAAAAGTTAGCTTTTTTCTGCTAATTAAACAATTTCTGAAATAATGGCATTCAAGTTTTTGCAATTTCGATTATCAATTTTGTTCATCTAGATTGTTCTACTCGAACCATTGTGCGAGGATGCTGTCAGTGGAGCTGCTGCCGCTGTGGCTGCCTCAACTAACAAAATGTCGTTTGATAGTATATAGAGCAAACATAAGTCCTACTTTTAAATATCTGAATATGTTTTCATTATTACATAATTATTATTTTCAACGAATGCAATCCAATAAAGGTACTTTCAGTACAAAACAATAGCTCGCAATTGTACTTATTTGTTCTTATTTTTAATTGCTCTTATTTTATGAAAATATACATATTTTTTCAAATTATTTTTTTGTGCTTCGATATGCCTATAGAAAAAAGATAAAATTGAGTACGGAGATAGGCATATCTGCTTAATTTCCAAGGCATTGCTGTCTACCCTACAGCATGGCTTATTTTACAACTGGGTGGGATTCATCTTCACACATCCACAAGCATACACAGCCACACACACTATACACACGCAGACATAAATATCTACACATTTAAACGCTTATTTATCATTCGGCTATATAAAACGTTTAACTATGATGAATTTTATTATGTCAAAATTGAGCGCCAAATTTACGAACATACAAGCGAAAGTGATGCCATTTTTGGCGCACTGGTCTGACATTTTGATTGGCTTGCTGACGTGCGGTCTTGTTTTTGTATATTTTGTTGTTTTGTGCGACTTCCTGTAGCGGTAGTTGTGCTGCATGTTGCAAAGATTATGAAGAATGCGTTAATATAGCATTTTATTGTTCACACTTTTTTTATAAATATGCGTAGCTGTTGATCTGCCTGTCATGTTATTCTGTATATGTATTGTAAGAGTGTGAAGGATTATCTCTTAGCTCAGTGTAAATAAATAAACAACTCACATATAGTGTGTTATAATATTTTATTACCTGTGCGAAATGTCAACAAAACCATCACACAAGTGTGTAAAATATTAAATGAAAAATGTCACTCAGCAAGCATCCGGTGTTTTTGTGGCTGGCTCTCATATGGTATACATTTTGACCTTCATTGCCGGTTCGTGAGTGAACTTGTAATATTTCATATACACATAAATAAAATATTATGCATATGATTGCACCTCTGTTTACGTGTCTTGTTGTTTTTGACGCTAGCCACAATATTTGCCTGTATAATAAAAATGTGTATCTTTCTGTCATATCGATTGTGTGTTTGTTTGCATAAGTTTATGTTTGCGTTTATATTTATGAAGTCCTCATATGCCACATATTCATTTTATTTGCATGAATAAAAAGCAAGCAAAAAGCGGAACGTGATGGGTACTTTTTGCTGTAAGCTTTGGTCAAGGGTGGATTTAAATTTCATTATTATTGAATTTACTTAAAAAATATGATATTAAATCACAGTTGTCTTGCACAGTCATCTTGCTCAGAAAATTGTCCTGGAATCGTCAAATAGGCCACATTATCAGGAGAGAACCACAGCTTTCTTATGATCCTGCAGAAGATTATAAAAATATTTGGGTTCAAGGCATTAAATTGATGAACAGATTGAATGTATATCAAAATTGTCATATATGCACTTAGTTGTCAATCGTAATGCCTGAGTGGTATAATATAAATAAATAAATTGGGCGTTTCAGCCCTTGAAAGGACTTTGACGAAGCTTCTATTGATCAATTGGGTAGTGCGTGTTATTAAGGGCCAATTTTTCAGTGCGAATTCAAACTCTAGTCAAATTAAACTGAGCTTAACTCACCAAAATTTGACGTTTAAACTCGGTTTAACTAGATATTTAAGCATTCGTTGAATTTAAATTGACTTAAATTATCATATAATGTGTTTATTTTATGCCTAAACCCAGCTTAAACGTCCAATTTATGTGAGTTAAGCTCGGTTTAATTTTACTAGAGTTTAAACTCGCACTGATAAATTGGCCCTAAATGTTTGAAAACAAATTATCGATAACTGGACCTACGAGTTTTGTGCCGACTCCGAACCGCTTATGCTATTCAGATACTTTACATGGCAAGTCTTACTCTTTGAGGCTTATCATTGTCTGCAGAGTGTGGCAGGTGGTGGCCGAACAAAAATAATAATTCAATTCAAAAAATATTATGTCTGAGCTGGGGTTTGAACTGCGGTTCTTTAGCTTACGAGCCACGCACTCTACCATTAGGATAAGACCACCACTCAGTGGCATAGTGATCGAAAATCCAAGAAAGTAGATGAGTGTCTCCAGTTGTGGGACACCCTTCGTATTTTTTACAGAAAGCAAATATCGCTAATTTGAGTATTGTCAAACTAATAGTTAGACAGTACTCAGTAATTTTACTAACACCAAAGTAAATTCACGCAGGTTAAAGTGCCTCTACACTATATGTTTCATACATATGACATGCCAATAATTACAAATGGTTTTTAGCTACAGATAGTGTGGAACATATGAAAATGTGGTTTTGAAATGTCGTTTGTATTTGCGTCTGTAAATTATTGAATTAGAACCGTCTCTAATTTCGTTTGTTTTTCCATCTGTACAAAATGTCAGTTTGATAAATTTTTTATTTGAAAATGGAAGAAAAGGCAAATTTTAAGATATTTTTTCAATAAATTCATTTAAAATAAATTTATTCTTAGTTTGAATGGCTACAGGAGGACACTTAAGAGGTTTAAGGTTTACAAAAATTCCAAAAGCTGTTTTTTATTTTCAAATGACGTGTCTCTAGTGTGGAGACAATAGAAAAAAAGCTGTCTGACAAAAACTTAATTCTGACACGATATGTCAAAAACGATATGTGAAATTCGATATGTAATTGTATTTGTCATGTCATATGTATGAAACATATAGTCTGGGGCATGATTCAATTATTCTAAGGTTATTCGTATTTTTTGACGTATGCTTATTTTTTATAAACAAACATATTTTGACAATATGCTAACAATGTTTTGTGCTGTTGGAAAAAAAAGGTATGTTTCAGTGTTTCGTTGTGTAGTTTTCTAGTGTAGTAGTTTTTAGATGATTTCTTGCCAAGTTAATAAGAAAAAGAAACTATGTAGGTGTTGCGTCGTAAGTGTATGCTATGTTGTAATTATATTCTAGGAATTTAGAAAGCTCCTTTGCAAATTTAAAATAAAAAGTTATTTTTGCCATTGCACAAAACCTAATTAATGAACTTTATTAATTGAAAGTGTAATTTAGAAGAAAGTTAGTTAAGGCAAAAAACAAATTATAAAGAAATACAAAGAAAATAAGGTAAAGAAATATAAAGTGGAGTTCAATGAACGCCGTGCTGTTGATGTAAAGAGCGTATGTTCGGTAAGTTTACGGCAGCGTAATTTGCAACAATAAAATTGTAAAGGATTAAACATATGCACCTTGCAGCAAAAAAACGTGGTGTATACATAATGTGAAAAATATTATCAAAGCAAAAAGAAGTACACGCACAGACTTTAAAAAGAGACACAAAAGAAGTACATAGAATAAATATAGAATTACAAAATAATGAAGAAGATCCACAGAAATGAAGATCCACAGAAAATAATGAAGATGTTAAATGATGCATGAATAAATCCATTAAACAAACAGTTTAATTTATGAGAGATTCAAAATTAGATCCAGCTTACAATTCATTGCTTATTAAAGTAGTAGTCCACCAGTTTGACGAACTCAAAAAATTATTTTTTTTTTTAATTTTTCGCAATATAATAAAAAAATTAAATCTTAAAAATATACTCTAAGGCCGCGTTCATAGTAAACGCTTTTATCTTAGCCGAGAGTTTTAGCTGAAAAACGCTTTGTGTATAATCATAAGCTCAAAACGTTCATAGTGCTAGCATAAAGCTAGCATAAAGCTTAATTTAAAATGCTTTTCAGCGCTTATCTTTCCATTTCGCTTGCTCACACAGAAAAATAATTTTGTTTTGTATGCTTTATTTTAGAGCATTTTTAAAATGCTATTCGGCACATGTTTATCTATTTTGCCTGTTAACAATATATTCGTTGATTTTTTTTGTACTGAAGTTTTAACCGTTGTTGTGTTGTTGCGTTGTGGTCCTTTTGTGGTGCTTTTGTATGCGCTTGTGTATTCTATCTCGTTTGTTTACATAGTTTTCGTTGTTCTTGCTTTCTTCTTGGGTACTTTTTGTGCTGAACTTTCCACCGTTGTTATGCTTTGTGTTTTTAAGTTCCTTTGAACTTTTGTTTGTTATTGGTTTGATCTTTCATTGGCGATCATCACGAATATACATACTCATTAAACAAAAAAATTTACTTTGCAAAACGCAATTGAGGGCATTATTTTCCAAAGAGACAAATGAAAACAAAGCATATCAGCCATAAGCATAAAGCGCGCACTATGAACACCAATAAGCTCAATAAACTACTTTATGCAGCGTTGACTAAGCATTCACTATGATCAAAAAAAGCTTGACAAAGCAGCTTTATGCATCAGCTTCAGCCAAAGCGTCCACTATGAACGCGGCCTTAGACCTAAATTGAAAATATTTTTAAAGATACAGCCAAAAGAAGACAAAGCGTCGTAGAAACTACGTTTTCGAAACTTCGGGGAAGCACTAACTAAGCACTATTCGACCGATTTGGCTAAAAATTTCAATTGTTATTTAAGGCATGCATAGCTTGTGCCGGAATTTTAAAACAATCAATTTTTCAATAAGTTAATTTTTTTAAACAAATTAAAAGATGGTAGATTTACAAATTTTTTTCACAAGTTCGCCATTTTTTATTTGTTTTTTTAAATATACATATTATAGGGTAGTGCACTACAATAAAGCCTGCAGAACGATATTCTCTTTGTTTTTTTTTTATTTCAGATGAACACGTAAGGCTGGGTGCTTCCACCAAAAAACACACCTTCTTTCAAGTGCTCTTCTTTGATGTAGATAACTATAAGCAAATTAATGTACAATCAAGTCGAAGGAAATTTTTTTGCACACTTTACGACATCAATAAAAACATGTTAAGATTTCAAAACGATCGCATTTTATTTTCTTATTTAAAAAATTTATGAAAAAGTCAACATTTCGGTCGTCACACTGGGCTACTACATTAAAATAAATATAGTTACTTGAATCGAGTGCAGAAACAAACCTTAAGTAGTTTTTTACAGTAGTAAGAGAGGTGTATTTTGTATATTTTTATAAAAAATTGTCAAAATTATGTCAAAAAGAAGTACAACAAGTAAAAAGAAGTACTTTTAGCGTACTTCGATACAAGAAGTACAGCGGGGAAAAAAGAAGTAAAACACTCCCAAAAGGAGTTGGTCACATTATGTATACAGTACGTATAATGCGTATTCTGCGGCCGTGGTTTCATTTTTGTTTTGACGAATTTTTTTTTCTTTTTTCTTTCTTAACAATTTAAAAAATTATAAATGCACTTACCATTAATGGATTTAAAATTTCTGTAAAAATCCTAATAATTTTGTGGTCACAATTTCTTTTTAATACAATTACGCAATTAACTCGGTTAATTCACTTATTTAGAACATGCCACTAAACGCTCTTGTTTAGGTTTCATAGTTAGGTTTAATGTGTTTATTAAAATAAACGAACGAAAATAATAAATATTTTTGTATTTATATTACTTATATATTTATTAACATAATTTCCATTGAAGTTAGTAAATAAAAATAATTTAAAAAGTTATTAATGCACTAAGAAATCGGAGCAATAAAAGTACTAGTACAAAATAAATAGTAGTCAATATAATACCAATTAGTATGATATTTGGGCAACCGTGTGCGTTTTTAGCTCTAATGATATTGCTCTCATGATTTTTTTTCTGCTCTCATTTTCAAATAAGCATACCAATTTGAGAAAACGTCAAAAATACGAATAACCTTATAATAATTGAATCATGGTCTGGGGCACCTTTAGCATTAAAAAAAATTAAAAAATGAATGAACACAGTAGTAACTTTAATTTTTTGAGAGGGCTATAAATTGAAGTGTTCACAATACAATTTTGCCAGCCACTTTTGTAAGGGAAGCCATTTCCATTTGTGGGACACCTCATGTAACTGGTTGTGGGACACCTTGGTTTTTGCATGTAAATTATGCGTTTGACTAACAATCTGTCAAATGTCATAGTTTTTGTCAACATATATTATATTGTATTTTCTTGCATTTTTAGCCATGTCCCACTACTGGGCTAAAAATGAATCCTTAATAAAATTGGTTTCAAAATTGTTCTGATTAAGTAAATCACTAAAGTTATTTTAGCAAAAATCTAGCTTATTTGATAAGCTTTCCATAGCTATGCATATATTCACATATTATACACTTGATCAAAATTTATAAGCCAAAAACCTAACGTGTCCCATAACCGGAGATACTCTCTTAATTACCATAACACCATAACGATTGTAAAGACCTTCATAGATAGTATGTGTGTCCGGCTCAAGATTACTTTTACTTTAACTCTCAACGTTATCTAAGGACACACTCCAATTTATATCCATGTCCAAATGAGTGACCAATTGAATAGTCGTTCTAGTGTTTTTTTTTTAATTCAACGATATTTCAAAGAGAGAGAATAACCAAAAATTGTCTCTGTATACAGAAAAATTTCCTGATTTAAAAAAAGGCGGCCATGAAATAATTTTAGTTTTAAATTTAAAAATCAGATAAAATTAATAAATTATTTTATGGACATTTGGTGCCGATCCTATCAAATACTTAAACCAAAATTTTTGCGTAAATCACGAAGTCATACTTTTGACAATACACAATTGAAAATACATTTTGTCACGAAGAGAAATAGTTTTCTTGTACTAAGAAATTAATTCTTATATATTCCAACTTATAACTTGAAAAAATCCTGCTATTAGTATTTTTTTTTCTAGTATTTACTATAACTTACGACTTTTTTTCAATATAAAGTTCGTAGCTAAAATGAAACTTCAATTAAATTGATTGTGTTTCTGTTTATAATTCAGGGTAGCTTTTTCGATAAATGTTTCAACACATAAAGCAATGATATACTAATGTCCTTCCTGATTGATGTAACAAAGAAAATAAGTTAAAAATAATCTAGCCTAGAAAAAAAAAAACATATAAAATTAAAACTTAAGAAATAAGTATAAAAAAATTAGAGCTAAAAAAATTAAAATGATTTACTTGCATCAAGCAAATTGTCGTTTTCCGAAAAAAGTTTTTCAATTATTAAGTACACTTTTGTTGTTATGATAATTTACTTGGGTTAAGCAAGATATTCAGATAATAAAAAAATTCAGTAGAAAAAAAAAATTCCATTAGCAGATTGAGTTTTTATAATCGCCGTATTGAACTAAGCAATTTTCTTAATAATATTCATCTTATAATTTCGTAATACTGCAAAAATATTTTTCTGTTTAAGTTACTTTCATTGTATTAAACAGCAGATATTCATTACAGCCGATTTGCCTATATTCGTTTCCGGTTTATAACATTTATATATTTTGCTGCAATGTCACATTACAAGCTCAATAAATGATTTAAGTTGTTATCGATAGCTGTGCTCACTTAATTGCTGGCAAGAAGCAATAACAACAACCACTTACTACACATGCTTATCAAATTGAAGCAAGCAAGTGGTCACAGTTAACAACTTGCTTAGTTAATAAATTAAGTTACGCAAGCAACAGGAAAACAGGTTGATATTTTTTCTATTATTATTACTTTTCAAGAAAAAACATATCTACAAAAGCAAAATAAATCCTAGTTTCTATGTTGTGAAGTAATATTTGTAAATAAAAATATGAGGTTAAGGTTAGCATATTTTAATGGTTAAGAATAAAAACATCAATTCTAATGAAAATTTTTAAGACCAAAAAGTTAGGCCTTGGCCTAGGTATGAACTATAAAACATAATTGAGAAAATTTTTAAAATTTGTAACTTAAAATATATGTAAAGACAGAGTTTCCGTTCTGTTCAAGTGCGTGCATTCATTTTTAATTTATTAGACTTATGTTTATAATACTCTTAACACCACGAAGGACATAGCAAAGACTAGCTTCTTGAATACAAATAAAGTAATGCAGAGAACTTTAAAATTTATTCGTAGTGCTAAAGGCGATTCCTTGACAAGAGCTTAACTTAAGCTTTCATCTGTTTATGCTTAAATGTAGCTCGTTTTTAGATAATCATCATGCATCGACTTATTTGAACCCCAGTCACATCCACCTGTTTATCAAAATCATTCACCCAAAATCATTGAAAAGGCATTTCAAATGCTACCCTCCCCCAACATGAACTTTAACCTTGCCGCAGTATACGAATGTTGCTGTTGGTGCCAAAAGCAAAGAAAATTTATCAACATAGATAAATCTTTACTCCACACCATTCGTTCTATGTCGCTCAATATGTTGTACCGGTTGTTGACAGTCAATACAATGATATATCCTGCGGCAGAGCTTTGCACAATTTCGTAATCGAAAGGATTAACATACTGATAACGTGGCAGAAACAGCCGCAGCAGAATATAAGTTGTGACATCGTAGCTAAGGGGTTAAATCAGCAACTGTTTGCATGAAGTGTTGGAATCCGGCATCATTTGGCCACATTTGTAAAGCCATGAAAATTGGTGTAGGCTTAACTACTGACATACCTGCAACTTCCAAGTATTTCCAGCAAAATATATATCCAGTATAAGCAAAAATGTGCCAAAATTGCGATAAAACCGATAAAATTGGCATATAACGCTGCAGGAATACTTATAACAAAATAAAACCGAAATGAGCAACACTGGCAATTCGTATTTGCTCTATTAAGTGTGCAACAAAAGTAATCCAATGTTTATTTAAAGAGAGAGAGAGAGAGAAAGAGACTAAATAATCAGCCCAATCATGAATAATTTTTCACGCGGAATCTGAAAAGGGAGTTTTAATTTTTAAGATAAAGCTTAAGAACATTTTGAAAACTTTAAATGCGAATTTGTTCATCAACGGTTTATCAGCAAACTTGCATTAAAAATTTCCAAAATGTTCTGGAACTTTGTTTTAAAAATAAAAACTCCCTTTTCCGATTCCGCGTGAAAGATTCTTCATGATAGGGCTAAATATATGAAGATAAAAAATCAATATTATAATTAATAAAAATATTGATTAGAAAATATACAAAAATAAATAATATATCTATAAAAATATATGTATAATAAAAATAAATAATAAAATATGTTTAATGTAACACACATAAAGTAAAGGTAAAACTAAAACTTAAACCAAAAATACAGCTAAAACCAAAACTAATACTAAAACTAAAACTGGAACTAAAACTAAAAGCGAAAAATTTGGTACTTGTGTATTGGTAGGTGGATAGTATTGGTTTGATAGTATGACATGACGAGTTTTGTATGATAGTTTCAGTATGATGGCATTCCCGAAAGATATAATTGTATTGTATGTAGTTTAAAATGGTTGGTATGATGATATGTTATAACGATATGATATGCTGCGATGATATTATGTAACGGTGTTTTATTGTATGATGTTATAGTATGATATAATACTATTTAGGTTATATAGTATTAAGGTATGATGGTATGGTATAATAATAAGTTATAATGGTATGTAGTGATGATATGATAATGATATGCTTTAACAGTATGATATCGTGGCATGTTTGGTTTTATGATTTGATATAACGGTATGGTTCGATAGTATGATACATCTAATGATATTTAGGTGTTATATGGTACGATGGTATATTTCTACTCCTATATTCTACTTATAATTCTGCTATTACGAGTATTGCTTACTACTCTTAAGGTACTATTACAGTGTGTAAAAAATTAAAAATCTATTTTTTTCCGTTAGAATATGGTACTGCAAGGTCTTAAGAATACGTAAACAAAATTTTTTTAAAAAATATCATACAGAAGAAAAATTATTACATATATTCGTATATAATATTATTTTTATTATAATACAAAAAGCCAAAAAACTATAATATTTTTTTTATGGCTGAAAGTTTCGGCAAAACAAGGGGTTTTTTTGTACATTTATTTTCAATGATGCCATTTTTTTATTTTTTTTTTATTTGCGTATGTTGAGTGCTCAACTACAACCCTTTACTCAAAAATGCACTTTGAGTTTTTACTTTCAGACGCTTTGTAAATGCTGGAGACGAGAAGCCAATTGCAACAATTTTTTAACGCCCTGTAGACAATTTACAATAACTATAAAGACAAAAAAAAATTATTTTCTCATGAATAATTCTTCATTATGTAAAAAATTTTAATCATTAAAAATAATAACACTAGGTAAAAAAATTAATAATAAAGGTGTTTTTTTATAGCAACACACTGTAATAGTACCTTAAAACAAGTGTTTTTAACTACTATTTTGACCAGTATTCTTACGCAATGTTGTAGAATTATTTATATTAACTACTTCTTGCAACTGGTTTAAAAGTATGTTAGGATGGTGTGATATAAGAGTATGGTATGACCACTACTATTTTCTACCAATATATATACAACTATTTTTTAACTATTATTTTTGTATACTGTTTGTAATGCTATTTAAAATACTATAGGGCAGTTCACGATCATGATGCATCGTTTCAAATGCAAAAAAAGCAACTTTTATAAAAACAAAAGGCATTGATATGCATTTGCAACATTCATGCGTATGCTATAACAAAAGGCTGTTGCATATGGAAATCTAATTGTCTTGCATAACGCTATTGTGAGCAAATATCTTAAGTTTGCATTAAACACAACCACCGATATCTTATGAACACAGCTTATGAACAGCTGTTTTCATTGTTTTTTTTTTAGCGACAAAAAGTTTCATTTATAATAAAACACAAGTGCTAAATAAATGAAGAGAGTTTTAAAACGTAAAATTAAAAGGGAAAATACCAACAAAAAATAGACGGAGGAAGAAATTCGCAAAATTTTTGATTTTTTAGAGGAGTCCGACGTAAAATTTAAACACAAAAAGCTGTAGTAAAGCATTTGCCATGGCAAGAAAAAGTGCAACAAAGAGTCTTCGCAAATAATTAAGTTTTTAAAAAATTACAAAATTCATTTAGAGGTGGATATAGGAAAAAATAGTGAAGAATAAAAGGAAGCGATTGAGAAGGTTTTTAATAATCGAACTCCTGATAGTAAAATTCCGGCAACCATTTCGTCCTTATTGAGCAGTAGACCAACAAATATTAGAAAGCAATTATCGACATATAAGGTTTTAAATATGAGTCTTAAAAAGAGTCTTAATAGTAAGTAGTCTTAAAAGAGTCTTTAATATTAGTCTAAAAGGAGTCTTTACTAGGAGTCCTAAAAGAGCAAATTATATGAGTCAGAAAAGAGTATTTATTGTGGGGGTTTAATAAGAGTTTTAACGGGTCATAATATAGTCTATAATAGGAGTCTTAAAAGAGTGTTTAGTTAAAGTCATAAATGAGTCTTTTTTTTCGTCATAAAAGAATCACTAAATGGAGTTATATCGGGGTATTCTCAACTTAGAAAAAAAGACTAAATAAAGAGTCTTTTTTGAGCGCATAATGACGATAAAGCCTCATAAATAAGAGTCTAAAAAGAGTTTTAAAAGAGTCTTATTGCTTGCTGGGTTATTGAATCAAACCCAACAAACATTTTATGAGTATTTTAAATCACTCATAAAATAATCTTTTTTTATGCATGTTTTATGAGTGTTCATAAAAAATAATCATAAAAGAATTATTTTTATGCATGTTTAATGAGTGTTCATAAAAAGAACACATAAAGAATCGTTTTTATGCGTTTTTTATGAGTGTTCTTAAAAAGGACTCATAAATGATTACTGTTTATAGAAATAAATAAAATAATTATTTAAAATGCAGTTTTCTATATAACCTTGTTATTTATTATGTTGATTTTCTATGATTTAAATACAAATTCGAAATGTTTGATAGTTTAAATTATTCTTGATTTTAAATACAAATTCTAGTTGTTTGATAGTTTAAAATTGTTTATTGAGCCTTAGGTCAGGTAAGAACAATTAATAGCTCTAACGAATTTTTTCCAAAGAAATAACAACAAGAACAACATTTTCAATATGAAAAGCAAAGCATCACTAGCTGATTTTATTGCAATTTCGGCCCTGCTGCGGGCATCATCAGAAATTTTTGTGATGCCAGCGGGAATCGAATCCGGGCCGTGCTTTTTAGTGTGAATGCCATTATAGTCATTACCAGGGCTTCGATTTTGATGACCTAAAAAACTGCAAAAAATGACAAAAATTTCCTAAAAATTGCAGAAAATTGCAGAAAATGACCTAGAAACTGACAAAAATTACCTAAAAAACGCAAACAATTGCATAAAAAATAAACAAAAGCTTTAGCCTTAAAAATAAAACAATACTAAATTAAAATTTATTTTATGCTAGCATATCCTGAGTTTTTATCTAACACTTGTTTCATTTTTCTCAGACCCCTTAGTCAGTTTCACCACGCGCAGATTTTTTTTTCCTCATCGAAGTCTATAAACAAAGCTACTCCTTTGTCGAGAGGTACTGTTTTTGATTGAAGGGGCTCTAGTGTTAAAGGAATATGTACGAATAGTACGAAAAAAAATTATATAAAAATTATACTAAAATGACCGCAAAAACCGAAAAATGCTCTAGAAATTAAAAACGTCCAAAAATGACCATAAAATAATAACTTTAAAATTAATAAAATTTACCGAAAAAAGCCCTAAATCTAGTAAAAATTACCTTGAAACTAAAAACGATGAAAAGCGATGAAAAAATGTCCTAAAACTTTTCATATTTAGTATTTAGGAAACATAAATGGACGTTTTAAATAATCAGGAAATGTCTTAGAAGCAGCAGAAAAAAGATGACATCGAAATCCTAGCCCTGGTGATGGTTATAGAAATAAATAAAATTTTTTTTAAAATGCCATTATGAGTCATTATAGTCATTAGGCATCATGGATTAGCAAACGAAAATCGAATCTGAGTCCAATGCGTTACAAAAAAGTTTTCTATTTGCCTTTAAAATGTAAATCGTGAAGTTCCTGTGATTCCTGTGAATATAAAGTTTCTGTATAAATAAGGCGCTTGCTATGCTGGCGCCATAATTAAGGAAATTCCTTTCTTGCTGCGACCAGCTTGCTGCGACTAGAAGAGTCTGTAATAGTAGTCTTAAAAGAGTCTTTAAGAGTAGACTTAAAAGTGTCTTTAATATGAGTCCTAAAAGAGTCATTTATATAAGTCATAAAAGAGTATTGAATGTGAGGATTTAATGAGGATTTTTAGGAGTCATAATTATGAGAGAGTCTTTATTACGAATCTTTAAAAAGCCTTTAATAGTAGTCTTAAAAGAGTCTTTAATAGTAGTCTCAAAGGAGTCTTTAATATTAGTCCTATAGGAGTAATTTATAGGAGTCATAAAAGAGTATTTAATGTGAGGGTTTAAGGAGGGGTTTTTAGGTTCATGAAATAGTCCTTAATATGAGTCTTAAAAGAGTATTTAATTAGAGTTATAAATGAGTCTTTTTTTTAGCGTCATAAAAGAATCACTAAAAATAGTCATATCGAAGTGCACTCAACCTAGAAAAAAGACTCAAAATAGAGTGTTTTTTGAGCGCATAATGACGATAAAGCCTCATAAATAAGAGTCTGAAGAGAGTCTTAAAAGAGTCTTAATGTTTGCTGGGAAGCGATCGGTTACGATGGCATGGCTGTAAATGTTGGTGCAAAAGCTGAGGCCAAATTACAGCATCCGTGATCGAGCAAAAATTGTACAAGATTGATAGGCACTTGTCTCGTCGTGCCTTTCGTAATTTTGCTCGATCACGGATGCTGTAATTCGGCCCCTGGTTTTCTTCGCTTATTCGATTTGTCGATGAAGTTTTAGGTGCAATGGTTTGTGTGTTTACTACACGCACACGAATTGCCAGTACGGGAGTTGATCCGCAAACTTATAGGAGAAACGAAGGACCCAATAATATAACTTTATTTTTCAAGTGATGAAATTTTAAAATCTTTTCTGGTTTGTTTTTTATTAGGCTTTTTGAACTTACGTGCAGTAGAAGGTTAAGCGAGCAAAAATCTAAAATGTTTTTGTCTCGAAACTCATGGGTATCGTTGTGAAGGAAATACTACAAAGAAAGTAAATCCAAGTTATTAGTAAAAAAAAAATAACATATGTGAATTCTACAATCCTTTCAAATTAGACAATTTTACTGTTGCAGATTTTTTGTATTTGAGCATCTATGTAAACACATTTTTGTAAACACATTTTTAAAAATATCAAAATAAATTTGGTTTTTTTGGTTTTTGGTTTTTATAGAAATTATCAAAGCAAAAACAGAATCCATTATTTTAAAGAAAAGTAATAAATTGGGTTTTTCACAGGATTTCGATTTTTTTGGTCAAAAAAATAGAATATTAAAAAAACTTTCCAATTGAAGCTGTCAAAAAAAAATATCGTAAGAACGTATTATTGTCTTGCAGTATTTGTAAAAAACATACACCGAACTGCATAGATTCTTTGTGAAATATCATTTTGAAAAATGGTTCAAAATTGCTATTTCACTGAAATTTTTTATCGTGTTTAGACTAGAAGTTGATAATTATGTTCATATGGTTAATGTAAGCAAATATACTAAAAATGGGCGTGGTCCCACTGTAGCTATCTCCACTTTTAAGAAATGATAAAAAAATTTCGAAACTACTATGCGGTTAGCCTAAAATTTTTGCAGTGGATTTGTTTCAAGTACGAAATGGCTTAGCAAAAATGGGGTCACACCCCATTTTACCTCCAAGAAATCAATAAAAATGATTTATTTCAGACTTAATCAAATGACTGCAAAAAATAGTGTAATTTATACAAAATAGCATTTTTTAGGCGCACAAGTACGCTCGCAATTACTTGAAAACTAAAAAACCTTTTAAAAAAGAAATACAGTTTTGAAAAGAAGAATTTAGGCATTAAAAAAAAATTGCTTTTTTGCGAAATTTGTAGAGTTTTTATATTTCCATAATACACACTTTGAAAATGCTTAACGCGATTTTTGATAAAAATACTAAATTTGCATTAAATCTGATTTCTCTTTTAAAATAAACTTAACTAACTAAAATGCCAAATTTCATGAAGATTGGACCAATCCTTCTGTTTCTGTCCACCTTTTGTATGAGCTCAGTCTACTGTGTAGCCTGACGTTACTGGCGTTCCGTTACTTAAATTTTTATTGTAGTTCAATTCGAGAATTAAGCAATTAGGTAGTTAAGTAATTATAAGAGCTGTAAAAGAGTGCATTCAATTTGATTTTATTCACAAAAAAGTGAATCAAGAAATAACGAAAGAAGAATGCATTCAATAAATGGTAAATTGATTTATAAATAAAATTTTGAAGTCGAATTCATTTTTAAAAAAATGATTGATTATTCATTCCAATTATTCATTTTCGTTATTCAGAAAAATGAATCAATTTTTTTATTCATTTGAATGCTTTTCACAAAGAATGCAATTCACAAAGAATTTCAGAATTTTCTATTATTATTTTTTTATTTATTATTCACTTTTTATTTGTTATTCATTTCTTATTTGTTATTCATTTTTTATTCACTATTCATTTGTTATTTATTAATAATTTTTTATTCATTATTAATTTTTTATTCATTATTAATTTATTATTTATTATTAATTTTTTTATTCACTAGTCTTTTTTTTATTTTTAATTTTAATCATTATTCTTTTTTTATTCATTTTCCATTTTTTTTTCATTATTCATTTATATATATTCATTTTTTATTTTTGTATTCATTATTCATTTGTTATTCATTTTTTATTTATGGCTTAGTACTAAAATTAATATTATAAAATAATACGTTTTTAAAAAGATTTAATTTATTTGGTCACAGTTGACTATTCTGTGGAAATGCCAATATGTTTTTCTCTAAGGCAAGTCCAGATTAAAGATAAAGCTTTCATTCTAGTCTTGCTTTATGACAAGTCCTAAGTCGCATCAAGTCCACGTTAATGTCTTGTGATAAAGTCAAGACTTTTATGAATTTACTTCTTAAGTTTTTGCAATTTTATTGAAATCAGTAATCATCTTTATCATTAATTCTATTTACAGTGCACTGCGTTTTGAGCCCGTTGGCAAAACCACCAGCCCAACATGGTTTCCACTGCCGAGCCAATGACTTTGGCCACAACTAATAACGACTCAACACCACCGACGCGTCAGTATGAGGAACGTGAACAATTCATCATAACGCGAAATGTCGTTGTTATTGGCTTAGCATTTATGATCCACTTCACTGCGTTTCACGGAACCTCGAATCTGCAGAGTTCAGTGAATTCAGACAAGGCGCTCGGAACCACAACATTGGCGGTGATTTATTTCTCGCTGATATTGTCCAACATATTTTTACCCATGACGATAATAAGGTCAGTGCAAAAACAAATAATTGCAATAAAAATAAAAAAATAAAACAATATTTTCATAACCGTTTCTAATTTAAGTTTACTTTAAATGTGTCTTCACATCAAACGTCTTACATCAGATATAATATTTTGAATGTGATAATGAGTTAAAAATTTTATTTGTTTCTTTGGACTATATTTCTAAAGTTTTTCAAGACAATTTACTTAAAAACCATATCCTCTTGTCTTCGGTTTTGATAAAATATAAATTGAATAAAGCTCAATGCGTTCACCCACCATACTGTTGAAAGCCTCATCAACTCAATACTATCTTCGCTGCTTCCACTTAAATCCATGCCTTGTAGTATAAAATTTATGGCAAAAACTTTAATATTGTGCCCTCCAACTAGCAGCGAATTCAAGCATTTATAATTTAGTTATACAAGCTGGGCGCAACGAGCGAAACATATTCCACCCCTTTAAACAATAAATCCAAAAAATAAATCTTCAAAAAGCATTTGGCGCCAAATTTACATTTATTAACCCGACAATAACTTTGAGTCCTTAAGGACTATAAATTTTACCAAGTACATTTTTGGTGTATGAGTAAGTTATTAAAGTGTCGATGTCAACAACTTTGGAATAAATAGCTAGGCACAAAAAAACTGGACAAAAACAAAAACCAGACAACCGAGACAAAACTAATTTAAAGCAGAAGAGACAATAAACCACTTCAAATCATTGCCTAGCGAAGAAGTGTTGCTTGAGTTTTGCGGGTTTCCCCCCCATCTATAACCGGACAAATAAAGTCGACCTCTGCTGCGCTAGCATTAGTATCGTGACATCGTGCTTTATTTATTCGTGTCCTTCAACCCTAACAACAAAAACTTTTAGGATCACCGCAAATCTTATTACTCTGCTGTTCCTTGACTACCAAGCAACACGGTGGTAGACGGTAACAAGCTCTAATAAGCTTTTATAAATCGACGAACACTCAATTAAATTTATGCAACTCACTCAGGCGTTAAAGACAGCGACTAAGCTGTATTCACTCCAAGCAAACCAAGTGAGACAGCTAGTTTGGGGTAAGCATTGGAGTCTTTTACTCCAAGCAAGACAAGCGAGGCAACTGCTTTGGGGGCTAGCATTGGGGGCTAAGTAGTGAAGTTTTAAACGTTGAATGTGTTTCTTGGTTTTAACGGTTATAATAAAAGAACAAGCCAGAGATGAAAAGCTTGTTTTCTGCGGTGGTTGGTTTACGGCTGGTTTGGCGTATTTAATGGATCATTAAAATTCATCACCACAAAACTTTATAGCCAAATAGTGCCGCCAAAATATAGTTTGAGATTGAATTTTCCGAGGATATGATAACAATTTATTGGACTAACTACGCGATGATAGAAGAATTTAGCTGTTGTGTTGGAGTTTATTACTCTTTGAACTTGATTTGGGGAAAATTAGATTTAAAATGCAGAAAAACATGCTTTTTATTGAGTTAAGAAGAATTAGAGTACACAAAATGTGGGTAGTGTTGAAAATATTAATTTCTTTAATAATTACTTTTGTTACTTCGTCTAAAAGTTTTAGGAGACTAGAGTAGAATGACGGCGTTGCCAGGATTAATGGAGTGCTTGGTTACGATTAGCGCATGATGGCTTAGTGTTCTTAATCGTAAAATAATTGTCACGAGTGAAGTGTTTTGAGTCACGAATGAAATGTTAGTGCCTTTTCGTTAACTTTCTGTTTGGCCTTGCGGCAGACTTGTATAACGCAGCAAAAAATTATGCGCTGATACACCAGAAACAAACAGCACACAAATAAAAAAAAATAATTTTTTATTATTTCATACTCAATATTTCAGCTCACCACGATAAATACATCCTTTAAAAAATATTTTGATGTAGGCTTCTACATAATTTTTCATAGTTCTTAAACATAATTTTAAAAAATCATATCGAACTATTTTAGAGCTAGAAAAGTATTATTTTGTACTTTAATATAAAAAAAACAAAAATTTAACTATTATAGAAAAAAAAAATAAATCTTACAAAATATCGTCACGAACGAGAATATTCATCATAAACGAGAATACATATTGCGCAAACTGTTGTAACAGTATTTTTCCATGTGATATTTGTCAGAGAAACAAATAGGATTTGCATTTTTTTAAAATATTCATTGACTTAGCAACAAAATAACTTATAGCGGCATTAAAAAAGGAAGGTTATATTGCATAATGCAAGCAAGCGCATATTGTCGCCGAATTTGAGAAGAAAAATAATTCGAAAAAATGCATCGTTTTGGACTCGGTGAATGTTTTCAAAATATACATCGATGGATTCGTTTCGTCAAACACATTTATATTTCTGAGCAAGCGAACTTACATAAAGAACTTACGCGTCGACAAAATAGTGCAACATATAAATGATGTAAAAGATGCAGCCGAACGGGCAATAAATTTAACGTAAAGACAACATGAACAAATAACTACCGTGGAAACCGTGAAGCAGATTCTGCTGCAAATCGTAAAGGAACACCAAAGCCAATTTCCTTACGGAGCAACAAAAATTTCGATTGTTTCAAAACTATAGCAAAATAAATTAACCCTATATCGCGCAAAAACGTCAATTTCAATTTTTTACCTAAAAATCTCTCAAACTGTCTTATAAATAAGGAAAACCAACTTTTGTTTTAAAATTAATACTTTATTTATACTAATATTTGCAAAAAAAGAAATTTTTTTTTACAGTTTAAAAGATTAACATATTTCAGGGAATATAACATTGCTTTTAGTATAGTAATTCATGATTTTTAAACTTTTATTTTAATTATTAACACTTTTTATAACAGTTTAAGTCATTCACAAATGCATTAAAACTATTGCAAAACACAAACTGCTGCCAAATTCAAAATCACGCTGTTGCAACTAAAAATAAAAAATAAATGTTGATTACTAAATACTTACTTGATTACTTACTTACTTACTATTAATTCCATGCTTATAAGTATACTTACTTTTAAGATTTATACTTATTCATGCTTACTTTTCAGCTCTGGTTGAACTTTTGCTTGCAAAAGCATAAAAAGTTTGGAAATTGGCGTCAGCAGCGTTAAAAATACAGACACTGGAGTCAATTTTATTTGTAAAAAATAATATTAAATACAGCTGTATCGAATTTTACAAATTTTTAAGGACAAGACTTGACTTTGGGTCGATTTGTTTGGAGGTTAGAAAATTGATGTTGCTTGGGCGAGGGGCCATAGGGGTGCAATTTACCCTATCACATCTTCAATTTTGCGAATTTTTTCTTTTGGAATTTTTTTCTAAAAATGTTTGTATATAAACGTGAACAGATAGAACAATAATGATTTTTTAATTTTATTTTTATTTCACTACTTTGAAAGTACGTACTTCTTTTAACTTTTTGTTATGCTTTTGTTTGTTTACAAACTATTTTATATATATGTAATATACCCACCGAACCATATGTGAATGTTTTGCGTAAAGTGATAGTTTTGAGTACGTTTTCGGAAAGCAATTTTTTTTTTGTAAATTTTTGTTTTTTTTTTTAATTTGTATGATCAATGTTCTTGCTAGAGAAGATTAAATTCGTGAAAATTTATTCCATAACAAAATGTTAATTATTAAAAAGTGCATTTCTATAGTTAGTTTTTTACTCGTTTTCAAAAAAAAAAAAGGTTCGCTTTTGAGAGGCAATTCAGTCCGGCGAATGAGTTAAAGTTAAAAATTGTTAATGTAAGAATGCCGAAAAATAACTTTTCAATAGTTTTTTTCAACTTGTTTCCTAACAAAAAATAGACAGTTGATGATTCTTTTATTAACTCACTTCTGAAGAAAAAAAAGGTTCGCTTTTAAGAGGCATTTTAGTCCGACGAATGAGTCCAAAAAGGTTCATTTATGAGTGTCGAAAATGAATTTTTCTACCCGAAAAAGTTAATAAATGAATTAAAAAAAGGTAGTTTTGGTTTACTGAGTATATGAACTGCAAATATATAAAATTATTTTTTTTTTATCGGAAGAATTTTGGTTTTAGTTAGATTGCCTACACAAAACTTTTCGAGAAGAAAAAAAAAGAGGTCGTGACAACACTTACGGAATATTGTGGGTTCTATTAGTTCTTATATTAGTAAATAATATCAAGAAAATATAAAAATTTATTTTCTAAGGTGATATACTTACTTATACTTATTTTTAAAAATTATACTTACAAATACTTACTTTTCAGTGTTCTAAGTAGCAAATATACTTATTTTTTAATAACATGAGTTGGTAGCATTACTTATGAGTCATTTATAAGAATTCCGACTTAATTTTTTCTCTTTGAGTTATTTTTCTAGAGTAATTCCTAAATGTTGCAGATCTGCAACACGGCGCGATTTAGGGTCAATGTTGCTTTCTTCTGTTTTTAGCTTAAAATTTGACTCGATAGCAATTTTAGTATGTATCAGAAATCTGCAACAAATCACATTTTTGATTCAATGAGCAATTTACTCAAAAATGGGTATGAATGAGTATAAGTAGTAAATGAGTAAATTCGAAAAAAGTGAATCACATTTTTGAATCATAAGTCACTTACTCAAAAATGAGTAGGAATAAGTATAAGTACTTTCCAAAGTAGTACTCATATGTCATTGATTCGAAAAAAAGTGGATCACATTTTTGAATCATGAGCCACTTACTCAAAAATTAGTATGAATGAGTATAAGTAGTTTCCAAAGTAGCACTCATTTTAATTGTTTAAAAAAAAGTGAATCAAATAAGTACAGAATGAATTAAATATTAAGGGTTGCCACCTAATAACATGTATTTTTAAGAATTTTCAACATAATTTAACCATGTTAGGGGGTCGTTGATATCGAATCTGAATTCAGAATTTTAAGATTCAATATGGTTAATGTGGTTGCCAGCTTAATATTGATTATTTTTGCGAATTCGATTCTGGCGCCAACACTAGGTAAAAACTGGTCGTTGAATCCGAATCCGTAGTCAGAATTTCAAAATTATGTAATTTTTTTATAATAGGGTTGCCCCCTACTAATATATATTCTTAAGAATTTTAAACATTATTTAACAGTGTTAGGATTTCACTGATTTCGAATCTGAAGCCAAAATTTTAAAATTAAATATGGTTAATAGGTGGAAACGCTATTATAAAAACCTATATAATTTTGAAATTCTGACAACGGATTGGGATTTAGCGACCAATTTTAACCTAGTGTTTGCGCCATCACTGAAATCGTAAAAATAACAAAATTATCATACCCTATCAACCATATCGTAAAAGCCAAAATATTTTGGGAATCATCATAAAATAGACCAAGGTTTATTTTTAGGGGGTACAAATGGAACTTTTTTCCCTCATATAAGTTGAAACACCTTAATGAGCATAGTTTAATTAAGGTATAATTACAAGTATATTATTAAAGAGAAAAACAGTAGCTTGTTTTCAAACATTTTTTTGAGGAACAAGGAGTTGTTATATTTTTTTGAAATTTATACGGGCTATTTTACATAAAAACTACTTTAATAATTTTTTAGCAGTTTTCTGGCTTTTTATAGAGGTCACTAAAAATGAAATTGAAAAAAAAAACATCCAAAACTGTTCGATGGATATGGCCTTTCCCAAGTATCTGACACAAACAAATCAAATTTCATTTTAAAGTATAGGTCAATAATTGAGCATCCCACTTACGGACGACCCCCGGGGGTTTTTTTTTTTAAATTATAGTGAAAGTTTGAGTAAAAAGTTTTAAATAAATAGATTTTTGCGCATTTTTTTGTCCATTAAAAAAATATAAAAGAAAATAGGTACTTGAATTTAGATGGTATGCTTACAAGACAAAATTAGGAACAAAATCCAAACAAATTCATTGAAATTGAAGCAATAAATTTAGAGTTATATATCGAATCGTTTTGGATGTTTTTTTTTCAATTTCATTTTTAACGACCACTAGAAAGCCAGAAAATTGCTAAAAAAATACTTTTGTAAAGTATTTTTTATGTAAAATAACCTGTAGAAATTAAAAAAAAAATAACGACTCCTTGTACCTCAAAAAAATTTTTGAAAACAAGCTGCTCTTTTTCCATTTTTACACGTATATTATACCTTAAGACACAATTTTACATTGGAATCAGTTCTTAATTTTTAAATATTGTCCATTTAACATTTATTTAAAATTTAATTTAAAAAATAGTTAAAAGTAAATCCAGTAAAACACTGTATTTGGAGTCGCCACTCAGTTCTTAAAAATTCTAAGCTTTTGTTCATCCTTTGTGGCTTAAAATGAGCCAGGTTTCAGATTCTTCATGCGAAAGTAGAATCTGAAATACTTCTGGAAAATTTATGAAGTATAGATCCTATCAACTATACATACATATATTGAGCTGAAAAAGTCCCAAAAAAAAAAATACTTTAAACAAACAATTCTTTAAAACTGTGCGGAAACTAATTCATAACTGTTTTTCATATCATTTGTTATCTGTTTTCATTTTTTAAGTGTTTTCATTTGTTTCGTTGCGGTGTGTTGTCATTCGTTGTCATTGTGTTTTTCTAAATGTGGAGAAATGGTATTCAATCTCGTGTGTGTTTAAAAAAAAAGAAAGTTCAAGTATTGATTTAAAGGATTTTATTTTTGTAAAAATACAGATGGTTTGGATGTCGCCTAACCATGATGTTGGCATTGTTTGCCTACATGCCCTTCATTGCAGCGCAGTTTTATCCTCGTTTTGAGACTCTAATTCCGGCAGCCGTAATGGTAGGCTTAGGTGCTGCTCCACTCTGGTGCGCCAAGTGTACATATCTGTCGACAGTGGCAGAGGCACGGACGCATGTGCGCAACAGTGAGTCAAGCAAGGATGTGAATACGGTGAAATACTTCGGACTTTTCTTCATATTCTATCAGATGGCGCAAGTGTGGGGAAATTTAATATCATCCTCAGGTGAGTAACTAAAGACTTGACCATAAAACTTAATTAGGATTTTGAAAGATATAAATACATGTATGTCTTACATTCGTATCAAGTGTTAAGTTTCACTTTACTGGAGAATGTGACGACACCACTGTCAGTGAATGCCACCATGGACCATTTGGAAGTGGTCACAGCGAATGATGTAGCTGAATTGTGTGGTGCACGTTTTTGTCCAGGTATCAGTGCGGAGGATAATCCTAATTTAAGTCCACCAACACCAGAAAGGATTCAGTTATTGAATTCTATATTTTTGGTGTGCATGCTAGCGGCTATATTGATGATATCAATAGGTGTGCACTCACTGGAAAGGTGAGTTTCTTTAAAAACTCTTCAGAAATCTTGAGTTAAAACAGTCGTGAATTTAAATTTTCCTTAAAAAAAATATGCAAAAACCCGTTAGATATGGCATGAAACGCAGCGATGCTGGTGATGGCATGACTGGACTGAGAATGCTAACGGTCACCATCAATTTGATGCGAAAGCGACGTCAGATTCTCATTTTACCCATAACAATGTTCATTGGACTGGAGCAGGCTTTTCTGGCGGTGGACTTTACGCGTGTAAGTCAAAGCCACCACAACTCCGATACTTAAGGAAAACGACCATTCGTCCTTCTAATTTATTGTCTTTCCTACTTCATTATACAGTCCTTTGTTGCCTGTGGTTGGGGTATCTCAAATATTGGCTTTGCAATGATTTGTTTTGGCGTTGCCAACGCCATTGCAGCAGGCATTTCCGGTCCTCTGGTGGAAAAACTTGGACGCATTGCTTTGATGGTTGTGTGTGCCGTTATAAATGTTGCTCTCCTTGTAACGATGTACTTTTATGTGGCACGCGAAGGCGATTACATAATTTATTGTGCTTTTGCAGCAGTGTGGGGTGTATGCGATGGCATTTGGCTAGTCGTGGTGAATGGTGAGTAAAGGTCTTGATTAGCTCAGACATAAACCTAAAGCAGTGTGTTATGTTACGAATTGCTGCTGCTAATAACCTAATAATGTTAACAAAGGAAAATGTATCTCAGACATGAACCAAAGCTGCGTTGCATTTCCTTAACCCCTTTAAGCCCGTTGGTACCACCTAAGACTCACTTACGAACAGTGCTGCCATTTGGGTCGATAAACCTGTCTTTCCTGTCTCTCCTGTCTTTTTTGTAAATTTCGACAGATTTAAAAAAAAAATTTGCAACCCTATCATAAATGGCTTTTCACGTAGAATCGGAAAGGGAGTTTTTATTTTAAAGATAAGTCTCAAAAACATTTTTTGGAAATTTTTAATGCAAATTTGCTGATAAACTATTCATAACCAAATTAGCATAAAAATTTCTAAAATGTACTTGAGCTTTATCTTAAAAACGTAAACTCCATTTTCCGATTCCGCGTGAAAAATTATTCATGATAGGGCTGATTGTTGTGCACAAAGTTTTTTCAAATTCTTACGATTTAAAACAATGCTTACTGGTTTTATAAATGACAAAAAACAATTATTTGATTCATTGGGTCCAAAAAAGGTGTGAGAGAAAAACCTGTATTTCGAAAAAATCGAGTCTAAAGCATTTGTGAGCATGTATGCTCGAAGACTAATGGTTCCATTGAGCTTATTTGTTTTTTAAAATAAATTCGGAAGGTTATTTAAGTGAGTTAAAAAAGTATTTAATAAATTTCTTTATATATATATTAAATTAAATAATATTAAGAAATTATGTTGAATGCCCTTTTTTCAAGTAACACTCACTTATCACTCCGATTTTGATAAGATTTGGTATACATGCAGATCTTTGATAAAGCAAAAACTTTTGTTCAAGTCAATTGTGATATGAGTTATTTTTGAAATGGGTTCTGTTTGAAAAATGTTCTGCAGCTCTCTTTGAGCCCTAAATTAGTCATAAGTTATGATATAGATTAACATAAAAAAGTCCTAACACTTTATTATACAAGTGCTTAATAAGATTGTCAATGTTACTAAGTTATTTCTTTGATTTTTTTTTTTGTAGAACAAATTATTTTTAATGCAGTTGTTTGATTACAAAAGTTTTATAAATAAAATATATTTTCTGATTTTAAAAAAGAGTTCGAGAAAAGAACGGACAAAATTCTTAAAGAAAATAATTCCCTTTTTCTTTCAAGAAAAAAGAAATCTTCCATTTAAACTACTTATTCAAAAGAGAACCACAGCAGTTGGTTTTTAAATTACATTATAGTTGATTGTTTTTGAGTTTTAACTGTAGATTTTGAATAAGATTTTATGCAGATATATGTATCGAATTTGAAATATATTTGAAATTATCAAATTTATACGTATGTTACCGCGAATTTCGATTTTATTTTTAAAAAACTTGAATATTTTAAATGTATATTTTAAGCTATGTAAGTATGCATAAATCAGTTACTTTTTTAAAAACTCAGTATAGTTTAGCTATGCGGTACAGTGCAAGAACTCCCAAATTAAATATGTTGAAATAAGATTCAAACAAATTTTCTATACAAATTAAATCCCAACGTCAATTTAAATTTACTATCATCAGAAATTAATGCATCATTTCGATTTTGAATTTATTTCAATAAAAAATACTACTCAGGCAATAAAATATTTCTGAAAGAAATTTCATTTGGGAATAATTTAGTTAAATTCATTTTAAATGTTTATATGTAAGTAGTAGAACAATGAAAATTTATCTCCTGACAACCATGCACAAAAAAATTAAAAGTAAAAAAATAATTAAAGCTGGGCGGTTATTTAAATTTTGTTAGGTCTTATTTTATTAAGAGTTAAATCGTTTCATTGTGAGTTAATTCATTAGGAGTTATATTATTTTGTTGTGACTTTTTTTCATTCGAAAAGTAAATAACAAATAACTTCCCAATATTATGTTTTTTCTATTTTTGCTTAGCAATTTTTTAAAATTCTATAGAAAAATTAAGAATTGTACACTAAATACATAAAAGGTTTATTGCAAGAACATCTAAAAAATCAAGTTTACAGTTCAAAAAAAATTAATATCGGTATGAAAAAGTGTAATTGTACAAAGAAACTATGAAAAATTGCTATGGTTTTTAATATTCCATATTCAGAATAAACCATAAAGTTTTCAGCAGGTCCTTTAAAAAAATTATCTTTTCAGAAAAAAAAAATTGTGAAATCATGTGGATTTTCATGTTGTTTTAAGTAAACCATCATTTGTAAGCATGAAGTATATTTTATTTCGTGAATATTAAATTTTTCTATCACAAACTGTTAAAAAGTTGGTTAATTTTGATACACTGGCATAAGGCCTTAATGCGAAAATTTTTTAACTATGTGTCTTGGGAGTAGCTTGTTACGAGTCTGAGGTACAGATAATCCCCTGTCTAAATAGCCAAAAGAAAATCTAAGTACGCCAAAATATACGTTTCTTGCGTGATCATTTATGACTGAAGGTTTTTGGAGGCCCTGAGTATTATTTTAAGGCCATTAGTACTAGCGACTATTAATTAAACTGTACAACTTATGTCGGGTCTAAACTTATTTTATTGTTAAACTGTCCACTTGATAAACTGTCATTTAAAAAAGTACATGTATTTTACTTAAATATGGAATATTTTCTTTAAGCTTTCTATGGCATTCTATTTCCCAAAAACCTCATTGCTGGCTATAGCAATTTTAAGCTTTGGGAAGCTTCTGGTTCTGTGGTAGGCTACGTTATGAGCTCCTTTTTGTGTACCTCAACAAAGCTGATAATATTGTTGTGTTTCATGCTTGTGGGTTGTACAGGGTAAGTTGGCATCTTGCATGAGTGATAATATGTACCTCAATTTCAAGTAAAATGTGACTACTACAAATTTTTTTTTCTTTCAGTTACGGATTCATTGAGTATTTTGTGGCGAAGAAACAGAGAGCTTTGCAGATTATGTTAAGTGTTTATTAGTTTTTAAGTCTTATGTCTAGTTTTAATGTAAAATTTGTTTTTTAATATAAGATTTTAGCGCAATTTTAGTGAAATGGACACATTTTACCGAAAAATAATATATTTTTACATATGCAAAAATACAAATATGCAAACAATTGTGTTTTAGTACTTACTTTCGATCTTTCAAAATTCTTAAAGGATAAGAAAACATCAATATTTTGGCATTGAATATGTTCTCATATCATCAATAGATAATAATAATATCATCAATATAGTGTCAGGTCTGAAAGAAATAACATAAAAAATCATGCCTTAGATTTTAGATTTTAAAAATTATTAGATCTACTTTAAGAGCAGTGTTGTCACTTCACGCAATTGTTGTATATGTACAGCTTTTTTCGACTTTCTTGGCTTCTACCACTTTAATTCCCCACTAATTGTAATTCATCAAAATCAACTACTATTTAATTGCAGTCATAGTTATTTCATTATTGAAAATAAAATTATCCAAATGAAAAATTACCCAAAAACTGAATGAAAAGTGGCCCAAAAACAAAAAACAAAATTTCACTCCGTAAAAACGAGAAAATTCTCAAAAATTTTGAAAAATCAACCAAAAGCAAAAAATAAATTTATTATTTTAAGAAATTTCTCTTGTACGAAATGTTTGCCAGTGTTTACCCAAAAAAGTATTTAAAGAAAAATTACCCTTAACCAAAAAAGACATTTCACTAAAAAGGTGTAAAATTAAATTTTTTTAAATGAAAAATCCTCAATTTTGTATAGAGAAATCACGGGTATTTTTATTTTTTTCTGTTTAAATATTTCATAATGGCAATTGCGAGTGAAAGTGCAAGTAAAACTGTTTTTTATAATTATTATCTTATTGTTGCAATAAACTGAATGATTGTAATACAAAAAAAAGTTCTTAAAGCATACAATATTCATGCTTTAATGAAATAAATCAACACTTCTACAAAAAAAATGTATCAATCCTTTTGTACATGTAGCACTCATTTTGAACTAAATATACTACTTTTAAAAAATTTCCCAGTGACAATACTTCTTAAGAGATTTTTAAAATAAATTCAACTTTTAAATAAGAAAAATATTACTTTAGAAGTAAATTACTGCAGTCTTAAGAATTATACCACAGTTTTGTTTATTTTTTTATCTTGAAACAAGTATCTTCTATGTACAAAACTAAGCTCTCAATAAAATTCCAATTTTTAAAAAAATATTTTTTTTTCTTTGTATAAACAAATACAGAAAAGACGTTAGAAACACGGGACAAACAATTACTAAACAACTATTTTCTGAAATATTCTTGAAAAGTTTTCAATCAGAAAGCTTTTATTTATATGCAGAACGTTTCAGAGTAAAGTTTCATTATAATAATTAGTGCCTTACATTTCTCACATCTATTTTTTCTCTAATCTTCACAGATGGTTCGGCTGTCGCCTGACAATGTCGCTGGCATTTTTTGCCTACATGCCCTACATAGCGGCACAGTTTTTTCCCCGATTTGCGACACTAATACCGGCAGGTTTAATGGTGGGCCTAGGTGGAGGTCCACTCTGGTGCGCTAAATGCACCTATTTATCAACGGTGGCAGAAGCGCAAACACAAGTGCGAAACAATCAGTCGCGCAAGGATGTGAATACAGTGAAATTCTTTGGACTTTTCTTCATCTTCTATCAGATGGCGCAAGTGTGGGGAAATTTAATATCATCCTCAGGTTAGTTAAAACAAAAATATTAAGTTTTTGGATGATAAAAATGAAGCAATATTTCTTTAATATCAAGTGTTAAGTTTCACCATAGTGGAGAGTGAAACGTCAATGTCGTTAAATGGCAGTATAGATGATTACGATTTAGTAGCAAGTATAGAAAGCAATGTGGCTGAACTGTGTGGCGCACGTTTTTGTCCAGGTATCAGTGCGGAAGTGAATCCAAATTTAAGCCCACCAGCACCAGAAAAGATTCAGTTATTGAATTCTATATTTCTGGTATGCATAGCGGCGGCTGTTACGCTAATGATTCTAGGGGTGCATTCGTTGGAGAGGTGAGTTAACTGCAAAACTTTGCAAAGTTTTAAATACTCTGCTTAGAGTGACTCAAATAATGACGTATCATTTCTATTATACAAATATATTCATTTTTTAAGAGACGAAATCGTTCAGTAAAGGGACAAAAAATGTCAGCCGATCGAGATTTCGAAAGTTACAGGAACTTTTAAAAACGATTTTTGCATCCTTATTTGAAGCAAAACTTCCTACACCCCATTTTCTTGATTTTCTTAAATGCAAATCGAAAAAACTGGCAGATTTTTTATTGGTTTTTTTTTAATATATTTTTATATATTTTTTTAAATATGTTCATATATTTATTTATATTTTATAGTTTTTTTTTATATATTCTGTGTCGTACGCCGGACTCAAACTCTATTACGTTCTGTTTTTCTCCATTATGGTGGTTTAAAAATTTCAAGTAACATTTTATTTATCAGTCGCGGTAGAACTTTTAGTGGGAATGCCAATAATAATCTTTTACCCAATTTGAATTTGCGATCTGTGAAAATCGAAAAATTTCATGTAAAAACATTATTTTTTTTTCAAAAGGACCTTCATATAATTTTCTCCAATTTGAATGAAAAGTATGCAGAAATCCTTTTAGGAGTTCCTCAAACTTTTGAGACCCCGAACGGTGGAATCTAATTTCCATTCCTTTCCAACATGTAGTATTTAAAATATTCTTTAATGCCATAAATCGCTACATCAACCGACAGATATGGCGTCAAACGCACTGAGGCTAGTGAAGGCATGTCGGGTCTGAAACTGCTAACTGTCACCATTAATTTGTTACGTAAACGACGTCAGATTCTTATGTTACCCATAACGATGTTCATTGGAATGGAAGAAGCTTTTCTGGCGGTAGATTACACACGCGTAAGTAAAACTTACCACAGCAATGGTTCATAAAAGATTAATCATACATCGAACTTGTTTCTTCTATTCCTATCTCATTTTTTAGTCCTTTGTTGCCTGTGGTTGGGGTATCTCCAAAATCGGTTTCGCCATGATTTGCTTTGGCGTTGCCAACGCCATTGCGGCAGGTATTTCCGGCGTTTTGGTGGAGAAAATTGGGCGCATTTCTTTGACTATGGTGTGTGCCCTTGTAAATTTTACTCTCCTTGTTTCTTTGTATTTCTATCAAGCACGCGAAGGTGATTACATAAGTTATTGCTCCTTTGCTGCTATATGGGGAATATGTGATGGGATGTGGCTGGTCGTGGTGAATGGTGAGTTGAGTTCTGTTATGGAAACTATCTAAAGTATGTTAAAATATCTTAGACACAACCCCAAATTATGTTATACGTTTTTTGTATTAACCCTTATACGTTCGACGAATCAACCTGGTGACTATTAGAAGCTTGTAACAGATTTTAGTTTTAATAAAATTAAAAAGAAAATATACATATTTATAGCACTGTCAACGATAATTAATAGCTAAACAACTAAATCGAAATGTATTCTTTCCATGTCGTTGTCTTAAAAGGCGTGGTAAACTTAATGTTTTAATATACAATTGTTCATATCAGAAAACTTTGAAAATTACGACAATTAAAGTATTAAAAATACTCTGTACGACAAATTCAAACTTTTCCCAAATTCAAGAATAACGGTCAAAGAATTCTAACTTTGATTCTGTCGCGGTAACGTTAATCTTATTACCGAAGAAATTTGCATCATCGTAACTTTTACAACCTTTTGTTATTCTGGAACCAAGCGATTACGGCGAATATTGTTACCATCTCTTTAGGTGGTAACAAGCAAAACAGCTGACATTTGTTTAGCTTGCAATAGCATCTGGGTGCGAATAAAATGAACATAAAATCGCAGCTGCGCTGACATAGCTGCTAAGAAAAGCAAATCGCCCATTTCAGATTGAGGTGACCTATCAGTCGCACTGACCATCTCCGATTTGGCTCAAATTTTTTTTTAAGGTTGGTTTTTTGTTAATAAAACCAATTCCGGAGTTTAAAGTTTAAAAATTTTTTTTGCGGAGCCACAGTCATTCGAATGCCAAAATAGGGCCTATTTTTAGACAACGTAGCTCAGTCAATTTAAATCCGATTTTCGTAAATAAGGTATCATTGGAAACGTTATTTTGTCTTTTTTAAGGGAAAAATGTAAAACTTTTGGAAAAATTGTAGTAAGTTGGCCCATTCTTCGTTTTAAAGTTTAATGCCATGCCAACAGCAGACGCTATAATTTTTTTTCAGTTTGTTAATTTTGGTTTTTTATACGTTTCAATACCTTTCCAACGATATAAAATTAAGGTGTGCTCTTAAAGGGTTCAGAAGTTATAGCGTAAAACGTGCAGTGTTAAACAATTTTCAATACAAATTTAACTAGCTATCAAAGCTTTACAGCAAACATGCTCAGCAAGTACAGTTTGTTTTCTATTATGAACTTGTGTTTTGCAAAAACTAAAACACGTACACACAAAAACACAATTTGTGCCATTGATATTATACTAACTTCAAGTATTTTTTAAGGACGCTGTTCAAGCACAGCACTGGAACCACACACAGGGCGCACTGCACCCTTTCGCCATATATTTTAAAGATGGCAACGGACAGCTAAGAAATAAAACTCTCCTCATGATTGCCGAAAGGTTGGAGCACACTTATGAAGCAGTGCATCATTTTAAGCAGGTGCTCTCTAACTATTTAAACGAAAAGTTCGTTTTTATAACCAAAATATACTTTTTCTCCGATGGAGCGCCTTTGCAGTATAAAAACAGAAAACATTTTCATGAATTATGTCAACATAAGAAAAATAATAACTTTACAGTGGAGAGGCATTTCTTCGCCACGTCACACGGAAAAGGTCCCTGCGATGGAATAGGGGGAATATTCAAACGCAATGCAACAAGAGCAAGTCTTCAGAGGAAATATAATGACCATATCCGAAATGCAAAAGAATTGTATGCGTGGGCGATTCGAAACGAAGATTTAACCGTGGCATATCGCTATTGCTCAGGACAAGAATATAAACTTGCACAAACAACATATCAGTTGAAAAACGTAGCATCCATCAAAGGAATGCAATAATATCATTGCTTCATTCCAATCAACGATACAGAAATTAGAGCTGCTCAATTCTCAACTTCTGAACAATTTTTCACTTATAAAATATAACATTAAATTTCCATCCAATTTGTTTTCTTTATTTTTAACAAAACAGACATGAAAAAAAAGTCAATAACTACTTGACTTTGTTCAAAATTATGCGATCGCTTACAGCAGCTTGTGTTTTTGTGCGTACGTGTTTTAGTTTTTGCAAAACACAAGTTTGCATTAGAAAACAAATTGTATCTATGTCGAGAAAAGCGAAAGCTTTGAAAGCTAGTTGAATTTGTATTGAAAATTATTTAACACTGCACGTTTTACGCTATAACTTCTGAGCCCTTTAAGAGCACACCTTAATTTTATATCGTTGGAAAGGTATTGAAACGTACCAAAAACCAAAATTAATAAACTGAAAAAAAATTATAGCGTCTGTTGTTGGCATGGCATTAAACTTTAAAATGAAGAATGTGCCAACTTACTGCAATTTTTCCATAAGTTTTATATTTTTTCCTTAAAAAAGACAAAATAGCCTGTTCAATGATATCTTATTTACGAAAATCGGATTCAAATTGACTGAGCTACGTCGTTTCAAAACACACACTATTTTGACCTTGAAAAATGGTTCTAAAAATTTATAACTTCGGATTTAGTTTTCTAAGCAATAAACCAATCTAGGAACAAAATTTGAGCTAAATCGGAGATGGTCAGTGCGACTGATAGGTCACCTCAATCTGAAATGGGCGAAATATTTCCTACTAAGAAAAGCAAATATTATATTAAAGTTAACAAAATTCAATTAGTTTTTTGAACATAGGTCCTTCTTTTTTCCATTTTTTTCACCACACTCTAAGGCAGAATAAGGTGAGCTTACGACGCACAGTGGGTTGAAATCCCAAAAAATGGAGATAATTTACCTAGAAGTCGGAGGGAATTTTAAACTTTTGTTTTAGTTAGATTGGGTACAAATAAGAAAAAAATTCTGTTCATTCGTTCGTCTGTCCGTCTTTCGATTTGATTAAAGTCGTAATTTTGAAGCTATCGTTGAAAATGAAATTAGATATTTAAGCCTGTATTTAAAATGTAAAGATTAATTTCAAAAATGAGCCAAATCGGATGAAAACTACGCCTGCCTCCATACCTCACAGAGTGACTTTATTTTAAACGTAAAATCTCTTCAAAATCTACAAAAATTAAATTTTTGCACGTAAGTTTTCCTCTTCAATATAAATTGTATGTATAAATAAGAATATTTTGAAAATAAGAAAAACCTTCATAAATTCCTCAAAAATTAATTCATTGCATAATATAAATAATTTTAATAATTAAAATGTATTTTGAATTTGAAATTTGGAGAAGTTGGAAAATTCCACGACTATCGTCCATACAAAGTGACGTCATCAATATAATAAAAACTTCAAAACTTCGAAAATCATTCCATATTACTTTTTTTTTTTTTGTAAATTAATAACAATATTATTAATTTATGACTTTCTTAATATTCCTCCTGATGCCCAAGGTCGTCATCATTGTCACATGACAAAACAAATTAAAGACAAGAGTCTTTGTTTTTGTAAGTGTGGCTATGATTCGGGTAAAAACAAGTAACTTTTTATTTCTGAATATGGAAGCTTAGATATTGAAGTTTAATACAAAATTTTCATTTGTACTTGATGACATCGTATTCTTATTTAAAACTCCACATATATTTCGAAAATAGCGTAAATTTTGACACATTTTAAACATTTTTTTTTTCATATTTCTACACTAGCGTGGGGCGATTTGAACATCTTAATGGGCGCTTCGCGTTTCTGATTCTTGGGATAGCAAAAAAGTCCACTAGACCATACGTCTACGGTGAAAATCGAGCTTCCAGATTTTGACTTGCAGTTTTTTCTCAGACTTTTGTCACGTTTTTTTTTTTATATTTTGACCTATAACAGCCAAACCATTGAGATTTTTGTCTTAGTATTGGATCGAAAATCTCAATGGTATTTGGATTGGATTTGGATTTATTATTTGGTATTGGATCACGTTTTTTTTTTTGATATTTTGGCCTATAACAGCCAAACCATTGATATTTTTGTCTTAGTATTGGATCGAAAATCTCAATGGTTTGGCTGTTATAGGCCAAAATATCCAAAAAAAAAAAACGTGACAAAAATCTGAGAAAAAACGTCAAGTCAAAATCTGGAAGCTCCATTTTCACCGTAGACGTATGGTCTAGTGGACTTTTTTGCTCAGTACAATCCCAAGAATCAGAAACGCGAAGCGCCCATTAACACATTTTTCCTTCCATACTAATCGCCCCACTCTATTCTACACAATTATTTTTAACCATTTTTCTTAAATCACGCTTAAATACCTGAAGATGAAGGTTTCATAATAAAAACATCAGTTTTGATGTACAAAAAAAAAAGGTAGTTTTTGAACTATGCCAAATTTCAATTTGTTGAACTGATTGCAAAAAAACGAAAAATTTCTCAACTTTAAAGTAATGCAGCAGAAAAAGTGAACAACATATAACAATGAAATTTTCAGTAGTGATGTACAATTTTGTGCTCTTTAATCGAGTAGTAAAAATTTTCAAAAAAACAAATTTTAATTTTTCAATTAATCTCCACTTTTTTCAATTTCGACCCTCTGTTTGACAGCGTTACCGAGTTCACAGAATACCGATTACTAACACCGATTACCGAATACTAAGACCAGTGACAAATTTCAAGTAACAAGATTACTATTACCGGTAACGCACAAAATCGAGCTAATTAATATAAGCCTTTGATATAGTTGTTGCGTTCAAGGACCAGTAGTACAATTTTAAGAAAAAAAATTTTTTAGAATATTTTTAGAACGCAACTTTTTTGTGAGTTTCTTAACCTTAACAAAAAATCTTAAAAATTACCACTTAACGCAGTTGCAGAGAGATGCTTAAAATCAAAGAGAATTCCAACGTGTATTAATTTTTATTTTACGTTTTATTAAGAAAATTCATAATATTTTTAAGAGTTGCATGCATGATTCAAACCATTGAAGTTAGATATATTCCTAGCTTGTGCACGCTCTAAGTATTCCGTAGAAATATTCATCGTCAGTCGAATGAGAGTTAACAATGAGCATCTTCCTTGTTTCTTCACTGAACTGAGTTTTGTTCTATTATCTTATTTTCAATTATTTTAGCTTTCTATGGCATTTTGTTCCCCAAGAATCTTATTGCCGGCTACAGCAATTTTAGGCTTTGGGAATCGACTGGTTCTGTCATTGGCTACGTTATAAGCGCGCATTTGTGCACCTCCACCAAGTTGCTGATTTTGATAGGAGTCATGCTGGTTGGTTGTACAGGGTAAGTTCAATTAAATACAAGTTTGTTTTTAAAAATTAACATTTTTTTTTATTAACAGTTACTTCATCATTGAATATCGCGTGGCTAAGAAGCAAAAAGCCTTACAGGTTATGTTGAGTGATAGTTAGTGATTAAGTTTAATGTCAGGTATTGATTTTAAAAGTGTTCTGTATAGAGATTTATTTTTTTTACATATTTTTTTTACAATAAACTTTACTAAAAACGATTTAATCGTAGACATATTTTGTTTAACACAATTTAAATAATAAAAATGTGATTATCTATAAATATATCTTGTTGTTTATTTTCGCACATTTTAAGTTGACTTTATTTTCATATATAAAACTTTTCAAAGAGTTAAAAAACGATAAAACAAAAAAAGCATTTGAAATGCAACATTTATTTTTATTTTATGAGAAAATTTTTTTGAAACTTTACTTTAACTCAAATGAAAAAAAAAATATCTAAATCAATGGATAAACTCAAGTCATAATTTCTTGTTTTATTTATTCAATCCCAACTTCGATTCGAATTTCTTCGGAAATACCGATACCGATGAGACTAACAGCGTAGATGTACAAAATACATTTTAAAAAATAGGTTTTACGTCAAAATAATATGTTGTAGTGAAAAGCTACATAAAAAAACTTATTTATCTGCAGAGATGAATTAATTTGAAAATGCCTATTCAAGAATTTCTCGTTATTATGGAAAAATCTTTCAGTTACAAAATAATAATAAGGTAAAATCTTTAAAAGTAAAAACTTAATCCACTTACAAAATTTAAGCATTTCATGCAAAAAGTCAAAAATATATTCCATTCGTAGAAATGAATCACTAGATGATGAGGGATCACATTATATGAACTACTTAAGAGGCTGTTCAGACTTGCCTCAAATGAGGAGACTCACTTGCCTCATTTTGACGTATAGGCAAAGGGAAAAGCGGGAAGGTGACATGTTACGTGAGGCAAGAATTTGAAAAATTTTGCGACTCATTTTAACGTACGTAAGAGTGAAGTTTGTTATGTTGAAATTTTTGCTCTTTTTAGTTTGTTCTGGCGCGAATTAATTTCGTTTATTCATTTTTGTTTGTAAATTAATATTCTTTAAATAGTGAAAATTTGAGCATTTAATAATTCAAAAGAAAACAAACGAACAAAAACAATAAACGCCAAAATGATGCAGCCTCAAAGAGAGGCAATAGTTTGTGTGTGAACACCTGATAGCTAACTTATGTCAAAATGAGGCAAGTAAGTCGCCTCATTTGAGGCAAGTCTGAACAGCCTCTAAAGAGAAATTTTTATAAATAAGCTTTCAAATTAAGGCTGTAATCGTGACCACAAACCAACAGAAGGACAGATAGCCTTATTGATAAACGGAAATAGCCAAATCAACTTTGGAGGTGATGCTGGTAAACAGTGTATTTATTTTTTATGCCTGCAATTTTCTTAAAAAAGTCCTTTTTCCGCCTTTTAGAAAATTGGCTTTAAAAAAAATGGAATTTAAAAATGTTTAACATTTTTAAGTAGAGGACTAATATATATTAAAAATTTTATTTGGCTACCGGAAACCAAATATTTTTGTTAAATTTACTTATAAAATACAAACAATAACTTTTAGTTAAATAATTATTTCATGATTGTACACATATTTGAGAATATTAACAATAAACTGAATAATTTCCATTAATATTTATTATATTGAACCAAAATATTATTGATTAAGTTTTTTTTTAAGCCAGTCTTTTAGAAATAAATGAATATTGCTTAAATTATATAAAGGTATTTTAAATATATATATATATAATTTTTAAATTTAATGTATGCAAAATTTATTTGGGAACTATTTGGTATGCGAATACGCAGCGAAATATGAACAACGAGCAAAAAGAAAACTCAAAAAAATGTGGTGGTTGTTAATCGAATCGACTAAAAAAGCAAATTTAGCAATGAAATGGAGAAATTTCGCAATGTAAAACTTATTCTTAGCTTATAAAATTTATCTATGTAAGAAGTTATTCTTTTAAATAAGCAAACACATATTTATTGTCATACAAAATTTCATAAACATCGAAGGACTCTTTCTGCTTATTCGCCTTCTTCTAAGTATTGTTTGAAAATCTGAGAATGCGAGAATTCGAGAATTTTTCGCTAAGAATTTCGTTTCTTTCACTAAGCTATTCATTTTATATTTGGGTCTTCAAAAAATGAAGAGAAACATTGTTTGATTTTAAAACAAGCATGAAGTAAAGCAATAAAAAAAAAGTTTGAGCCAAAACTGTCTTCATATAAAAATACATAACTATATGAAAAAATTATTCCCTTTCATATGAATAATTAAAATTATTTTTTTTTTTTCATTTATGAAAAACATTACTTTAGAAGCTGTTGATACTGTTGATACAGTTGATACTGAAGTAATCAAATCATTAAAATTATGCAACAATTTTTGTATCCTTAATGGACAAAAAGAATGTAACAACACGTACAAGGGAAAACGGGGCAAAAAGTTATTTAAGTATTATTTTCTAAAAATTTCTTGAAAAGTTTTCAACCAGAAAGCTGTTATTTATATGCAGAACGTTTTTGAGTAAAGTTTCATTATAATAACTAGTGCCTTAAGTTTCTCACATCTATTTTTCCCTCTCATCTTCAGATGGTTTGGCTGTCGCCTGGCAATGTCGCTGGCATTTTTAGCCTTCATGCCCTTCATAGCGGCGCAGTTCCTTCCCCGTTTTGCAACACTAATACCGGCAGGTATATTAGTGGGCCTAGGTGCTGGTCCACTCTGGTGCGCTAAATGCACCTATTTATCAACGATGGCAGAGGCGCGAACCCAAGTTCGAAACAATCAGTCGCGCACGGATGTGAATACAGTGAAATTCTTTGGACTCTTCTTTATATTCTATCAGATGGCCCAAGTGTGGGGAAATTTAATATCATCCTCAGGTAAGTTAAACAAAAAAAAAAAATTAAAGATTTTGAATGACAAAAATTAAAAAATATTTCTTTAATATCAAGTGTTAAGTTTCACCTTAGTGGAGAGTGAATCATCAATGTCGGTAAATACCAGTATAGATGATAACGATTTAGTGGCAAGCATGGAAAGCAATGTGGGTGAACTGTGTGGTGCACATTTCTGTCCAGGCATCAGCGCGGAAGTGAATCCAAATTTGAGTCCACCTGCACCAGAAAAGATTCAGTTATTGAATGCTATATTTCTGGTTTGCATAGCGGTGGCTGTCACGCTGATGATTTTGGGTCTGCATTCGCTGGAGAGGTAAGTTAATTTAAAAAACCCTGCAAAGTTTTTAAAGCTGTGCTCCAAATGGCCTAAATAACGAATTTTAATAATTATTATAGAAATATGTGTTAGACCGGACCCTTTTGTATGAAGACAGAAAATATCCATTATTCGTGGTCTCGTAAGATAGAGTAGCAGTTAACAACAATTTCTGGATACTTTTCATAAACTGCGGGAATTAACTTAATACTTTTATATTATTTGAGTGCAATAGGAATTTTATTCTTTACTATGTAACGTGGATTTTTTGTTGTAGGGTCACCCATGTGTTGACCTTATTTTACATAGTTAAATCGCTCCTAGGTTCCTCCCAAAATTTTTACACTATGATTGGTGTTTCTACTCGACGATTAATAGGTTTATTTTCTAATTAATTAATTAATTATAGATTGCTGCAATAACATTTCTAAAAAAAAGCGATTTTTTGTTATGTTTCAAAAAGCTGCCATTTTTAAGAATTATAGTAAAGTAAATAAGGCCAACGGGAAAATAAGCTTAAATACTAACATTTTAAGGAACAAAAATAAAGTTAAAAAAATGCAATAAGCTGCAAATAAGTTCGTATTATTGGAGATTCTTACGAAGGAGCATTCGTATTGTTGGACGTTGACTGCACTTAAAAATGTGGTTTTGGGGTTGAAAAGTTTAAATTTTATAATATTTTCTTATGAAAAAATATTATTATAAATAATATATTTATCTTTACACTCAATCGATTTCTGAAAAACAAAATGTTTCATGTAAAACAGACATTTTTACCTTAAAGGGACCTCTAGGAAAATTTTCTGCCATTAAAATAAAAAGTATGCAGAAATTGTTTTTAAAAGTTACCCTAACTTTTGAGACCCCGGAAGATGGAATCTAATTATCAATTCGATCTAATATGTTTTTTATAAAAAATTCAACCATTCGTTATATCTAACGACAGATATGGCGTCAATCGCAAAGAGGCTGGTAAAGGCATCTCGGGCCTGAAACTCCTAATGGTCACCATTAATTTGCATCGTAAACGACGTCAGATTCTTTTGTTACCCATCACGATGTTCATTGGAATGGAAGAAGCTTTTCTGGTGGTGGATTTTACACGAGTAAGTTAAACTGACAACACCAATGGTTCTTAAAAGGTTAATCACACTTGTAACTTGTTTTTCTTTCTACCTCATTTTTAAGTCCTTTGTTGCCTGTGGTTGGGGTGTCTCCAAAATTGGTTTTGCCATGATTTGCTTTGGCGTTGCCAACGCTATTGCGGCAGGTATTTCCAGCGTTTTGGTAGAGAAAATTGGGCGCATTACTTTGACCATGGTGTGTGCCGTTGTAAATTTTGCTCTCTTTGTTTATTTGTATTTCTATGAAGCACGTAAAGGTGATTACATAAGTTATTGCTCCTTTGCTGCTGTATGGGGAATATGTGATAGCATCTGGCTGGTCGTGGTGAATGGTGAGTTCAGTTTAGTTTAAGAAACTATCTAAAGTATGTTAAAATAAAAGCCCAAATTCTGTTATGCCTTTCTTTTTTTGTTAACCCTGATATGTCAGACGAATCAACCAAGTGACTTTTAGAAGCTTGTAACAGATTTTATTTTTTTATAAAATTAAAAAGAAGATATTCATATTCACATCACTGTCCACGCCAATTGCTAACTTAACACTAATTCATTTCAATGTTGTTGTCTTAAAAGAATGGTTAAAGTTATATTTTTTAATAAACAAATGTTTATATAACAAAATTTTATAATTTACGTTTGTTACAGTATTAAAAATATTCTGTACGACAGTTTCAACCTTTTCCAAAATCCTAGATTACAAATTCTTACATCGATTCTTACTTAGTGTACTAACTAAAATGAAGTGCAGTGGCGGATTCTCCAGAAAAAGGGGGAAATAAGTAAAAAATAAATAATATTAATACCCAAATACGAATAGGCACCAAGCAACATTTTTAAATTTAACAGGAGAGACAAGAACGTTATAAATCGCTTATAAGAGTATACAATTTTTTATAATTCTTGGTAAGCAATGTTAACAAAAAGATGAGGACGAACCTAATATAGCAGCAATATTTTCTTTTTTTAATTTTTTTAAAGACTTATGTGGGTTAAGGCCTTTACCGTAAGGAAATGAAAAACAGTTGATGTGAGGACTTTTTTTATGTAGAACAGAGCAGCAGTCTATTTAACTAATATTTAAGGTATAAAAACAAGGTTTAATGATGAAAGAAATAATATAAATGCAAAAAAGTAATTCGTAAAATCGGATTTAAGAAAGAAGTTCAACGGTATAGAGCAATTATATCTGTGGTCACAAGGAATAATGACAAAACTCAAAATATCGTAAAAAAGCGATATGGAATTTACTTTATTGCCAATTTTTGGAAGTATGCAGATATACATTTTTTGCCCAGAATTGATCATGACTTATGTATGCATGTATTTTGTTTGAAACGGTTCATATATTTAAAAAAAAATAGGTCGTAGTTCGTGCAGTTAAAATATCGTTTTTTATGATACTTTGAGTTTAGTCGTTATTCCTTGTGACCACAGATATATTGAACTTATCGGAAAAATAAAAATTTCGGAATGACCATCTCCAATTTTGGTAAAATTTTGCATGGAGCATTACTGACGGAAATAAAAACCTTAATTTTGAGGAAAAAAGTTTGGCGTAATTTTTGGCGGAGTTACAGGGTAAACACAATTGAGAAAAATCTGGCAAAACGTTGAAAATAAATTTTTACTTCATATTTACTAAATTTATATCTCAAACATCTCTTCATATCAAACCGAATAATAAGTTTGAACTAGAGATGGTCGCGTTTGACTCACGATCAAACCCGCGCTCACGATGTGTTTTCTTATATTCTTTCTTTCTTAAAAGCTCACAACTAAATTATTTTTTAATCACGATCACGCACGTTCAATATGTTTTTCTTCTAACCACTCACGCTCACGATAAAATATATTAATAAATACGATCACGCACGATAACGATGACATTTTTTGACTCACGAGTGCTTATGAATATAAATGTTTACGATTAGGCACGCTCACTCACGAATATTCTTAGAGAATACTCATAAGTTTTTAATAAAAGTTTATTAAGTGTTTTTAATATAAGAAACGTATTGCAATTCAAATCTTATAAAGTTGCTTCTTATATATTAAAATTATATGACTACGTAAATTAGTTTGCAGCAAAATGATTATTTTTTTAGACGAAAACCGCAGACTATCATATGAGTTGAAATAAAAACTATCCAATTGAATTCATTCAAAATACATTTAATTAATAAAAAGTAATAGTTGAAAAGCAAATAAAGTACTTCAATCTACATTTTAATTTAAGTTTTTATTTAAAAAAAGTAATATATCCAAACTTTCACCCAGCAGCATAAAACCAAAATCATTGCTTAATTGCTTAAGCAGCATAAAACCAAAATCATTGCTTAATATTGCACATATTTGAAAAATTAAGATAAATAAGTCGTGACACGAATAAATGAAACGGATGAGGTACATTCATTCAGGCACGTTCACCAATATTATGTGATTTTGCATGGGTTAGTTCACGATTACGACGTGATCCATCGTGACACACCGTAACATGACTAAATTCGTGACACGCGCCCATATCTAGTGAACTATTGTTGGGAAGGCATTTGATTGAACTTTCATAAAAAAAATAAACTGGCCATTTCAGCCCTTGAAAAGACTTTGACCTAGCTTCTATTGATCAATTGTGTTGTGCGTGTTATTAAAGGTTTGATCACAAATAATCGAGAACTGGATTTACGTGTCTTATGACGACTCCAAACGGCTTATGTTCTCAAGAAGCCTTACATGGCAATCGTTACTCTCTGAGGCTTGCCATTGTTTGCAGAGAGGTGACGACCGAACAGAAAAATTAATTCAATTGAAAAAAACATTCTGTCTGAGCTGAAATTAAACCTGGGTTACTGCGGTTCTTTAGCTTAGGGGCCACGCACTCTACCCACTAGGCTACGGCCGCCACCGGACTTTAATCCAAAACTAATTTTCAAACATATTTGTTGTTGGGGGTTCCATCCTTTGCGGTAAGGTAATTAGTTCTGATTTAGGGGTGCGAGGAGTACCATTTAATATATTAAAATAATTTTTTTCCTTAAGCTAGCAAAACTAGCAAAATTACCTTTTAAACTCTATATGATAATTAAGTTGGGGACACAATGCGTTAATGAGATACGTTCATTTTAACATTAGCTGCGTTCCTTTCGCCTTAATATAATCGCTATAACAAATTTTCTCAAAGAAACGGCAAGAAAAACGACTCGTAGAGGGCACTACCACTGCAGTCAAAATTAAATTTAAACAAGCAATCATGATACAATAACTATTAGGTGTCATGAGAACGTGTGTCGTTCAAAACTGTTGTGAACTGTTATGGTAGCGATACCTTAGTGAACGATGTTTTTCTGTGATTGTGTTTTACTCTAAACGTCAGAAAAATTGTAAATTATTTAATTTAATTAGTATATTTTTATATTATATTTTATTAGTATATAAATATTTTAAGTCCAATTGATGGCTCCGCTGAATGCGTCCAATGTGTGTAACACACGCGGTTCGTTTTGTTTTCCTTTGTTTAACATTCGATGGTCGCAGCTCGTGAGAAAATAGGTAGCTGTCATGGCTACCATAATAGTCATTGTATCAAACAAACAAATAATTCAAAAAATTAAATGACAGCTCCTAAAATATACAGGTGCGGCACCTGTACTTCAAATTTTATAAAGGCTATATCACAATTTTATATGGATAGCAAAAATAATCCTATTTGTTATAGGATTATTATTTTTGTTTTTGCTTTGCATGTAAAAAAAATAATCTGGATTATTTTGAAGCGAATGGAATGCAGCTATCAAAACACAATTTTTTTTTTTTAAAACGAATTCCTTAACGGAACTTTCAGTTTGAACAACTGTTGCAAAGGTAATTGAACGGACTTTAATCCAGTTTTTGGGAATTTTGGTTGTTGGGGGTTCCATCACTTGCGGTAAAGTTATTAATTTCGAAGTTGGGGTGCGAGACATACCATTAAAAAATTTCATTTTCTTAAAGCTGGCAAAATCACTTTTTGGAAAATATTAAATTATGATGGGGACTCAATGGGCTTAGGAGATATAATCATTTTAACAAACATATTTTTAATTTTAATTTGTTCTTAAAATTTGTTTGTGCACACTCTTAGTATTCCGTAAAAAAATCGTCATTAAAATTAGAGTTAACAATTATCATAATTTTCTGCTGCTTTACTGAACTGCATTTTGTTCTATTATTGTAGCTTATTTTCTATTATTTTAGCTTTCTACGGCATTTTGTTCCCCAATGATCTTATTGCTGGGTACAGCAATTTTAGGCTTTGGGAATCGACAGGTTCTGTCATATGCTATGTTATAAGCGCCTATTTGTGTACCTCTACAAAGTTGCTGATTTTGATAGGAGTCATGCTGGTTGGTTGCACAGGGTAAGTTTTTCCCTCAATTCAAGTATTGTTTTTGAAAATTGACGTATTTTTTTATTAACAGTTACTGCATTATTGAATATCACGTGTCGAAGAGGCAAAAAGCCGTGCAGGTTATATTAAGTGATAGTTAGTGAATAAGTTTAATTTCAGGTATTGATTTTAAACGTGTTTTTTATAGAAATATATTATTTTATATAAATTTTTTATACAATAAAATTTTTTAAAAATAAATCTTATCGGATTTTATACTTATTTGGTTAAAAATCTAAAATGCTAAAAATTTGTTAACGGATAAAAATATCTTGGTGTTTATTTTGCAAATAAAAAACTTTTCAAAGTGATAAAACAATGATATGGAAAAAATAGCTTTTTAAATTCAATTTATATTTTTATTTTATATCAATTTATATTATTTATTTTTATGAAAAAATCTTTTTGAAAATTTACTTTAACTGAAATAAAAAAAATTCAGAAATCAATGAATGAAGAACTAAAGTCATAATATTTTGCTTTATTTATTCAATTGCAACTTCGATTTGAATTCGTTCGGTGATACCGATAACAGTTAAGATGTACAAAATAAGCACAATAAAGGCTTTAATTGAGCCCTTCTTTTGTTTTAAATGTGGAATGTCACCTTGCCAAGTATTTTTTGTTACGCATGTTGTGCTTGGTTTCGTTAAAACATGCTTTGGAAAAGTGGTACCAAATTTTGAAAATATGCTAAGAAAGGCATATTTTAAGATATAAGGTGGCATCCATTAATTGCGTGAGGTGTTTAGGGTGGCGGGGGGGGGGGGTTAAACCGAATATCACTTACTCTCACGTAGGGGAGAGGGGTTCTCGCAAAGAGGACGTAATTTTTTATCCGCCAGAACCAGTGTAGAATTATGAGTTAACTGGTAAAATTGAGTAAAACGTGTTTCTATACTAAAATATGACTAAATTTTACAAAATATTATTTATATTAATAAATTCACTACAATGAAGCATAGATTTACATACCTCAGTAAAATAATTATATGTGCAACACTTCAAATGCAATTCTTAGCAAACATAGCTTCATTTGTATTTATATTATTTTTTTATTGAAATAGTATTAAGGAAGTTATATAAAAGAAGATATATCGTATTTAAAAAAATTGTTGTTATTAAAAAAATAATAATGTATTAAAAAAGTTCATAGAAAATATTTATATGTGCAAAACCGATTTTTATTGATTTTATGGAATAAAATATATAGATTTTATATAAGAATGTGTCTTCCTTTCTTATATATGACTTGGTTAAGCGTTAAAGACATGAAGTACATCAACGATCTGAGGATGGAGCCATCAATTTTCTGCCATTCATCTTAAAGAACTGTTTTCAGATCCCTTATCAACTCGAACTGGTGCTCGTATTTAAAAACTTGGGCCGAAAGAATGCCCAACAGGTTTTCGATAGGATTCAAGCCATGACTAACAGCAGGTCACTACAGTACGGGTATATTTCAGATTTATTGAAAGTCATTTGTGGCTCGGGAAGGATTTGTTGGTGCGTTTTCAAACTGAAAATTCCAGTTATCCTGATATTTATAGCATGTGAACTCAATAAACACATCATCTAATAACTCAATTTACATTTGTGCATTCGATTTGCACGAAATTACTAACAGAGGAGACTTTTAAAGTATCTGAAACCGGCTGAATCCATCAATGATCCCCACCCATGGTTACGCATATACCTAATTTGTCGTGGCTATCGCAAAATGTGCCGGTATTTCTGGCAACCGTTGGGCCCGTCAAGGTTGAACCTTTTCTCATCACTTAATATGACATTCCCAAATTCTTTCTCACAAAATTTTGTATTTTTCGGCTTATGCTAGACTGGCCGCAATGTGTAGCCTAATTGAGAGAAAGGCGATTCATAACTGACGTTGGCATTTTCATCCCAAATTTGTTGGATTCTGCTTCCAGTAACTCTTAGATCCAAATGCGTAGCAATTTCACCACAACTCTTTCCTTTCTGCACTTAAGACGTCGGATTCGTCTTTTGTGCCATTGGTCAATCACGGATTTTCTTTCACTACTCTTGATTATAGCATAGTTGCCAGGGTATTTTAAAACATTTGTTATGGTGTCTCGATGACGATTTATTCTAGCAGCTATAGCACTTACTTTTATACCGGCTTTGTTTAAGCCTTCTATATTTCAACGATTTTCTTCAGATAAAGTGGTTCCACTTGGCATTTTTATTTTAAGAATAAAATAACTTTAAAATGTGCTCATATTTTGTTCCAAAAATGTATTACCGCTATGTTTATTGGCTTTCTTACTAAGGTTATCAAAAAAAGTCGTCATTTCTACGTTATAGCAGTTAAAACCCAAAAACAGCAATTGTGCACATATAAATATTTTCTATTGCACAAGCGAGATTTCACACTATTTTCGACTAACGGTAATACGAATACGAGGAAGAGAAAAATTCTATGTTCAACAAAAAAAATAACATTCTTTAAAATAAATATTGGCAAACTCAAAATTTTCTCAAAAAGGAGAAAAAATAAAAAATATTTGTGCACATATAAATACTTTACTAAGGTACTTACACAGAAAACACGCATTTTGAACAATCTCACGTGATATTAGTGGGGGGGGGGGGGGTAGCAGGGAGTCGAGCCAATTCTCACGATATCACACTTGGGGGAGAGGGGTAAAAAATTGCAAAAATCACCTCACGTAATTAATGGACGCCTCCTAACTAAACTGTAAAAAATACAAAAACTTTTTAATATTGTAATTGTGATTTGAACTTTATATAAAATTTGTAATTTTATCATGTAAAGTTGCGCATTTTTGTCAAAAAATGCTCCAGGGAATAGGTCATAAAATCCGTAGTTTTTATTTTTTGCTTCCCAAATTTTGAGAATGTGTTGAAAAGGAGTTATTTTAAGATAGAATTAAAAATAAAAATAAAAGATTTTTTTTTGTTTACGTTTGAAACTTTATCAAAAATTTGTTATTTTTTCATATTAATTTGCGCATTTGCAACGAAACACACTTTTGGTAATGTATTGAGAAAGGCATGTTTTAAGAATACTTATAACAAAAAACAGAAAAATTTTTATTCTTTAATTGTATATAAAAATTTAGGTTGTTTTTCCGGATTTCTATTACATTTTTACTGATATATGAAAAAATATTGCTTAAATTTTTAAAGATTTTTTTATAGCAACAACTTGTTAAATAGATTTTTGATAAAGCTTAGGATATTAGTTATACTATAATATTTAGGATTTTGGAAAATATTCACTACAAAACCATAAACAGTGAAATTTCGTGATATTTTCAAGGTAGTATAAAATAAACATTACTGCAACAAACAGAAAGATATCAAATAATCCTTTTAGATGCACATAATTTACACTCCTAACTATAAATTTGCATACTTTTTTACAAGTTTATGACCTTTTTTTCCATACCTACTTTTGTTCACCTCGTTACACTGTGCGCCACATTAAAAATCAAAGGAACTCACCAATATGTTAAAAACTTCCAGCTTATACATCAACCAGCCCGTGCATTTTAAAAAGCACACTCATGGTTTGCAAACCGAAGACATAAACCAATAATACGTGCAAACATGCAGCTGTTATCCAAACCAGCAGCTGTTGATTTAACAGAGGTGAGTAAAGCTTTTAACGGCGAGGGAGATGCATAGCATAGTTGCTAAAGCTTTAACAGAGCTGGTGCAATGCTGCTGCTGTGATATGCTCGCCTGGGACGCTAGTAGATTTTTAGTCGTCACCTCGTCTTTAGTTTGATCGCCAAGGTCGAGCAAGGCCATTTCCTATGGCTATGGATAAAATGCAATAGCTTCGATATTATTCAAGCTACGTTAATGAAATTTGGTACATAGCTTCAGGATGAAAATGGCTATCGAAAATTGATTGAACTTGTTCGTACAAAAACGCCTGCTTTTAGGAAAACTGTTATACTAAAAGGCTATGAATTAGTTTATATATAAAATTTTTCAGCTGGTGCGGGCAATTTGAGTTCAGAGTGTGCGCGCCTAACTCACTCGGTTCATAAAATTAACTTAAAAAAATTTTGTTATTTTGGAAAATTGAAGCTGTATTCGTAATAGTTTGTGTAGAGGCTACTTTTCTGATTTGATCAAGTTAAATTCGAAAGGAAAAGGATGAATATACGTGTTTATGGAAGGAATTATAAACTATTTTTTAGCAAAACGAGGCTCTCCTGCAACAGTAGTATCTTAACCCGTTAAACGCCACTGTACTCATATGAGTACAGCAAAATATTTTTAACTTTTTAAGTTTTCTTTGTTGTTAAGCATTAGTGAATTTTTTTGTTAATTGGCAATTGTTAAGCGGGTCAATTCCATTTGTGTCTCATCTTTTTTTTTTTTTAAATATGTTTTCTTAAAAAAAAATTAAAAAAAATATAAAAAATAAAAAAAAATATTTTTTTGCTATTTTAGTTTGTTTTCTATTGTAAAATAAACATTTTTTGGACTTTTCACTTTTACTATTCATTTGGCTGTTAATGGGTTAAGCTGTTAACGAGTTCTAATGCAAATAAAAAACTTGAATAAATATTTTCTTTTATTTTTATTACAATTAATTAATTTGTTATTATTTCTTTTTATCATTGGATACTTTATAATTTATTGTTTTTTTTTTTGCATACTTAATATAATGTTTGTTGGTTTAATTTTTTGTTGTTGCTCTCTTTGACGCTTTGTTACATGATTTATCAATATCTCAAGATAATAATTCTAATACATATGCAGCATAATTTATTATGACGTTTTTTCTTACTGCTTTTTATGGCTTCTTCCTTGCGAAATGCTTACATATACTGACATAAATACGGTATTTTTTTAATTTTGTTATACAAATACAATCTCAAATTAGTTGCTGCTAGTTCAATACATTCACAATTATGAATACAATTAATTTTTTTATATATAGGTATTAGTGGAAATATTTCTATTATAATTAAGCATAATATTAGAAATTTTTTGTGATTTAAGATATTTTGCAAAAAAAAAGTTGTTTAATTTTCTTTCAAAATTTTTAAAGAATTTGGAATTCTTTGATGATTTTTTTTTCTATGCATTAATTTCAATATTTATACAATTCTAGTTGGGGTGAAAAAAAAATATGCTTGGCAGATAGTTTTTCTGGCATTTTTTAACTTAATAGTAAACTACGTTTTGGAATTGCTATATTCATTCAAATTTAATTTATACTTTTTTTTACTTCTATTAATTTACACAAAATGTAACCTGTTTTTGGTTTCGATTTTTATTTTTTTTTTTTTTTCATTTGGAATGGCACATTTTTTTATATTGCATATAAAAGAACATTTGTTAAATTGTGCTTTTTTTCTTGATTTCAAACCATTAACAAATTGCTTCTCTACGTTTAATATTGATAGAAATGACACATTTTTGCATGGCTTTTAGTTGTGGCCTAAACTAGGTTAAATTTTTAAATATTTTAGGTAAATTTTTTCACTTTCAAACTATCACATTTTATATACATACACTGAAAATAAAAAATATTACAATTAATGGCTTTTATAATAAATACTTTTACGATATAGCAGTAAAATAAATTAATACATACACATAATTGTAAACTATAAAATGCATATATATATATATGTATAGTATAACATACTACACATTATCATTTTCAAATGTTTATTTGTTTTCGTGACCTTAATTTTGTATTATTTACATATTAATTTTAAAGTTTGTTTTTTAGCGTAAGTTACGATTAAAGTGGATGTTTTTGTCGGTATATTTATCAATTATATTTAATAGCAATTCGTATCAATCTTCATTTTATCATTCCACTGAAAAATATTTGTAAATCTGGAATTGAGTTTGTTTGCAATAATCAAATAAGTGTGTGCCAAGTTAATACCAGCTTACAAATTTGCCCAAAAAAAAAAGATTTAACTGGCATTGGAAAATTAAACATGCGTTCTATAACTTGCAGTTAAAGTGAAATATCGAATAAAAAATTGGCCTAAATTTGCCTCTTCTACATTTATTATTATTCGATCTATTGAACGGAACATTAAGTTTTTGTGTCGTTAAACGATAATATGTAATCATATCTGAAGAGTTTTAAAAGACCAATTAACTCAAAACTCAACACGAAAGCACTATCATCTTCAGTGTTTTGAAAAGTTATTCAAAAAGTAAATATTCTTAATATAAAATAAATAAGTATTTTGCTAAAGTAAGGCATAGTATATATATGTATATATATATAGTATATATTCACGCATATGACTACTTCGAGATGACTTCTTTCGGTTAACCACTCAAATAGATCAAAAAGCAATCGACATAGAGCAATATGCAATTCTATGCTATTGCATTCGTCTTCATAGTATCTAATTCGACTGTATTTATCGAGATCAACACGTGATTTCTTACTAATCCATAGAATTTTCAATTTTTTTTTTTTTTAGTAAGAATTTTAAAGCTAGCCTTCAGAAATTTTTAGTGGCTCCTAACTGGCCAAAAACAGAGGCAATTTAGTCGAACTTTGCAATGGAGCATTTTCAATGTGTGGAAAAAGAGATCAAAATCACTTTATCAGGCATTTGGTCCAGCTTTGGGGAGAGTAGTATGCTTTATTAGAACTCTGTGTAACATTTAACATTAAGAAATAATTCAAGCTTAATTTCTCAAAAGTATCGATCTTTCGTGTTTTGAAAAAAAGCGACTCAATTAATATCAGTTTTAAAGTTTTTGAAAGAAAATTTGTAATATTTAAGGAGCTAAAATCATTTGAAATTACGAATTTCGGGGTTGATTTCTCTAGTTGATTTCTCAACCCACAAAATATATGCGCATTCAATGTTTATAATTCTGAAATTACTTTTAAAATAATTTTTGTTAATATAAAAAATTCCGCGTAATTCCAAACTCATAAATGATGAAATATTTTTGGAGACAAATTTTAACTATCAGTTTTGATGAAATCTTTTAAAAGAATATGGCACAATTTTGCGTTAAATTTTTTAAAACTTGCAACTATTTGATTATTTCCAACAAATACTTTCATATGTCGTATACTGTGTATATCTTTTTGCGTAGATATGTTTAACTTATTTTTATATACTTATTTACAAATAATGCTAATCCAGAATATCTGTTTAGATTCTTAAGCTTTGTGCAATGTCTAGACTGCTGCTTTGATTTGGTACGAGTACTTTTGGAACTGGCAATACTTAAACCATACCCTTGGACATCATACGCACAGTATTTTTTAAAGCTTGCCTCTTGTTGCAGAACCATATGCGTATAACTTCACGTTCATAGCCGAGTTGATGGGCTAGGCCCGTGATTTCAGTGCCTAGAATGAAGAATTTTTTTTATTAGATTACAAAATAGTAAAAGAAAACTAAATAATTTTTTTTATAAAATCTTATTAAATTCATTTGAAGATAAGTTTCTAGTTTCTTAGGCATAGAAAAAAAAGACAATTTTTAGCAATTGACTTTTAAGACATGCTATTTAGCTTATCATAGTCAGGATTTTGTTAAATTAATTTTTCTTGATTTGTACATTATTAAACCGGATACTGATTTACAACAATTAGTCTTGAATTCAAATTTTTAAAAACTGCAATTTTTTCGCTCTTACAAACTAGATACCTACTCTAAACGATCACTAAAAATCAGGGTACGCAAAATATACAACCACATCCATCATCATCAATATTATTATTTTCAGCCCTTGAAAATAATTTGAGCGATCTTCTATTGATCAATAGTGTTGACATGTTTGAACACAAACTATCGATAAATGCACCTACGCGTTTTATTCCGACTCCGAATGGCTTTTGCTATCAAGAAGCTTTACATGCCAGTTTTTACTCTCTGTGGTTTGCGATTGTCTGCAGAGAGGTTGCGACCCTATTACAATTCAATTGAAAATACATTCTGGCTGAGCTGGGAATTGAACCTGGTCCACCTTAGCTTCAAACAAGTTTTTTTTAATTTCACAAAAATCGAAATCTACGACCATCTTATACTACCAAAACATGTAAAACTACTGAAAAAAAAAATTAAATTTTTAGAGTCCACCTAGTGTCAAACAAATTTTTTTATATTTTCGCGTCAGACTCGAAATCAGCGACCCCTTTATACTGTCAAAACATGTCCTCATGCAAAAAAACAGAAAAAGACATTTTTAGGGTCCACGCAATCGTCAAAAAAATTTTAAAAATTTTGGTATAAGATTCAAAATCAGCGACCCTTTAACTGCTAAACATGTAAAAGTACTGGAAAACAAAAAAAGAAATTCAGGGTTCACCCTAGCGTCAGAAATTTTTTTTTATATTTTCACATCAGACTTGAAATCCCCCCTTATACTCTCAAAAAATGTACTTGTACTAAAAAAACATGTACTTATAGTAAAAAGTAACATTTATTGGGTCCACCCTCTACATCAAAAAATTTTTAAAATTCCAAAATGTGAATCGAATACTCTAAGTACTTAATTATTTTAATAATATTAATGAGCTCGACCTCAAAAAACTCTAAATCTTATGATAAGAATACAATATGATTATATGTATTTAATTCATTCTATACTTATTTGGTTCACTTTTTCCGAATCAATCACATATGAGTACTACTTTGGAAACTACTAATACTTATTGATACTCAGGCCCGTAGAGAGCCAAGTTCGGGCCCGTTGGGTTACAACATACGGGCCCCCCTGAAACACTTAAAAAAATGCAATAAGAGAAGTATAAACCAGTGCATGCTATTGTGAGCTATTGGTAGTTATTTTATATAGTACATAGAGCTCTTTAAGTCATGCGCCACGACAAGTTAAATATATCCTATTAGCGTTGTTGTCCGTATTAGTTGTCTCTACCTAACGACTCTACCTATCGAATATTTTTGTGTGACTCTCCGAATAAGTAAAATATACAGATGATTTCCATTATTATGACTTCCTTTTTATTTTTTTTAATTCAGTCAGCTAAGTGATTGACTGTATAAGGAGTTGTTGTTGTTGTTGTTGCCTTCTTAAAAACTTACTTGATCTAAAGCTCGCAATTTAATTCATGTAATTTTTTTAATTCTGTTTATTCATTGTAAAAACCCGAATTTTGAGAGTTCCATAAGACTATTGATATTTAAAATTCTGCACAAATTTGTTATTTTAATATATTTGGTGAAATAGTCGATGAAATTTTCAAAGTGAAAGGGTCAATTTGTCGCATAATTGCATAAAGTTAAGAAAATACCCTTTCTTGTATTACATCGAAATTAAATTTATGTCAATATTTGTAGTATAAATGTAGGAAAAACTTATTTTTAAATAAACGAAAGGTTGTTTTGTAACGAGTTTATTTGATTTTTCTAGAATTTTTTTATCTTCACTGGCGTTATTACATACCCAGCAGAAATGAAGATCCTACTAAAACTAAAAGCTGACGTCGGGTGTTTTTTATAGAGTAATACAACTTTGAGTTGGCATCACTGCTTTATTTGACCACCCATTTAACAGCTGATAGCTGCTTTTTGTTTAATTTGCTTTGACATTTCATTATGGATCGACTTACAACAGAGCAACGCGTGCTAATTGTGGAAATTTTTAATCAAAATAATGGTTCTGTTCGTCAAACTTATCGAGCACTTCGTCCATTTTATGGCGTACATAATCGTCCTTCAGAGCTGCTAATTCGAAGAACAAACTATCGTTTTCGGACATTTACTGTTACTGATAATGTGCATCCCGTGAGACGCCGAACAGTGCGCACTGAAGAATCTGTAGCCGCTGCACAAGAAAGCATTAACACCTAATCAATCAATTCGTCGCCGTTCTCAGCAACTGGGGTAGTGTCCTTCCACTTTATGGAAGATTTTACGAAATGATCTTGGCTTAAAACCTTTCAAGGTTCAACTTGTGCAGGAATTAAAGTCAAACGACCATCGAATGCGCCGCCAATTCGGCGAATGGGCTGAAGCACAAATTGATATTGATTTTGAATTTTCATGGAAAATATTATTTTCCAATGAAGCCCATTTTTGGTTGTATGGGTACGTCAATAAACAGAATTTCCGTATTTGGAGTGAAGAGAATCCACAAGCCTTTGCCGAAACACCATTACATCCACAGAAAATTACTGTTTGGTGCGCTTTCTGGCTGGCGGAGTCATTGGCCCATATGTCTTCAAAAACGATGATGGTCAGAATGTTACTGTCAATGATGAACGGTATAGAAACATGATTCGGAGTTTTTTTGTACCTCAATTAGCTGGCATTAATCTTGCTGATATGTGGTTCCAACAGGACAGTGGGCGCTACAATTGATTTACTCAAGGAAACTTTTGACGAAAAAATAATTTCACGAAATGGCCCCCAAGATCGTGTGATTTAACCCCACTGGATTATTTTCTTTGGGGTTATGTAAAGTCACTTGTCTTTGTCGATAAACCAGAAAAAATTTAACACCTAGAAATCAACATTCGAAGAGTTATCGGCGAGATACGGCCGCAAATGCTGCGAAAAGTTTGTGAAAATTGGTGTTCCAGATTGCGCCTTGTACGCGCCAGCCGTGGCGGCCACATGACAGAAATCCTTATCTTAAAAATTATAACTTCCTTTTCCGATTACGAGTGAAAAATTATTTATCATAGGGATAAATAAGTTTGACGCTTTCAACTTAACAAATGGTATCTGCGAAGCTAAAACACGGTGTTGAGGTTCTTAACTTGGTAACAAGCTGCTAAGTCTTTTCCCATACAAAATTTTGACAGCACTTAACAAATTTGTTCCCTAACTTGTGACTTTAAGGCGAGTCACGCCACAATATTAGACCACAAGGCCGCTTTTTAAAACCAAAAGAAAAACAATGGCAACAATGCCGTAAGTATGCTTAACTTCAATTCCTCCCTTTACTTAGCGACCACATGCTTTTATAGGGGCTCGCGACCAAAGTTTTGAGTTTTTTACAAAAATAGTTTTCTACAAAATATTTAGTTCTAAAGAAAATAACTTAAAGATATTGAGTGCTTACATTCTATTGATTACATGAAATATTTTGGGGCGTCACATATTTTTCCAAATGTAAGAAAAGCTTACTCAGTACTTTACACAGCTCAATTTTCGTATACAAATCTTAGTCATGCTTGCTGTGAAAGAATGTGTAACTCAAACAACAAATGTTGTAATAGAAAGAATAACAATAACGGAAAATACTCTACACTAAGCATAGTGTGGTATACTATAAAACACCACTTCTATCCCACAACAATAAATCAGCTTTTTGTTATTTTACTTTCCCGAAAATCCGGACGCCTTTAAGACTCCGGACCCTGACGACTCTCGGCGGCCCTGGGTCGTTGTTAAAATTAGCTGTTCATGCAATTAATCAAAGAAATGGGAAAAATAAGCAACGACTTAAACATAGCTAGTCAATCGCAGCAAACTAAAAACATCCCAATAAACTTTGCGAACAAATTTAATGAATCAAAGAAAAGTGAAAAATAAGCACATAGCTAGTCAACAGCAGCAAATTACAACTCCTTTAGCTGTTTTTGACAACTACCAATCGCCAAAAAACTGTCACGGCTACCTTGTCAAATAATAATACCATGGATTGATTCACTGGCCACCTTCAGCAAGTTTTGAAAGTTTTTTTTATATGAAGTTTTGAAAATTTTTGTGCTCCATCTCTCTCCACACTCAATGAGAGTGTAATAAAAACTTACTGCACTCTCTTTGACTTGATTAACTTAATTTCAATTTTCTTGCTGAATCTTTTTGCGTGGTTTTGCCGGAATGGAGTTTCTTGAGCTGAAATTGGCATATTTTATTTTTTGAAGCTTTAAAATAAAGAAGAATTGCGTCTGGCAATATTGAATATGACAAAGAAAAACACAAAACTTGTTGAAAGTTTTACATGTCAGTGAATCGACCTGCGGCACATTCCCACAGAGAGAGCAAGAAAACTGTCACAAAAACCTTGCTGAAGATGGTCAGTGAATTCGCCTTCAGCTGCGACCAAGGTTAGTTTATAAGGTTGCCCTTAAAATTTCAACTGTGCCTCTTTTTTGTTCCATGCATTCATTTTGCCATCCATTCTGACAGATCGACCGAGCTCGCTGTCAAGTGCCATAACCTTATAACTGCATGTTTATGTAAAAAGAAACGAAGGCTGAGTGTGGTGCGAGACACGGTAAGTAATACAGTTTTGCATATCAAAAAATATAGTTGCTCGTTTCTTTCACGACGTTCAGCCTTTGTTTCGTTTTACATAAACATGCAGTAAATGAGCCTTGGCTCGGAGCTTTTAAAAATTATAAATTCATAGCAACGAAAACTCATTAAAGCGGGAGTGAATATTGATTGCTCTACGCACCCAGCTAAAAATACTTCTTCAAACTAACCTGAAGGATGTGTATTGCGCTCGAAATGAGCATTCAGCAGCTCCAGTGCCTGTGGTGTAAACGATGTTCGTCGTTTGCGCTTCTTGGAAGGTTCAACGCCTATATAATCAGTTAAATGATTTTGACCCGACTTGTAGCGATTCCAATGACTGTATCGAAAGAGAAAATATGAAAATAACCATATTAGTTAAAAAGTTTTACTAAAAGAGTAAACGCGTGTGGAACATTTTCCATACTCTCACCTCTCTTCGGCCTCTTTCATCCAACGTTCTAAGACGGGCTTAATTTTTTGTGCACTTTTTGGAGTGATATCCAGTTTTTCAAACCTAAGAAGAGTTGGAAATAGAGTAAGTGGGCGAGTCATTCAATTGAATATTTTGTAGGTTTTAATAGCGAGTTTTGTATGCGCAAGTTTTAGAGATGAAACTAAAATTTTAAGTGCCAGGACATTGTCAAGTATAAAAAGAACAAAAAAAAAAAAAAAAAAAAAAATACAAAAAAGCAAAAAAGCGAAATTTAAAAAATAAACGGTTTTTCATTATTTTTTTTAAAGATGTTTTAAAATAATAATTTAACTTCTGGCAATGCCCTGGCCAATAATTTTATTAATTTTAATTAAAAAAATATTCATTGTAATTTATTAAAAAATTAGTAAAGCGCATACATAAGATAGTTTATGAAAATGTTGTGGTGAGTTTTTAGCAAAAATGCAAAAATGAGGTTAAGCTCAGAGCTGTCGCTATTTAAATTGCTATGATTGGAAATTTTTACAAAATAAGATTAGGCAAGGTATAAATGTAGTGTATTTTTTCTTCCTACTTTCTTTTATAAACTTTTAAATTTGTTTTTTTTTACTCTATCTTAAAGCAATAACAACTCTGCTTTAACCTTAATTTGCATTTGCTACATTGTTAGTTGTTAATCATAGTGTTTTTGGTCTCAAGAAAAAATATTTTTTTATACTTATTTTAGTTTAGTTTTATACTTTAATTAGCACTCTTGAACATACATGTTTTGTTGTTGCGTCGACAGTTGAGCTGCATACATCTGTGCGGCAAGAGCGCTACATACGGTCCATTCGTAACATTAAGAATTTCAATATACATGAAAATTAAGAGCGTAAAAGAAATAAAATAAAATTATTTAGTATTTTTTTTGCAACTTTTGTAAATCAATATATTCAAGCTTTTTATAATTTTGAGATGCTTAAAATTAAAATAAATAATAAAAATCAAATGTCCTGGCACAATAAAAGTTCCGAAAGTGTTCACATAGTTTTGGATTTATTTTTTATTTTTTGTATCTTATTATAGTTTGAAAAAAAAAATTCAAACCATAATTATAATAAATCATAATAAAGAAAACAAAAGTCCTACATTTGAAGTGTTAAATAATAGCAAGAGACTAAATTTGTAGGATCTTATGAAAAAATTTCCGCTCGAGTGTATGAGTTCTTAAAATTTTTAATTATTAAAAGTAATTTTATTCTTATTAATCATAGGTGTTTAACTTATTGTTTGTAGAGTAATTTTCAAAATTTTTAACCAAATTCAAAATATTTAACCAGACCTATCGGGAATATTTTTTAACGTGGAATCGAAAAAGGGAATTTTAATTTTTAAGATAAAGCTCAAGAACATTTTGAAGATTTTTAATGCCAATTTGTTGATAAACCGTTGCTGAGCAAATTTGCATTAAACATTTTCAAAATTTTCTTAAACTTTGTCTTAAAAATAAAAACTCCCTTTTTCGATTCCGCGTGAAAAATTATTAAATAAAAACAATATTTTCTTCTTCCAGGCTATTAACCCGTCATCAACGAACATGGGTGTATAATACCCGAGCTTAAAAAATTGAATATTAAATTTATTCATCTCTTATTTAAATAACAAACAAAAAATCATTAAATGCTTTTTTAAATAAATATATTAAATATATAAGCTTAATAAAAAACATTAAAAAATTTAATTTTTTTATAGAGTTTTTATTTTCTATATTTAATTTTCATCCGGTGTGACACACCCAGTTCATTGGCGGTGTGACAAGAAATATGTTTAATAACAGTACCAAACTTAAAAATATTAATTATTTATATTAAGATTAGTAAAAATATTAATAAATAAAAATTAACTAAGAAATATAAATGTTTTAAATTTTTTTTATCAATAAATGCTTATGTTAATAATCTCACCTGCATATCGCACTCTGACTGTAAGCGGGCCCCTCCGTGACCGACAACGCCTGGCCCACCTGTGTTTGGGTCAAGCCCAAGGAAAGTCGTCGCAATTTAAATGCTTTGGCGAATTCTTTTATTTCATCCAAATCGATGCCATCGACAACATTTGTGGTAGCCTGATTAATAGTGGGCTCATCTGAAAATGAGATAAAAGACGAGAGAAGATGTTGAAAAAATGCAATTAAGAACACAAAGTTTTTTTAAATAAATAAGTTTATAAACTCCAGTTCTATCTAATAATTACCTATGAGTTATAAGTCTTTAAAAATTCACAAAGAACAGAACATATCGACTACTTTATGACTTAAGCTCGTTGCAAAAAATTTCAAGTTTTTGTCTTACATATCTACTTATTTAGTAAAAATTATACTATTAGATACATAAACATTTTTAAAAATTAATTAAGGTTTTTAGCTTAATAGGCTCATTGGTAAAAAAGCAAATTAAAGGCAGGTACATATGTATGTATTTACTAGGGATGGCAACACTGGGATCCTAGATATTGTAAAGTCTCGAAAATTCCGGTATTATTCGATGTTAATCGTAGGCATTATAAACAACTTGTTTTTGAAAAAAAAAACTTAAAAAAGAATGTGCCTTAAATTGAAAATATTTATATTGATTTTTTAAGTGAATCTTTAAAAAAAGGTTTTATGTCATCCGATACAAAAATAGTTTATGTAATTTAAACCAAAAGCAGGGGTTAACACCAAAATAGAAAAAAAATAACATATTCAAATTTAAACCAATAACATATGAAGGAAATTATTATGTTCATAAAATAAATATCCTTGTACCAAAAATTTTGCATACAAATAATAAAGTCTTAATTAAACACACTCTCAATACTGTTAGCAACCCTATTCTGCTTAGAAATTCAGTGGTAAATGGACACATGACGTAACCAATTATTTCTTAAATACAATGTAGCTGCGAGGCCTCCAACACCTGTATACACTTATAAATTACATTTGTTCGGACTTGGGCGCTAAAATACTGATGACATATACCTTACACAGTAAGCGACGATGGGAGTAGGTATGCCGAAGATAGGAGAGAACAAAAAATGACGTGCAAGACTTGAGAGAACAAAAAAATTTTAACGAAAAGCCTCTCTACGCCAAAAACACAACAAAAACGAAAGAGAAAGAAACGAAGAGAAATTTCAGAATTAATGTTTAATAAAACGAAGTTATTTTAAACATAAAACTTTGTTCTGGCTTACACATAAAGATTTTAATAAATTTTTATGATAATAATTTAAGAATAATTTAAGATATAAATTTTCAAAAACACACTTTACTGCAAAACTTCCAAAGAAAATAATGTGAGCACAAACAATATTTTGTTTCCGCTTACAGTTCTGCATTACAATGTCATCACCGACAAATTTTTACAAGCGGGAAACTACGATGTCAAGCGCTCTATCTCAAGCTTCAAAAAGTAAATGAAAGTTGAAAAACTGAACGAAAGGAATGCTTACACAAAACTTCGGTGACTTCAAACAGCTCTGTGCAACTAATTAGGGACACTATATAAACATAGAAACTTTAGGAAAATTCGTTATTTTGTTTAGGAAAAACACTGAGTTTTGGTCTTATTTAAATTGAATATATCATAACCTTTATGTAAAAGCCTTTTTTTCAATTATTCAACAGTATTTTTGAAAATCGGTGAAAAAAATCATAAAATCATAATCAAATAAGTCGTGCATTTTGTTAAGGACACTTGAGTTTTTAATATTTTAAATAATCCTAGCTGAAACCCGGCGCGTTGCTGCCACGCTCCCTTGCATGTGTAAATTCAAGTTGAATACTGAATTTCGATGCTGTGCGACCTATAAATCCAAAGCTGCTAGATATTCCAAATTTGGGTTGCTTGGGAGGTGCAACGCCCCCTTGACCAACGCCATTACATGTGGTAAATGAAATTGAAAGTATAAATTAAGGTCGAATACGGAATTCCGACGCTGTGCGAACTATAACTCCAAAGCAATTCGATATCGCAAATTTGGGTTGTATGGGAGGTGTCACTCTCCCTTGTCCAACGCCCAAAAATTTTTACAAATGAAACTGCATGTGTAAATTCGGATCGAATACTGAATTCCGACGCTGTGCGTAATTCCAAAGCTATTCGATAGCACAAATCTGGTTTGTATGGAAGATGCCAGTCCCCCTTTTCCTACGCCCATAAAATGTTATTAATGAAACTGCACGTATGAATTGAGGTCGAATACTGAATTCTGACGCTGTGGTACCCATAACTTTAAAGCTATTCGATTTTGCATGTTTAGGTTGTACTTATCTAACGCCATAAAATGTTTTCATTAAAACTACATGTGCAAATTTAAGTCGAATACTAAATTCCGATTCTGTGTGACCTGTAACTCCAAAACTATTCGATATCGCAAATTGTATCGGAAGTTGTATCGGAGGTTCCACTCCCCCTTGTTTAACTCCCATAAAATGTCATCAGTGGAACGACATGTGTAAATTGTGGTTAAATATGGAATTTCAAGGCTGTGCGACCCATAACCCCAAAGCAATTTGATATCTCGAATTTTTTATGTATTTGTGGGCGGTAAAAGGGGTGTGGCAATTCGAAACAAATCCACTGCCAAAATTTAAGCTCGATCGGACCAGTAATTTCGAAGTCTCTTTATCTTTTCTTAAAAGTAGGCGTAGATATAGTGGGACCTTGCCCATTTTAAGTATAGTTACCGATAGCTATCATACAAACTTTATTACCAAATTTTAGCTAAATACGACAAAAAATGTCTTAAATATAGCATTTTTATTGATTTGCGGGCGGTAAAAGAGGTGTGGCAAATTTTAAATTTGCCTATATTATTCGCGTAAGTGCAAGCAATAAGTTGACAAAGTTTTATCGCAATCGGATGAACGGTATTGCAGCGCATAGCGAACGAACAAACAAAGATTCATTTTTATATATAAGATATTATTATTATTTTGTCAATATTTTGTAGCAAAACTTTTTTCAATTACTGCTCCACATCTGCAAGGAATGGACTCTACTAAATTTTCATAGACAGTGTAAGGAAGCGCTTCTCAAACTTTTTGTTTCATCACACAGCTTATTAAAGTTGCCTATCTTGAGCAAGCTCACCTCTTTTACAACCTGCCATAAGCTCTCAATTGAATTGAGGTCAGGACTGCAAGATGGCCAGTCCAAAACAGTAACTTGATTATCTGAAAACTACTGTTGGACCAACCGAGCGGTGTGCTTTGGTTCATTGCCCTGGTGAAATATGCTAACTACGGGCATATTTTCATCCGAATAAGGCATCATCACATTACTCAGAATTTCAATATATTGGAACCGCTTCATAAGACTCTCAATTTTTTGCAGTGGACCGACACCACGCCATAACATAGCACCCCAAAGCATAATGCTTTCTCCTCCATGCTTCAGTGTAGCTCGGATGTACTTTGGGTTGAACTCCTTTGACTTTGGGGAGCGGATATATTTTTTTCCATCGGGTTTCATTTATTTTATGCCCTTATTTTGTATGCCTATCCGAACACTCGTTCCGTGCAAAACACTGTTCGTTAGTGGTTTTGAAATTTGCAATTCGAACAGATAACAGCTGTTGAACTGGCGAACGACGCCGTAACAGAGTAACATTTGTGCAGTTTGCATCCCTAACGATCAATGAAATGGCGAATTCAAACGTCAAAATCACATGAATACTCAAATGCTATCGTTGTGTTGTGTTCGTTGAATTAGATTGTTAAAAAAATGGATAGTTCCGCAAGAAAAAGTCGCAAAAAATCTCGCATCCTGCGCCTGTGCACCCTCAATTCGCGTTCACCAGCCTGCTCAAAATCAAAAAATGTTAAAGCTGCATACATTTTTTTTAAACACTTAACACTTTAATGTCACTTTATTATTGAACACTTGCTCAATAGTTATAGTTTATTTAAAACACAATCACAATGAAAACAAATAAGCAAATTACTTTATTGTTCAAAATAAATTGACTGAATAAAAACAAAACAGCTGTTCACATAAATAAACCAAACAACGGCGTTGCCAGAAAACAATTAACGAAGCAAAATTCTTAAAAAATCTTTAAATTAAATAGACAAAAACAGAAAACTTCTGAAATGTTTGATCTGGCATTGCCGCATTTGACAACTGCTTCTGTATAACAGTTTGAATTACATAAGAAACGTAAGCATATCGTAAGAGCTATCGAGTAGCTTCGTTATGGATACAAATTTCCATTTGCTTACAGCATCGTTCGCATAGCATTCGATTGTTGAATGCTTCGTTAGGCATACAAAATAAGGCCATTAGTTTCGTCTGAAAACAATACTCTCTTCCACTCTTTTGTTCCGCAATGACGATACTTTTTAGCGAGCTCAAGCCTCTTCTTACGGTTGCGTTCAGATAATAGAGGCTTCTTCTGTGAAATTCTTCCAAAAAGTCTAGCTACGCGCAACCGTCTCTTAATAATGTCTACGGATGGTGCTGCTGAATTTTCGCCATAGATAGCCACTCGTACTTCGTTTGCAGATTTATGCTGATTTTTTTTTAGATTCCCGGACAATGAGAGTATGTTCTCGAGCAGTAGTAATGCGGCTTCTTTGTTTGCGTTGCACTTTTTCTGCAGTCGATTTTCTTTTTAAATACTGAAGAGCATTACCCATCATAGTTTTAGAAACTTTTAAGGCAGCTTCGATATGATCTTCCATCTTGGTGCATCTAAATAATGATTTTTCGGATGCTGACTTTTTTGTAATTTGTAATTTATTAAGAAATAATGTTCACATATAAGACAGAGTCTTTTAAATGCAGTAAGAATAACATAATAACAACAATTTATAAACAACTGATAAATACATATTGTTTAAAACAAATACTTAAGGATTTAATTAAAATCAATAAATTAACTTAACAATTAATTAATAATTTAATATATTATTATCAACAAGAAGATAAGCAACTGAATAAAGTTTTTTAGATTAATAAAATTATTTAAGTATTTAATTAAAATTATCAAATTGATCAAAATATTATTAGTTAAAAATTATTCTTATACCAAAAGATGAAGAAAATAGTAGTAGTTATTAGGAAAAGTGTAGTAAAATTTCATACTTAAAGTTGCGATAATTTTGAATACATTTTATTCTTAAAGGCAGCGAGTTCCAAATTCTGACGGCGTTTACAAAAAAAAGTCTGTTGGAGTTTACAAAATTAAATAATGGAATTATCAAGTTCATATTTCTGGTTGATCTACAAAACTGTAACTTTTCAAAAAGGTATTTAGGTGTCTTTGTGTATAACAGTTTATGCAAAAATATGCAGTTCCTCGCATCAAGGTAGTTGAAAATATTGCAACCGAGTATTTTGCTGCTCAAGTGACTGATGCGGTCAAATTTACGAAGGCCAAATACATATCTTACGGCGTTATTAAAAGCTTGTTGTAACTTAAGTTTGGACCTGGAATCAAGTTTGCTATAGACAATATCTGAATATGAAATGATTGGCACCAAAAGCTGGATCACTAATTTTTTCCTAGTATCAACAGGTACAAATGACGCGGTCCATCTTAGGCTCCGAAGGGCATAGTAGACCTTAGATACAACAGAATTAATGTGATCCTCACAAGAAAGAGACGAGTTAATAATATATCCTAGATTTTTAACTTTGCCAACAAAGTTTAGCCCAACACCGTTTAAATAAATAGTTGGTATATTGGAAGCAGAATATTTTGCTTTGGAAATAGGCAAAACATATGATTTAAGTGGATTTAGTCTGAGCTTATTTGTTTCAGCCCATTTCATTATTTCTTTTAAATCCTCATTCATCCTAACACATAAATTATCAACAAGGTCAATAGGACTATCTAAATACAGTTGCAGGTCATCAGCATATGCATGCATTGTAACATGATGACATATGATGAATATATCGTTGATAAACATTGAAAATAACAACGTTTATCAACGATGCTGACGTCACAAGATTTTTTCTAGCCCATTGTAAACTACCAAAAAAGATCTCTAATAATAACTTGTAACTATAAATGTATATGAAATCACCTTTTTTTATTTTAAAAGATTAATAAAAATTTTATCTTGTCACTGTCCCTATTTTTTGCAAGAGCTACTTTTAAAAAAATTTCAAATCGCTTCACTGATAAAGAATAACTGTAAAAAAGTGATGCCTATGTGATCTTTTCGAAAGTACCAGAGTTGCATTTTCCAAAAAGTATTGCTGCTACGAATATTGTTGCATTTTAAAAAATGTATGTATTGATGTGCATATAAAAAACCACAGTCCCTAATTAGTTGCACGTAGCCGTATATTGTTGTGTAAGTGCTTGCTTTTGCTCTCAAACTTTTGTTTTCTTAAGCATAACGTGGTTGGGTCTTAAAAAATAAGTACAAAAATAAATTACGGATGTTGTTACAAAAAAAATATCTCTCAACAAACAAAAAAATTTCTGAACATAAAACTAATTAAAATATAAAAATGATGACACCTATTTTAAAAGGTATTATCAGGATGTGGAATTCTTTGCCTAATTACATTAAGGTTGTTTCCAATCAAAGAACCTTCAAGCGTTTAATTTTCGAATATTACTCTTAGCTATAATCTATCCTTGATTTCTATTACCTTCTTTATAATTCTACTACTCTTTTTCTCAGCCTTGCATTGTTAATTTTCCTTAATTTATTTATTGTATTGTTTGCTTCATTATAAAATTATCTTATAATACTTATACAGTTAAGCTAAAAATAATTGCCTCAGTATGCCTTTTATCAGCAATTTCTTATGTTGCTTAAAATTGTTGTTTATTTTTAATTCAGAGCATTGATTACCTGTTGTTATTTAATTCAATTTTTAGTTTTTAAACTTATAATGTTTTAATGTTCTTTTTAATGTTTTAATGTTTTTCTTATTACTTAATTGTTAATCTTTAGAAATTAATTTTATAAATTGCTTGTTGTTATTTTCTTTAAATGTTTTTAACATTGACTGTGGCATGCTAAAGAAATTATTCTTATATGCTAACATATTCGCATAATAAATACAAAAAAAAAAAATTAAATTTTTCTTCAGGCTAACTGTGACGTAACTTGAGAGATATATATTTTCTGATGGTTTTAAGTATCAAAGGAAGTTCACCGGACGTGTTTGAAACTAGCAAAAGGTATCGTGTCAACTCCAACATATCAATTTAAATTCATCATTCCTCTGAAAAAAAACCTCAAAATTGTAAAAGACTTTTCAGCACTGAAAAATATATTAACATTATGTTCTCTTAAGCAAGCTGAAGCCAAACCTGATGAAAATGCACGAGTTGTCAATGTCAATAAAACCTAATAAATGTCTATTAAAACAGCGTATCCTAATTTACAATACCAGAAACTCGGCGACAAAACAACAACAACAAATACAACGACATACACTAATTGCCTTGCTTAATTACAGGTAATTGAGATAATTGCAAAATATTATTAGCGTTAAACCGATGTTGATGCTGCCACCAGCAGCGTCACCACCAACGACACCACCGCCACGCTACAACTAAACAGGTGACACCATCCGGTTGCGGTTCCAAAACAACGTGCTGCTCTATCCCACGCAATAAGCAATACAAGGATATTGAAAGTTTATATTTAACTACTTTATGCTTTCTTTAAAGCGCACTATGGTTAAAGCAACCAAATTAGTGGCAACAATTCGTAGGAACGAGCTATCGTTTGCAATTCAGTGGCACGCCTATCGCCCATTCAATTAAACATTTCATATAAAGATTTCTTAGAAGTTGATAGTGATGGAACAAAAAAAAAAAACTAGCAATAATGAATGTGGACAAGGGGGGAAAAAGGGTGCTATCTCCCCGATATAATTAATTGATGATAAAATTTTACTATCTCGATAAATTTAAGTGGTAGAACAATCAAATTTTGTTCGTTTATTTAAAAATAGTATGACAGCCTATCCTACGACAGGTCCTCCGCACACTTCCTCCACACTTCGTATACAACTTTAGAAATTGGCCTTGCAACTTTCTCAGGTGTCGTTTTGCAGCTGGTACAATTATATTTTTTGGTACAATCGACTCAAATCGACTCAAAAGAATTTCATTAAATTCGTCATAGCTTTTTAATAAAAGGATGAAAAAAAGAGGTATTTAGATCAAACACGTACTATTGCAAAAACCCACTATTGTCACTGATAGGTATCAAATATATTTTCTGTGCATACTTTCAGGGTGAACATTTTTGAGAACAGTGTGTTTTGTAAAATTACTTTACTGTCAAAAAATTATTACAATTTGAGAAGTACTGTTTGCGGAGCAGCATGCTTGCCTTCTATGTATTAAGATGTGCATAATTTCAGGCTGAACAGTTTGAGAGATACTGGACACGGAGCAGCGTGCTTGTCTTTTATATATTAAGACTAAAAAACAAATTACTAACCTCGAAAAGCATGAATTTTAATTAAAGACAAGTGATCGTGGCACCTCCCATACAAATTTTGAACGATAATTTTTTGCATAGGGAATTTTGTATGATGTTTCTTTCTATACTAAAATAATAAAAAACGAATTTGAATTCATTTATTCCAGACAAACCCCCAAACTATTAATCGCATTGACGTGAAACTTATTGTATTGTGAACAATATCTTCTGAAGGACATAGGCTTAGCGATATTCCGTGACGGATAAAGTGTCCCAACTTCAGGAAAAAATTATTCTTCAATTCCTCGCTATTGCTTAGGCCTTAAACATATATCAAAAATAAGTGTGGCTGATTTTTGCGAGTAAAAAAAAACCTACTAAGAACTTAACAGGACACCATACCCATTATAGCACGGGAACCATATTAAATCGATTGCTTTGTATGTACGGATTTTGCAGTTTTTGCGCATATTTTATTGCGCCATTTTATATGCGACGTAGGCATGGATTTCACTGCTCTAAGTTTTGAATATTCTATTTCATATTCAAATAAACGTACCAAAGTCTAACGTATCAAATTTCGGATCGATAACACAAAACTATTACAGCAATCGTGATTACAGACCAGTATAGAGTAAACAAATGTGTCTTTTCAAAACACCTTGAAATAAACATTTTGAACTTCATTACAACCGTTAAGATTTCAAGTATTTCCGGCAAACATTTGGAAGACGATTGAAAGAAAAGCTGATTTTGCGAAGAACTTGTAATTCGCCCAAGGGTTATTTGAAAGATGGATCGCTTTTCGATCGCCCAAGCGAAGAATGCCCTATGCAAGACAAATTTTAAACATCTTCCTTCATTCATTCTGGCGATCGCTGGAAGATCTATAGATTTTCGATCGCCCAAGCAATAAATGCGCGATTCAAGAAACATTTTTAAAATCTTCTTTCGCTTATTCCAACAATCGTTGGAAAATTGATTGCTTTTCGATAGCCCAAGCGATGAATGCGTGATTCAAGAAAAATCTTCAAAATCTTCCTTCACTCATACCGGCGATCGTTGGAAGAAGGATCGCTTTTCGATCGCCTAAGCTAAAAATGCGCGATTCAAGAAAAAATTACCATGGAATATAGTAGCAATAATAATAATAGCAATGGAATCATTGCTCATTCCAGCAATCGTTGGAAGATGGTTTTTTCAAAATCAATCGTTGGAATATGAAGCAGGCATATCAATAGGTATAGGCATAGGAATATGAATATACTTCTTCACTAAAAATAATCATCGAAAAATTTTTTAAAAATTAAACCAAAAATATTCATATGCTTCCATATTTATAGTGCTTCCAAAAGAAGCTTAAGTGGAAGGGAAAGTCTTGAATTCCATTCGTTCCACTTTCATACCCAGAAGGCATTCTTTTAACATATGCATCTCATTGGGAGGAATGCTTTCCTTCATCTTATCTAGAAGTGCTTCCAGAATCTTTTTAATAGAAGATCTCTTTGAGCCCTTCAATGAAAGGATTCTAGTAGGTGTTTTCCAGAAGAACTGTAAGAAGGCATTTCATGGAATGGAAAGGTTTTTGTGGCTTGGATGTTGAAAAAAATCCCTCAGAGAATATCCCCTTTCCCGACATTTTCGCAATTTTGGTGTTGGAAATGACAAGTGTTTGGGTTTTGTTGGGGGTTTAAAAAAATTCCACGTAAAATATCCTTTTTTCCGACTTTCAAAGCATTTTGGTGTTGAAAGTAGTAAATGGTTGAGTCAATTGGGAGTTCAAAAAAATCCCACTTAAATATCTTAAACATATATTATAATTATAAATACATTTTTTTCTTTAATTGAATTGAAATGTCATTTGAATGTCTTTCAGAAGTAGGTTATAAGAATGCCTCCTGAAAGAACTTCTTTATAAGGCCAAGAAGAAGCACAGTTTGATCTATAAAATGTGTTCTGGTAGCACTGTTCCTAAGAATGCATGTCACATTTGCATCAAAAATTTTACTGGATAAGAACGATTTGCGGTGGTTGATATTTTTGTTTACTGATTTGACAAAAAATTACCCTTAAAAAACATCTTGTAACGTTCAACAAAGACGCTTCGCAACAAATCGCTGAGGAACACTAAAAGCGGATCGTTTGCAACCCTTGTCAGCGAATCGTTTAAGACCCCTTTTCCCAATTCGTGTGCGACTCTTCCATCGAATCGCTAAGGACTTCTCTTGGCGATTCGTTTCCGACTCTTCCCGGCGAATTTTTTAAGACCCCTCTCGGTGATTCCGTAGCAACTCTTCCCAGCGAATAGCTTAAGATCCTCTTAGGCGATTCGTTTGTGAATCTTCCCGGCGAATCGCTTTTATGGCCTCAGCTGCTTATAGTCGGCGATACCCGGAAGACTCCCAAATTAGCTCGCTGGCTATTTTTTCATCTTCCAAGCGATTCGCTGGCGATTCTGAGGCGATTGAAAATGTTTGCAGGGTTATATAAATTTTTGTGAAATTTTAAGATATTTATCGTTTTCAAAAAGTCACTTTGCTTGGCAGGTAGGTGTGGTTTTTATTTGATTTCGATTAGTTTCAAACTAAGAGTGTGTATTTGAAATAAAGATCATATAGAATTTTAACAGGTTTTACTAATTGCATATACATACATAGTAACATTGTATGAGAGATTGCTGCGGTTTTCATTCGGATTGGATAATCTTAAAAATTAATCTTTTTTTCTAATATCACTTTTGCTATTTATGTTGAATTTTTTTCCTTCTTTCTTTAACAAAAAAATATCTTCTGCAGCTTAAAAATTTACAAGGGCATGGCATAAAAAATAAAATCAACGCCGTGTTTTGAGCAAATGCCGAATTGAAGAATAACCCAACCTTCATGTAAGAAACTGTGCTTTTTTGGCCGATGTGAAAGCTTAAAAAAATTGTAATTTTTAAGGTATAACTATAAGGTATAGCTATAATGCCTGTGTTGCCGAATTCGTTGTCCTTTTGTACAAAATAGTTGGAAGAGTGGTTTT